>OX596011.1:47317011-47758011 GCA_951394025.1 Heteromyza rotundicornis | reverse complement strand
GGAAAGGGGAGTGGGGGCAAAGGGGAGCGGGATGGAGCCAATTTAAAGTTCTAACTTTCGTATTTTGTAAGCTACAATCTGAAATTTTTTACTTAGGTTCGCATTCGGAAAAAGAGTAAAAAAGGGGGGGGGGGGGGAAGGGGGGAAAACGAAGGGAGAAAAAATATATTTTAAAAAAAAAAGAGAAAAATAAAAAAAGAGTAAAAAACAAGTTTTTTAAAATATAACCCTTAACCCGACTTAAAAGCAGAAAATAAATTTCCTTTAAATTAATTTCAGCAATTTCGATTTAAAATTAAGGGTTTTTGGCGACTTTAAAATCTGCAAAGATATTATGAGGAAAGTAGCCAAAAACCCTTAATTTTAAATCGAAATTGCTGAAATAGTATATTTTGCTGCTCTGTCAGTGTTGTAGTCGCTACTAATACACTATTTTCTGCAACTGCTTCTTTTGGCCAATCATATTCATTTTGCACCAAGCATGCCGGACCTTTCCACCATAAAATATGTTGTTTTAGCTTAGATGGTGCAATTCCTCTTGATGCGATGTCAGCTGGGTTCTCCTTTGTACTGACATGATTCCATTTAGCTTTGGGAATCAAAGCGCCAATTTCCGTTGTCATTGTTCTCATGAATTTATCCTTACTTCTTTTATTTTTAATCCAGCCCAATGTTATCATCCAATCGCTCCAAGCGTAAATCTGGCAGTTTCGTTTGATGATGTCTGTGACTTTGTTCAACCTTGCCAACAAATGAGCCGCACACAGTTCTAATTTTGCCAGCGTCTTTTTATTTTTTACTGGATTGACTTTACTTTTTGCTGCTACAATTTCTACCGAGGAACCTGCCTTCACATAAACCACCGCTTCATATGCTTTCTCCGATGCGTCTGCAAATCCGTTTAGCTGGAACGTTGCATTCTTCGTCAGGAACATCCATCGAGAAATTCTAATCGTTTTTATTGCTGGCAAATGTTGTATGAAGTTATTCCATTCCTTCGTCAATACGTCGTCTAACTTGTCATCCCACTCTTTTTTATTTTCCACAAGTTTTGTATAAACAACTTGGCAACGATTGTTATAGGTGCCAACCAGCCCAATGGATCAAATATTCGAGCAAGATATGATAATGCTTGCTGTTTTGTCACTGTTCTTCCTTCGGTAGTAGCTATTCTAAACATAAATTCGTCGGACTCCATTGTAAACCCAGAGTTTTTATTGTTTCGTCCTCTTGAATCTGCAGAACTCCATTTTCACTGGTATTAGGAATGCCAGCGATAATGTCTTCGGTATTAGAACTCCATTTTCTCAAATGGAATCAAAATTTATCCAATTGATGTGATATTTTACCACGAATTCGCCTGCACTCTTCGATGGTATCTGCTCCAGTCATCAGATCGTCCATATAAATGGTCATTCAAAAAATGACCAATGACGCACCTGGTGGCAGCTGCAGTCCCACCTGACATGATTCACCCATAAAAGTTCCAAAGACACACCTGGTGGCAGCTGTAATCCTAACCTGACATGATTCACCCATAAAAGTTCCAAATACGCACCTGGTGATATCTGTAATCTCACCTGACATGAATCACCCAAAAAAGTTCTAATGACGCACCTGGTGGCAGCTGTAATCCCACCTGACATGAATCAACTTGGCCTGATTCGCCCAAAAAAGACTAGTCGTACATTTATATTATTCCAAAGAAAAAAATCGAAGACTTCGAAGCTTCGAAGTTTTTTAACCTTCGAAGCTTCGATATGTTCGAAGCACTTTATAACTTCGAAGCTTCGAAGTCTTCGAAAATTCGAAGAAAACTTCAAAGCTTCGAAGGCTTCAAAGTGTGGAAAATCACCAGCCCTAGTTGTAATGGCAAGGAATGGTGCTGAAGTTGTTCCATAGGTGACAGTTGTTAGTTCATACTGCTTTATCGGTTCCGCCTTATTCTCTCTCCAAAGTATGTATTGGTAACTCTGGTCTTCTTTCGCGACTTTTACCTGACGGTACCTTTTCTCTACGTCTGCCATCATTTTTTTTTCCAAACTCGCCATTTCACTATGATATCAAAAATATCTTTCTCTAGCCTTGGCCCCACATGTAACACATCGTTGAGGCTTTTGCCATTTGATGTTTTCGCCGAAGCATCAAAAACAATACTGCTCTCACTAACCACCGCTTGATGAGGAAGATCATATTTTCCACGCAGATTGTCGTTGACTTCTTCCATATGACCTAGGTGTTGGTACTCCCACATGAATTTAACATATTCTGTTTTAAATGCATTATTTGCTTGTAACTTTTTCTCTAAATTCAGGAATCTCGCCATTGCTTGCTTTCGAGAATCTCCGAGGGCGTTATCTTCTTTAAACGGCAAGTTAACAATGAATCTGCCATCTCTATCTGGTTTCGTTGTAGCTTTGTATTGTTGTAGACATAAATCATCATCATCTGAAGGAGTAACCGAATCATTTATCTCCTCCAACTCCCAAAATCGCTCCAACCCAGTTGTTACGGCTGCTGTTAACTGCTTACTCCTACTTTCTACGTTGAGTACTCCGGATAATATCCACCCAAGCTTTGTAGATTGACCCAGGATTTTATCTATTTCAATATGCCTTCCTCTAAGATCTCTGGATACAAGTCGCCGCCGATAACTATATCAATTCGGTCTGATTTGTTAAAATTAGGATCGGCCAACGTATGATTTTTCAACTGATTGATATCATACTTAAATGATGTGTCCGGATGCGCCTTGGCCAGCTTTGGCAATACTAATGCCTCAATTACGAACAATTTGTCGCTCATAAACCTTGGTCTGATTTCTAAATTTACTTTCGACTTTGCTACTCCAACCACCGTGCTTCCAAGACCAACTAGTTCCAAATTCACCTTCTTCTTTGGTAAATTCAGAAATTGAGCTGCCTCTGTGGGGCGTCTCCAGAGCGCATCTGCTTGAAGTGTTGTTGGATTTGCCGCGCAGCCAAACAGGTGGTTGGTGTCGTGAGGGCTTGTGTTACAGTCCGGCTGTATAGGGTGGCTCTCGTGTGCGGGGCAGTCTGCGTTCCTCGTCGGAACTCTTCGGGGTAGCCTGCGCAAGACGATATTAGGTGCTTGTGCGGAGATCGAAGTGGTGACTGCATTCGTGTGCAAGTCCTTCAGGGCATCTCTATATTCCTTGTTGTTCAGCTCGTGCGTGGTATATGTGCTGATATCATTTTCAAAAATGCGTACGTTTTTGCGGATGCAGCGTGTTGGGTGATCCGATTTGATTAATATGTTGTTTGGGTGGTTGGGGTTGTGGCATGCCAGGAGGAATTGTTTTGATAGCAGATGATTGTGCTCATTGATCGGCAGCATACCTGTTTCGCTATGTAGATGGTCCTCACTGGCCATCAAAAGGCAGCCTGTGGCGATTCGCAGTGCGGAGTTCTGTGATGTTTGGAAACTCTTCCAGTTCGTGTCGCTCAGTTGAGGACTCCAGACTGGGGCAGTATAATTTGCCACTGACCGTCCAATGGCTTTGTAGGTTGTCAACATCGTCTCCTTGTCCATACCCCATGAACTGCCTGCGAGCGATTTCAGCACATTGTTGCGCGTTCTCATTTTCGACCTGGTGATGTTGGCATGTGTACCGAAGTTGAAAAGTGGGTCGAAAGTGACACCGAGGAGTTTCGGGTTTGGACAGTTGGGATGCGCGTGCCTGCGATTTTGATGTCGAGGACTTGGCCGGTTTCCTTGGTCCAGGTCGTGAAAATAGTGGCAGACGACTTGTCTGCGGAGAGTCGGAGGCCTCTTTCATTAAGGAAGCCGTGTAAGACGTCAAGATATCCGTTGATGGACGTGCATAGGCTCGTGACATTAGGACCTGTTGCCAAGATCGTGCAGTCGTCTGCGTATGTGACCAGGTTGACACCATCGGGGGGGGTCGGTAACTGGGCGAGGTACAGGTTGAAGAGAGTGGATGAAAGAACCCCTCCTTGTGGTACGCCCTGCTTCATTTTCCTGTAGCCCGAGCGGGCGTTGCGGAACTCAACGAAAGTTTGGCGGCCATTTAAATAGTTGGCCAACCAGCGCTTGTGCGTGTTACAAAGCGAACATTCGAGGATGTCTTCTAGTAGTGTGGTGTGGTTGACGGTGTCGAAAGCCTTCGACAAATCCAGTGCGACGACCACAGTACGATGGCATGGCTTCCGTTTGTTTAACCCATTACTGATTTGAGAGGTGATTGTGTTCAACGCAGTAGTGGTGCTGTGTAGTTTCCGGAAACCGTGCTGGTGTTTCGCAAGGGGAACATGTTTGGATAGCTCGGGTAGGAGGAGCGTTTCCAATGTTTTCGCCACCGGTGAGAGTAGCGATATCGGGCGGTGGGAGGCACCTTGGTCGGCGGGTTTACCTGGTTTGAGCAGGGGTACGACCCTTCCGGTTTTCCAATTGCCTGGAATGGTGAGCGTGCGGAGCGACAGGTTCAGTATCGTGGACATGAAACTAAGGCCTGGGACTCCTAGGTGTTTTAGCATGATGCTAGAGATCCCGTCTGGGCCGAGGGCCTTGGATGATTTGAGGCTCTTTACTGCTATGGCCACCTCGCTGGCGTCGAACTCGGGCGGCTCTTCATCTCGGGACAATTGGTGAAATTTCCGCAGTACAAGTCTTTTGGCCGAATCGGCCTTGCCCGGGTGTTCATTGAAGAGCCGATTGAAGAATTTGGCGCACTTCTTCGGGTCTTCTTCCTGTTTGCCATCGAACCATATCGCCGTTTGGTCATTTCGCTTGGTTGGGTTTGATAGGTCTCTGATGGTCGACCATAGATTTTTAGCGCCCAATCCGAGGTTGCATATGTCTAGATGTTCCGACCACTTTTTCCGTCGATGTTCGTCGACCAAATGTTGGATTTCGGCGTTGAGGGTATCGATGATTGGGTCGGTTGGATCTGATATCCTAGCATTGTCGCGTCTGTCTGGTAGTTTTGCCGCTGCGGTCGGGAAATGTGGCCCGATGGAATGTATCGTGCAGAGGCGGAGTTTACGACTTTTCGAAACAGTCGCTCACCTACATAAACACAGGTCGGCTGTGGGAGCTTTATGAATTCGTTGTTGGTGTAGTCCAGAAAGCCAGCCCAGTCGGCCTTGTTGTAGTTTATATAGGTTCGCTTTTCGGAGAGCAAAAAGTCAGTGGCCCGTTCGATAGATATGATGATGAGCAGATGGTCTGAGCTAAGGGAGACCTCAGTGCGATGCTAAGGGAGACCTCCACGATGCTTTTGTGAGCAGATTGGCGCTCGCAATGCGGATATCCGGCGAGCTCCTGGTACCACCACAGATTCTGGTTGGGGTGTTCTCGTTAAGAACGCCGAAGTTGGATCTGTCAACTTGGTCTGCTATGGCTGCGCCGCGCTGATCGCTATCCACGGCTGAGTGCCAAGTTGCGTGGTGAGCGTTGAAATCACCCAACACAAGTCGGTAATTTCCATCCAGAAGAGACTGAATATAGGCCTGGAATCTTGAAGAACAACTGCTGGCCGGTGGAATATAAACATTTATTATGTCTATGTAGGTTGTGCCTGACTTGATGGCAATGCCCTGCAGCTCCGTGAAAGAGTCATTGGGTAGATTCGATATCGTCAAAGGTTTATATTTGACTGCCCCATTGATGATAAAAGCAAGACCTCCTCCGCCACTTCTGGTCCTATCCTGTCTGTGTACAGTATAGTTGCCAGTGTCTCGGATTTTTGACGTGGATGTTAATTTTGTTTCTTGCAACGCCGCTATGAGGATGTTGTGACGGGTCATGTAGTCAAATACCTCTGTGATTTTTCCGGCGAGACCATTACAATTCAGCTGGAGGATTTTGAGCGCAGTGCGTGGTGTCTGGTGCTGTTGGCCTGGTGGTTGTTTCGTTCGGTGTTTTCTTTTATGTCGGTGAGGTGGTTGTTGATGATGTTGTTGTTGTTGTCGTTGAAGTTGCTGGTGTTGTTGATGTCGTTGTTGTCGCCGTTGTTGTTGTGGATGTCATTGGTGTAGTTGTTGTTGTTGGCGTTGTTGTAGCTGGTGTTGTTGTTGTAGCCAAGCCTGTAAGAAACATTAGTATGTTCAGGGGGATAGTAGGAGGGAGAAAATGAAAACATTGATTATTAAGACAATACAATACAGTACAAACAAAGAATATATTAAGAAGAGAAAAAGAGATAGAAAAAAGGGGCGTGATCATTGAGCCTACTCCACCAGGTCCAAATCCAGGAACCTGGCTGCCTCCACCGGGTTCGTCCAAAGGGACTCCGGGGTGAGGGACGTTGGTCGCAGAGGGCACTCAAAGAGGTGTCTGGTGGTATGGGGGGAGGAGCTACATGACGGGCACGTGTCTGCGATATCCGGGTTAACCCCGGCCAGGTAACTGTTTAGATATTTGGAGTAACCTGACCTGAGCTGAGCCAACGTGACTCTTGTCGGGCGCGGGAGAGTTTTTTCCGCCTCCGAAATTTTCGGGGGGCGTCCGCCAAGAACCACGTTGGATCCCCTGTCCTGTAAGGATCCGGATACCGCTTGGGTGTGGACCCAAGACAGCGCCTCCTTTATTGTCATATGGCCCCCCCGAATCATGACGATTGGGTGATTAATTGCCGCCGCTTCGGTCCGATAATCACGCCTAATCTGCCTTGCCCAGTCCGTGTTTACCGGTCCTATGCTACCATGGTTTGGATGGCTGGAATCCTCACACTTGATCAAATGTTGGCGGGTGAGCAAAGAGCAGTGCGTCCTCACAGGCAGAACCAACGTCTCATCATGCAGGTGATCTTCAGGGGTCATTGAATGACATCCTGTGATCACCCTCAGAGCCGAGTTCTGAACTGTTTGGAGCTTTTTCCACTGGGTATCGCTCAAGCTTGGTGCCCATACCGGTGAGGCGTAATCGATAAGGGGACGACCTATGGCTTTATAAGAGTCTAGTATCGTCTCCTTATCTTTACCCCAAGTACTGCCCGTTATTGCTTTGAGGATCCTAGTTCGGCCCTTTACTCTAGCAACCACGCTTTCCACGTGCTTGGAGAAGGTATGCATGGTATCAAAAGTAACCCCAAGAATCTTGGGGCTACCATGCGTGGGGACTCTGTTGTTGGCATCAATGTATACCTCCAGAGTCCTCCTTACCTCCTTGGTCCAGTTGGTGAAAAGCGTGGCTGTCGATTCTTGTGCGGAAAGTTTGAGGTTCCGTTCTGGAAATTACAGAGCATTGGCAGATAAGCATTTAACCTCCCTTCCAGTTCTTCGATTTTCTCACCCGATGTTAGCACAGTGCAATCATCGGCGTAAGAAATTAGTTTCAGATCTGGTGGGGGGACCGGGACGGAGGAGAGATAAGTGTTGAACAGCAGGGGTGATAATACTCCTCCCTGCGGTACCCCTTGCTTATTTCTCCTCAGCCCCGATTTGGAACCCCTAAACTCCACATAGGATTGTCGTCCAGCCATGTAAACTGCCAACCATCTTTTGTAGACGTTTGGAAGAGAAGAGTTATACACATCTTGCAATAACTTGGTGTGACAGACTGTATCAAATGCCTTCGCCAGGTCCAAGGCAACCACCACTGTCCTATGGTGAGGCTTCTTCTTGTTGATACCATCGGTGATGGCAGAAGTAACCTCACACAGGGCAGTGGTAGTGCTGTGGCCCGAGCGGAAGCCGTGTTGATGATCTGCCACTGGGAGGCACTCCCTAAGAGTATGGAGTAGCAGAGATTCCAGCACCTTCACAACTGGTGAGAGCAGTGTGATGGGCCTGTAGGAGCTGCCCTTGTCTAGCGGCTTCCCAGGTTTGGGAAGGGGAATAATCTTCCCCAGCTTCCACTTTTGCGGTATCTCCAGGGAGTTAACACATCGGTTGAAGACCTTTGTTAAATAGTTAACTCCCTGCTCCCCCAAGTGCTTAAGCATGACCATCGGGACCCAACGCCGTCGAGTTTTTTGCAGATTTGATGGCTATGGAGACATCATCCGAGGAGAACGTGACCTCCTCATCTTTGGGGATGTGGAGGGCACGAATTCTTCTTTTGATGTCCCTTCGGTTTTTATCGGGTTTAGGAGGGTGTTCCACAAACTGCTTGTTCAAAGCAGCGCAACACCTGACGGGGTCAAGTGGCGTATACCCATCCTCAAAAGAGAGTATGGGTTTTCCACTTCTACGGGGATTCGTGAGGTTCTTCAGTGTCGTCCACAGATCTTTGGAACCTCTCTCCGACTCCTTCAGGTGATTACGCCATTTCTCCCGACAATGATCACTGACAAGTTTACCAATCTCAGTGGTCATTTCCTTCAGGCGGGGATCCGCCGCATTCTGTCTCCTGAGTGCATCTCTTTGGTTGGCAAGGAGAGATGCCTCTCGAGGGAAGTTTGGACGCATATTAGCTATGCGTCCGGCAGGAATGCAGCGTTTCCCAGCCTTCAATAGGATGTCTCTAAAAGTCTTTTCGCCCGCATATGTGTTGGCGGGTGCGGGCTGCTGACTGAATTGCGCCTCACATATCTCCTCGAATCTCTCCCAGTCCGCCTTTCTGAAGTTAACAAAGGTACGGTTTTCGGAAGATATGAAGTCCGTACTCTTTGTCAACTCCAGAACGATTGGGATATGGTCGGAACTCAGGGCGATATGCGACCTCCACGAGGTATGGGCAATTAAGTCAGCACTGACTATGGAGACATCGGGAGAGCTTTGACAGTCTGCTGTGATACGGGTCTGGTACTGTTCGTTGGCGATACAAAATGCTGTCCCATCGATTTGATCAACCAACGAATTTCCCCTTCGATCACATCCTAAATTCGAATACCAGCCATCATGATGGGCGTTTAGGTCCCCCAGTATAACCCTACTCTGGCCCTCCAATAGAAATTATATTGAAGGACTGTACCATGAGCGGCAGGCTGCCACAGGAGGGATGTATAGATTAAAAATCTCAATCTCAACCTCGCCCGATCGAACGGCAATCCCCTGTATTTCCAGGTGATCGTCGCTAGATGGGATGTTTAGCAGGCGAAAGGCGACCGAGTCATGGATAAGAAAGGCAATACCTCCTCCTTTGTTTTTCTCGCGGTCTTGTCTAACGACACTATAACTTGACGACCAAGAAAGGGGATTCCTGCTCGTCAGTTTGGTCTCTTGGAGTGCCGCAATGAGGATGCCATGCCTACCCATGAAATCGGTCACCTCAGTTGCTTTCCTGCTGAGTCCGTTACAGTTCCATTGCAAGATCTTGAAACCACTTTCAGCGTTATCTTGCAAGGAACCCCCGGGCTCATCTACGGTGATTGGGTTAATGGCGTCACAGTCGGGTGTCGGCACAGTCGGGTTACGGGCGCTGCGGTCAGTCGGCTGAGACTGCCGGGCACGGTTGGGTGATACTGGGCGTGGAGTCACCATCCTGCGGCAGCATGGGCCCACATAGCTAGGGCCATATTGGCCCTTGTTACGTAGTCCCGAGCACCTCAGGTGGTAGGTGTATCCACACTCATTACACACAACCGGCCACGCAGTCCCCGTCAAGACCTTCCGACAGCACCTGCACATCGACTGGGCTGGGCCAGCAGGAGACACGCATAGGGGTCCGGATGTCTGAACGTCCGTGTCTGGTCTTACGTCCGGATCTGTCCGGGGCGTTATGGATGGCGCCCAAGTCCGTATGGGCGGCGTATCAATTGTGTCGTGTCTTGTCACTGTCTGGTCAGTGAGTGTCATCGAGCAAGGTGGACACCTGAAATTGCTATGATGAAGTTTAGCACTCCGGAGACCGGAGCACTTCAGGTGGAGCCACTCATGACACCCATAGCATAATACAGACACCCCTCTGTTTGTGATTGTTCTGCGACAAACAGGGCACACGTATACCTCGGGGCCTGGATTAGACTCAATGTCTCCGGCAACAAGGAGTAGAAGATAGAGACAATGAAGACAAGCCGGCTTTGCCTTCATCGTCAGTGAAAAAATAAATTAAAGAATAGGAAAGGTAGGATAGAACCTGAACATACCTGTTCTGTTGGTTTGGTGGGTGGACAGGTCTTGACCAGGGAACCTGGGTCAGCCCCGGTGCGAAGAACCGCCTGTCCGAGGGGCTGTGGTGCTGTTGTTGCTGTTGACGGTGTTGTTGGTTTCGTTGTTGCTGCAGTTGTTGTTGATTTTGTTGCTGTTGATTTTGTTGTAGTAGCAATTGTTGTTGTTGTTGTTGTGGTTGTGTCGGTAGTGTTGTGGGTGTTGTGGCTGAGAGACGATGTGTCGTTCCACTCTTTGTGGCTGCGAAGTCTTGAGCAGCGTATGTGGCACCATTCCAGGCAGGCATTGCATTTGACGGATGTTGTGTTGCGACGAATGAGCTTGCCACATATTATGCAAAGCCAGATGTTGGGGCCTGGGTTGGTTTCGATACCGGCGCATTGGAGAAGAGTTTGGAGCAGGCCGGCCGGTGTTGGCTGCTGCTCTGGGTAAAAAACGTGATCCATGCTAGGGGATTTTGTACAATAAACGGATGTGACAGTCTTTGGTCGGGCAGAGTAATGTCTGCTCGAGTCGATCTGGTGCGTAGAACCAACTTACGTGAGATCGTGATGCATCGTCCTTTGTCATCATTGAAGTCGCTGACTCCTGCCTTGGTTCATCTTTTGTTTTATTTAAACCATATGTTATTTTCCAATGCAGCAGAATGTAATGATTTTTACCACACTTTTTGCCATCTTATGGTATAGACATACATAACACGCGTTGCTTTTCTTTGCCCAGCTGTGTCGATCTGCCACTGATAGCGCAAGGAATTTCCTGCAATTGTTCACACTTTGTCCTACTGTGTTACAATATGCGCAGCTTAGTTGTCCCTTATAAAATTTGTAGATTGTTGATTGCTTCTTTGCCTATTGCTTCCACTATTACCAATCAGCTTCTTTCCTTTTACAGCCTCTAACGCTTGATACTGCAGCTCCAAAAACTGCATCACATCGCTCAGAGTCTGTATCTCCCTAGTTTTTTTCACGTTCTGCTCATATAACCGCAGCCCGTCTCTGTCCAGCTTTCTTATGATGATACGAGCAATTAGTGGCTCCGCATCATCCAATTTGATATTCATCCCTTTCAGAGCATGAACACATTCATTTGTTGTATCGAGAAGCTGCTTTATACTCGATGCTGCCTCACTGTTGACTTCTGGCTGGTCCAACATTTTGTAACTTGCATCAACAACATTGAAATGTTGAATTAGACTTCCAGCTTCTCCCTTTACTAATGACTTCAATCGGTACATTTTCTCAACATTTGAATAATGGCTGACCTCATGTACCAATTTTTTGAATATATCGTAAAAAGTGGACCATTCGAGTACATTTGAATTTGTTTTGTAAAAATCAGTTTAATTTATAAAAAATCTGTAGTTTCTGGGAGGAAATCTTATAATCTGACAGAGCTCAAAAAATCTGTAAAAAAAAGAAGAGATAAATCTGTAAATATGGTAACACTGTAACTGAGCAACAGACAATTGCTTCGTTGTGCATATTAGACCACCCGTCTAAGGACATTGTTACAGTACCAAAAATTATTAAATTATTGTCAAGCGGTCTTAAATATTTTGTATTTTGATATACATGATATTTATGGCTTATATAAATCCGATATATATCATGATACATATGGGGCATTCCATATGAAATTTACCTCTTTTTACCCTACCCCCCTTCAAAAATGAAAAAAAATTTTTGCGAGACCTACTCATGAAAATATAAGAACCGCATTTTATTGTTTGGCTCTACACTCAGTATTTTCGGCGGAATGACCTTTACCAAATGTGTAAATTCCCAAAAATGGTTTTTCTAAATCACAAAAAACTTGAAGAAGGGTCATTTCTATTGAAAAATGATGTAGGGCATATTTCTTCAGATTGAATGGAGCTATATCGCACCGATATCTGTTTGAATATCTGGACCGCGAAAGAGAGTTTTTACACGATTTTTAAGATAAAAAGATAGGTTTCATTAAAATTCCCAACAAAATACTATCGAATTCTACGTCAAATTCCTGAAATTTTGAACTCTTACTTAGAGTGGGATCTATTTTTTTTAGCGAAGTTATGATAAAAAACCAATCCTCCATCAGAAATTTAATTTATTTTTTATATAAATTTAAAAATTTTTAAATTGGAATAGTCAATTTCGTAAAATTTCGGCACATTGAGCAATCGTGGGATCTAAGCTTTAGTATTTTCTTACAAATAATTTGAATGGACTGACGTTAATAGACTTGTTGCTATTTTTTTATGCAAACATGTAAATCTCCAGAAATCAACTTACTGTGGCATATCTTTCATATTCGATAGGAGTTATTTTAATAAACTGATAAAAACGTCGCAACCAAAAAGTGATCGGTGTTGTAATCCATTTTTCCTTAAACATCATCTTAAAAGAACTTCGTTGCGTCATCCCTCGAATAGTGCACTACAAAAATTGTGTAATTTAGAAAAAACAAAATGGATATGTGAATATTGCCGGAAAAGATGCAATGGTTAGTAAACGTTGGGTTGAATTTCGAACATCAAACTCTATTACAAGTTTAAAATTACTTCGGTTAAGCTCGATGAGTACACAAAAATATGAAGCTGGAGTGGATGCCGAATTTCATTTTTTTTGCTACAGCTCACGGCAAAGGCCCTTGTGATGGTATACGTGGAACCATAAAGAGGCTCGCAGCTCGAGCAAGTCTTCAACTTTCTGCGGACAACCAGATTACAACTCCTCGAGAACTGTACGAATGGGCTTCGCAAAACATACCATCCATTTCGTTTTTTTACCGCGAGCAAATTCATTATGACAGTGCTAAAGAATTTTAGAAAAACAGATTCAATTTTATAAAACCCATAAAAAACACACAACAAAATCACTGTATTATACCAATCGATAACGGATATGTTATTGGTAAAAGGTACTCGCTTTCGGAAGATGAAGAACATTACAATATTATGAAATAGTTAGATGTGCATTTCATGATCTTTACAATGATACAATACCTTCAATTGATATTATCGTTCTTGAAATATTCTTCAGTAAGTGATACTACAGTAAGTGATAGTATAACACAAAATTTCGAAATTTGAAAATATTTCGCGAGCGACCTCAAACAACAATTTTTTTTATTGATATTTTATTGATTTTTTTATCGATATTTTATCGATTTTTTATCGATAATTTTTGTATAATTTTTCGATAATTTTTTGATTTTTTATCGATAATTTTTTGATTTTTTATCGATAGTTTTTTGATTTTTTATCGATAATTTTTCGATTTTTCCTGATTTGTTTAAAAATTTTGTTCCAATTCCATTTTGTTCCAGTCCAATTCCATTTCGTTCCAGTTTTATTCCCATTTCGTTCCCGACCTTATTTCCAACCCAATGCAAAAAACCGCAACCAAATCGGTTCAGTATTTCTCAAGAGAAACGAAAATAATATAAAATTGGCGGCCATTTTGTATGGGAGGTAGGCGTGGCTCTTATCCGATGTTGCCCATTTTCAATACCGTCCAATCATTCGCCAAAACAAGAGGAGTGCCAAAATTTGGAGGCGATCGGTAAAGTATTTCTCAAGATAAACGAAAATAATATAAAATTGGCGGCCATTTTGTATGGGAGTTAAGCGTGGCTCTTATCCGATGTTACCATTTTGTATGGGAGTTAGGCGTGGCTCTTATCCGATGTTACCGTCCAATCATTCGCCAAAATAAGAGGAATCCCAAAATTTGGAGGCGATCGGTTAAGTATTTCTCAAGATAAACGAAAATAATATAAAATTGGCGGCCATTCTGTATGGGAGGAAGGCGTGGCTCTTATCCAATGTTGGCCATTTTCAATACCGTCCAATCATTCGCCAAAATAAGAGGAATCCCAAAATTTGGGGTCGATGGCTCAAAAGCTACGACAGTTATCGGGCGAAATGACAGACAGACGGACAGACGGACAGACGGACATGGACTAATGGACTCAGGAGGTGATGCTGATCAAGAATATATATACTTTTCCACACCGGACACATCTCCTTATGGGCGTTACAAACGGTGTGAAAAAAACAATATATCCTTGTACACTAGTGTGCAGGGTATAATAAATAAAATTTCTGATGGAGGATTGGTTTTTTTTTATCATAACTTCGCTAAAAAAATAGATCCCACTCTAAGTAAAAGCTCAAAATTTCAGGAATTTGATGTAGAATTCGATATTATTTTTTTAGGAATTTTAAAAAGTGGTATTTTTTATGAAACCTATTTTTTTATCTTATAAATCGTGTAAAAACTCTCTTTCTCGGTCCAGATATCCAAACAGATATCGGTGCGATATAGCTCAATTCAATCTGAAGAAATATGCCGTACATCATTTTTCAATAGGAATGACCCTCTTCAAGTATTTTGTGATTTAGAAAAAAATTTTTTGAATTTACACTTTTCGCCGAAAATACTGAGTGCCTAATAAAAAAATACTGGTCTTATATTTTCATGAGTAGGTCTCGTAAAAATTTTGTTTTCATTTTTAAAGGAGGTGAGGGTAAAAAGATTTAATAATAATAAAGGGGGGGGGGGGGATTTGCACTGCGACCGTTGGTCTTTTGTGCCCCCACTACAAGTCCGTGTTGGGTGACGATGCCCCAAGTATCACGAAACATACTGCCAGCCTTTAGAGGACCTCCACCAACCCCAATTCCGTTAGGAATTTCAAGATTAGCAGAGGATCCAGATTCGGCCTATCATGCTCTGGCACCAGGTACTTTCCCAGTACGCGCCTCCTGGTGTGGATAATTGCTCCACAGGACTCCAGTAAATGACCCGGACTTTCTTCTTCCTCATTGCAGAATCTGCAAGAGTCGTCGTTTAGAATGCCCAGCTTCGTGAGATGCCCTCAGTCTGCAGTGACCAGTGAGGAACCCCGTTAGAATTCGAAGCCGGTTCTTACTCAGCCCGATACAAGCTTCAAACCTCCTCTTGTTATATTTACCAAGGAGTGATTTGGCCTGCCGTAGCCCAGGTAGATCGATTCGATCTGTCCACCCGTACTCTTTCTCTGAGCATTTCCCGGATAGTGTGTGCACCTATACCACAGCATGGCTCTGGCCCTGTAAGGTTTAATTTTGCAAGACAGTCCCCCACTAGCCTGGAGCTAATGATGTGAGAGTCTAGAGCTTTAAGAGCCGCATGACTGTCAGATAGTATTACGATTTCCCGTCTACAGTATTTTCTATCGAGGTTGAATTGCACACATCTTTCAATTGCATGAACTTCTGCTTGGAAGATGCTGGTCAGTGTGCCCATTGGTTCGGAGTATTTGGTACGTGGCCCGAATACCCCAACACCAGTGCCCTCGTCTGTTCTGGATCCATCTGTAAACCACATTATAGCATGGTCGCGGATACCATACTGTGAGTGTATATTGGACCATTCTTTCTTACTACTGAGCTTCACATCAAAGTTTTTTGTGAAGCTAAATCTTCTCATGTTATCGTCCCTTGGAGCTAATAGAAGCGGATACTTATTGGAAAGAGTGAAATGATCCGCGCGCTCAATACACCTTCCGTACCCTATGCCCTCCTTAGAAAATCTCGCAAGTGTACTGTCAGCTACCTCCCCAATAACAATGTGTAGGGGAGTTAGTTCTAATATTACCTCCAGTGCCGCAGTTGGACAGGTTTTCATTGCCCCGGTTATGCAGACACATGCTAGCCTTTGAACACGTTCTAGTGACTTCCTAGTGGTGCCCAGACTAGTTCTCCACGCAACGGCCCCATAGGTGATGATTGGTCTCACCATTCCTATGTACATCCACCGCATTATGCGTGGACTACAACCCCAAGATTTACCAGCTATGCTCCTACACATCATGAGAGCTCTAATGGCCTTCTTTGTTACTAACTCCGTGTGTATCTTCCACGTGAGCTTACTATCTAGTGTTAATCCCAGATATTTCACTTCCGTTTGTTTCTCTATAAATTGCCCGGACAGCCGAATTGGCCTCCAGTACTGTAGTTTCCTCTTCAATGTAAACGGTACAATCGTGGTTTTTGCCGGATTAATGTTCAGCCCCACAGATTTGCACCATTCCAGCGTGACCTCTCTGTATTATATCACATAAGGCCTCCTCGTACTTACCCCCAGCCATTATGATGATGTCATCAGCATACCCCTGACACATAAATCCCATATCAGTAATTTTGCTGAGGAGCTCGTCCACCACCAGACTCCACAGAAGAGGCGAAAGCACGCCCCCCTGGGGACAACCCCTCGTGGTGACTGCCTCAGTGTGTTAAGGCCAGTTTGATATTCGACAGACCGGGTGCCTAACATCGCCCCAACCCAATGGCACAGAGTTGTGTCCACCCCTTTACACAGCAAGGCATGTCTAACGCCCTCATGGGAGGTGTTGTCAAACGCACCCTCTATGGCGAGGAATGCACACACTACTATTTCCTTTGTGTCCAGGCCCTCTGTATGTACCCAGACAACTGAAATAGTTTCAGTAGACCTGCCCGCTCTATACGCATGTTGACAGTGGTGAAGGGACCTCCTGACCAGGACTTCTTCTCGAAGATAGTTATCTATTACTTTTTCCATCGTTTTTAAAAGAAACGACGTCAAGCAAATTGGTCTAAAGGATTTTGGTAGTGTAGGATCTTTCTTCCCAACCTTCGGGATAAAAATAACTTTAGCCCTACGCCAGTTGCTAGGTATGTACCCTAAGGCCAGGCTGCTTGTAGAAATCCTTCTAATCTGATGAATCATTTCAGGACTGCACAGTGTTATGTCTAACACTTCCTGCCTAACCCTTGTCACAAAAGTGGGGCTATCCCCAACATTGAGAATTTCTAGGTTAGTGTTATAGATATACTCAAGAAGGTACTCACCCCTGCCGTTGCAATTAGTGCTACCCCATAGCGTGTTTTGGGCATTTGCATCGCACCCTAGGAGTAGTGGTACGTGCAGCTTAGTGCAATGCTCCACAAGCCGCTGAACCTCCAGTGATGGAACTTCCTTCTCATCACCCGGGAAGTACGCCGACGCTATGACCAGTTCCGCCTATATTGGGCAGAGTCTGAATCGGCACTAGGTCCCTGGTCAGGAATTCTGAAAGACAAAAGTAGTTAGTTTTATCCCTCAGTAACATGCAGGCTCTAGGGTCTTTGCCCTGGTATCCCATAATACCTGGGCCCCTACACCTGTCAATCCTCTCACCTGTCCGCCATAGATCCACGGTTCCTGGATCAGTGCCGCCACAAGATGTTGTTTGGCAAACATCCTCGCAATTACAGCCGAAGCTGCTTTGGCGTGGTGGATATTCACCTGGGCGAACCTGGCACTGACCCCCCCGCTGCTGTCGTCCATCATGACGACTCCGGAGCCGACGCCCCGGATAGCAGCAATCTCTCCTCCTCTTCCTCTGTCGGATCCAAGACGCTGAGGACAGTGATATTACCATCACTGCCCTCCTCATCAGAATCCGATCCTTCCTCCATCGGAGGGGCAGGAGTCGCTCCAGCGTCAACCACCACAGGTGACACTGGTTCTGCTGACACTGTAGGTGCCGCGTTAACCTCTTGCCCCTCACGAACTTCGGAAGGAACATCATCCATTGGAGTCTCCGCTCCCACCTCCTCCACAGGTCTCTTCTGCAGATGAGCCGGGACCTTCCCGAAGCGGTAGTTCATCAGCCCGCCACTCTTCAGGATGGCCTCGTACGACGCCTCATCGATGCTCACCCTCAGGAGCTGGCCACCACCATCCTCCCGACAGCTGAGCGTCTTCCATACGTTTGTATGAAGGCCCTCATTTTGAGCATCGATGAGCGCCATCGTCACCTGCAGCGCCTGTCCCGCACTCCTTGGTAGGAACACCTTGGTAGGAACATCCGCTCTTTCGGAATTTCTCCCCCAGACCGGACCGTCAGTTCCACCCCCTTCCACGTCCCCAGCGTCCGGAGCAATGGGAGTAAAACGCCGCCTCCCCTTCCTAGCTTCAGTGGGTGCTAGCCCCACCTTCCCTACCTGTCGTGCCATACCAGCCGTGTCAGGTCTCCCAGCCTCACGGATAGGCTCTCCCTTCTGTGGGTACGAGCCCCAACCTTCCTGCCTGACGTGCCCTCCCAGATGTGTCGGACCGCCCTGCCGCACCATCCCGACCAGAAATGCTGGCCGGCGATCGCACTGCGCTGGACGATCCGGCAACTCCGGCTTCACTGGTATCCCCCCTACTCGGCGCGGGTACTTTCCCCGCCACCCCTTTTTGGTGAGCCACCCCAGATGCGTCGGGCCGCCCTGCAGCACGACCCGTACCAGACTTGTCGATACGCAATCTCGCTGCTACAAGCGAGCCGACACCTCCGGCAGCGATGGCCGTGGCAGATACACTCCCAGACGGTACATCCTGGCCCCTCCTATTCCATTCATTAACACCCAGTCGACCGGACCCCTCACCAGCGCCGGCGGCGCTCGCTTGGGACTCTTGTGGCGATGGCCACCCCTACCTCCTCGACTAACGTTCATGGAACTATGTTCCAATCGGTTAGCCGCCTCCGTTGCGGTAACATCCCGCCATACAGTTTTACCTGCTTTTCTACCCATAATTGATCCCACGAGTACGGGGGACAGAAAAGTCGACCGGGGCAAAGCCCCCGCTACCCCGGCAAGGCTAGTTAAAACCAGAGGTCGCCTGTTATCTGGAGTACACCGTAGACAGACACACTAACGCAGTGCCATTCGTCCCTCGGCACGGTACGTATGACACCTAGGATTGCGGGTTTTATCGAGTTTGCCTCTCTAGATCTGCCATCTTTAGTTTTAAGCAGTGGCACCTCGAGCAGGATGTGACTCTACGTCACGCATGGCCGGTCTTAGGAAGCACTGTCCCACGACACGCACTTTCTCTGACTTACCAACCTCAGCTTAATGGCCTTGATCAGTAAGCCTTAACCCCCTAAAAAGAGGTAAATTTCATATGGAATGCCCCATATATATCTTCGAACCCTGGGCTTAATAGCTTACAAATATAGTTTTGAAAGATGTCTTCCGCTGGCGATAGTAAGTGGATAGATTAGAATTCTCTCGCCCCAAATTAAGACAGCAGCCACTAAGCAACTGCCGGTAAGAAATTCTCTTAAAAGCTCCTTTAATCTCCAAATTTGTTGTCATAGTTGTAAGATATATACTAAGACTGAATATTTTGTATTTTTTATTTCTACCCCGAATTGCCTAAGGATATCCGGCAATTTGGGGTATCCGGAAATTTGGGCCATAAAACACGCGTAATTTACTTGCTGTAAATTACTCTGCCAACACTTGTTACGCTACACTTTGTCTTTCGATAAATAACAATTCGCTCATTCCCTGCAATAAAGACACAACTCAAAAATTCATATTGTGGACCGGATACGTTAGCATTGTTTCTGACACCGCGTTTACATTGCCGCGAATGATTCCACGTTGTTCAAGCGTCGTACAAAATTATTGAAAGTCACTCGATCAAACCGAAAATTCGTTAGTAGCATTCGCGCAATGTAAACGCGACATGAGGAATGACTTCGGATATAATTTTTAAATGTATGGAGTGTGAGACGGCTTATTAAATATGTATATCTTAAATTCTTACAGGTGTTAAATCTTATATACACAAATGAACAATTATGAATGCGGTTACAGTAATGGATGAAAATGATCAAGAAATTAAAAGCCCTATGAAAAGGGTTGGATCTACAAGGAAAATAGTGATATTTAATAGTAAGTAATAATATTTCATTTAAATCCCTACTAATATTATAAAAAGCGTTTTGTTGTTCCATTTGTCAGTTCTAATCCAACCTTCCATCTCATAAATACATAGCTCACCTATTTGCGTATTTAGTGGAAATCGAACATGTGGGCATAGCGTTTCATACCCTTGCCATTCTTAACGAAGCTACATCTATTTTTTTGAGAGTGTGTGTGTTTAGTGGACTCACTTTGGCGTGGCATTTGATATACAGGATAAATATGACCAGTGTGACCGTTTGACGACTAAAGTAGCCATTTGGCCACATTTTCGACTGCAATCCCCCAGTTTCTCCCTTTTTAAAATATTAGGCCCCTTGTTACCGCCACTGGTTAAATCGATCAAATCTTTTACAATTTAGTTATTTCCTCGTCCTTATGTCACCGAAAAAGGAGACAGGAAAATTAAAAAAGGCGGCATTCATTAGCCTGAAGGAAGGAGTTAACAGAGTCGTTTGAGTCGTTTTAATTAATTTGTTTCTCAAAATTGAATGTATTAATTTAACTATGTCTAATTTACGATTTTCATACCATAAAGTAACGTTCAAAATTTATGTTTTATTAGAATTTGTCAAGTAATGTAATTTAATTTTAGGAATTTTAATAAAGGCTGTTTGAAGACTACAACTTTCAGCGAAACTAAGTGCGTTACCCTTTATTCAAAATCCCCGTGAAAATCAGAAATCAATTAACCGAGGCCAATTTCCTCAATAAATTAAAATTCTTTTTGTATCTCGACGCTTCGATTGCTGTTTAATAATAATACACCACATCACCGCCATCTTGCTAATCTCAAAGTGAGTACATAAAATGGAGTCTATCTCACAAACAGGTCACTCGCCAAATCCCCAAATCGCACAACCTACGAGGCAAAACGAAATTTCAAAATGCCATCTCTGTCCAAATACTCCAAACGCCAATATGATATTATGCAGTCGCTGCAATCAAAGTTTTCATACAAGCTGCGTAAATATCGTTTCTGAACAACCGAAAGCTAACTGGAATTGTAAGTCATGCTCAACTGCGCAATTTAGAAGCAATTCACCCCACTCCGTAATCAGCCATTCTAGTCGTGCGTCTACATCTAATACATCTCGTAGAATGAACCTTGAACTGCAGCGCTTAAAAGAAGAACATCAACTTGCCATCGCTCGCGACAGTCAATATCTCAATAAGAAATATGAAATTCTTCAGCAAAACGAAGATGATTTATATGAAGTCTGCTCTAATCGCTCTAATGCCAATGACTCCGTTCGCGCATGGCTGGAGTACCAACTTAGTTCTGCATTTGAGACTGAAAACTCCACATGCCAAAATAACTTAAGCACTCAAAATGAACAACAAATATATAGTCGTAATTCTAAGATTCAAACCATCAGTTCTTACCTGCACAAACCAAATGAAAATGCAGACCGACAAGCATCGCACTTGCAAAACGAGACTTCTTATTTTACTATGCCAACAAGTAATGTAACCACAACCCTTCCCGCTTCAACATTCCGTGCAATACTGCAAACAGTAATATAAATCCTCTTCCAGTTACTACTTCCGACATTACTTCCCTGAAATCGATTTCGGAACCTCCACAAGCTCAGAACTCTATCCATAGCATTATGCCGACATCGGCGCAAAATACTCTGCAAAAAGAAATATATATGGACTTTAGCACGATTCGAAGTCAGCAACATTGCACTCCTACTAACTTCACATTGCATGACTCCGCAACGCGTATAAATTCTACTGCCCATTCAGAGTTTATGCCCCAGCAAACGCCAGACTGCCACTTACATGCACCACATGCTCAGCCCCGCACTCAGTTTCATAATCAAAACACTTCTCCCACCACATTTAATCCATCAACAATGTTGGTAGCTGCAAGCAGTTCCAATCATTAAGCCGTGGAGAGAAGTGGAACTTAGTGAGATTAAATCATTTATGTAAGCAATGTTTATGCCAGCATTCAAATTTATGCAAGAGCACAAAACTTTGTGGAGTTGACGGCTGTCAATTTAAGCATCACTCTCTACTACACCGGTTTACTCACAATGCTCAAAAGCCACAACAACAAAATATATCAGTGACAGCTAATAACTCAGGAGATGATAACACTCATAGTTGCAACGCTCACGATACGCGTAATAAAAACATAATTTTTAAAATAATACCTATTACAGTTTTTGGAAAAAACAATAAATTTGTAAAAACATTTGCTTTCATCGATGAAGGATCATCTATTACCTTAATGGACGAACAAATTGCCAATGAACTGGATCTGCAGGGTCCCGAAAAACGACTGTGCCTTCAGTGGACCGGAGAGGTGCAAAGAGTTGAAAGTGCTTCCAAACGGCTCACAGTGCACGTTGCTGGGTCAAATCAAAGAAAATTTGCGTTGGACTTACATACTGTACGTCAATTGTCCTTACCAACGCAAAATCTGAACTATGAGTTGTTGTGCCAGCGATTTCAACACCTGCGAGATCTACCGATTGACAGCTACGCAAACGCTACTCCTCGCCTACTGATAGGCGTCAACAACTGGAATTTAGGAATACCGAAAGAGATTCGAGAAGGCAAATCAACCGAGCCAGTTGCAGTACGCACGCTCCTTGGCTGGTTAATCTACGGTTCTGAGGAAGGAAATCAACATAAGAGTGAGTGTTTTAATTTTCATATTTGCGATTGTAATAGAATATACGATACAAAACTACATGAAATGGTAAAAAAGTTTTACTCGTTAGAAAATCTGGGCGTAAATTTGCATTGCAAATTCATGATTAGCAAAGATGAAGAGCGTGCTTTAGAATTGCTAACCAAATTTACTGTCAAACGAAACGATTCTCATTATGAAACCGGCCTACTATGGCGCTTTGAAAATGTTGAGCTGCCTGATAGTTACGATATGGCTAAAAAGCGATTATTGTGTTTAGAAAGAAAGCTAGAATTAGAACCAAAATTGCGTAGCGTATTTGAGAAAACAGTTAGCGACTATTTAATTAAATTGTACATCCGCAAATTAGAATCGGCTCAACAGCATTCGGAAGAGCGAACTTGGTATCTACCAATATTCGCTGTTTTTAACAAAAACAAACCAGGAAAATCTCGAATAGTCTGGGATGCTGCTGCCAAATCGCACGGCATTTCTCTGAACTCGCTTTTGCTTAAGGGCCCTGATTTGCTATCGTCACTTTCAGCAATTTTGTTTCGATTCAGGCAAAAGTCGGTTGCAGTGTGCGGTGACATCGAAGAAATGTTTCACCAAATATTTATACGAGCTGAAGACCAAGGTGTACAACGGTTTCTATGGCGTGGATGCGACTACAATCGAGAACCCGACATTTATGTTATGAATGTTATGCTATTCGGTGCGACTTGCTCTCCTAGCACTTCACAATATGTTAAAAACCTGAATGCTACGGAATTCGACGACAAATTTCCAAAAGCTGCTAATGCTATTAAACAAAATCACTACGTTGACGATTATTTGGATTCGGTGGATTCAGTGGAGGAAGCAATTAAGTTAGTTTCGGAAGTTAAATATATTCATCAGCAGGGGGGCTTTAATATTCGTAACTGGTCTTCAAATGAAGCTGAAGTTTTGAAATTCTTGAATGAAAATCACCAAATGTCTGAAAAAAGCTTGAACATAAGCGGAGAATCCGAAATGGAAAAGGTACTCGGCGTTTTCTGGGTTCCTAGCGATGACAAAATTACTTTTAAAATATCACCAACAATTTTACAAACTGATATTTTTCTTGGAAAACAGGCGCCAACAAAAAGAGAGATGTTACGTATTTTGATGTCGATTTATGACCCCCTCGGCCTAATAGGAAATTTTTTAATGTACGTGAAAATTTTGTTGCAAGAAGTTTGGCGAAGTGCTATTTAATGAGATGAAAAAATATTGGCCCCCGAAATGACCAAATGGGTCAATTGGATAAAATATTTGCCTAATTTGCAACATACAAATATTCCACGATGCTATCTTCAGCATTATGCAAGTTACGACAGCACTAACGTCCAATTGCATACTTTTGTGGATGCTAGCGAGAACGGATATGCTTGTGTTAGCTATTTTCGAATTTTCAACGGCGAGAGTGCTGCGTGTTCGCTTATTGGATAAAAAACGAGAGTGGCACCGTTAAAGATTACATCGATTCCACGATTGGAGCTAATGGCTGCGCTTATTGGTGCGCGGTTCGCAAAAAATATCATTGAAAATCATACAATAAAAATCGACAGGAAAGTATATTGGTCGGACTCTAAGACAGTTCTAAGCTGGTTAAGATCGGATCACCGGAGATATCACTAATTTGTTGCATTTCGCGTTAGTGAAATACTAGATTTGACGGAATTGGATGATTGGAACTGGATCCCAAGCAAACTAAATGTCGCCGATGAAGCGACAAAGTGGGCGAAACAGCCCGACCTTACCCAGTGCAGTCGTTGGCTTAACGGTCCCCAGTTTCTACAGCATTTGGAGAACAAATGGCCGAAAGAAGAAGGAGACTTGCTACCGACAGCTGCAGAATTAAAAAACCATATACTACAAATTTCTGTATTCGAACCGTTTATTCAAGAACGTCGTTTTTCTAAGTGGAAGAGAATTGTGAGAGCGGTCGCATACGTTTTGCGCTTTATTGCGAACTGTAAGCAAAAAATCATGCAACGGAATTTTCTGTCAGGTGAACTTCACCAATATGAGCTACAAAATGCAGAAGCCACTTTATATCGGCAGGCGCAAAAGGAATTCTATGGTGAAGAAATTAACAATTTAAAGAACTACAAAAAACTCCAAAAGCACAGTGCCCTGTATAAACTCTCGGCATATTTAGACACAAACGAAATATTGCGTGTGGATGGAAGAATTGACGTCGCCAGTGTGTAATTGGAGCAAATGCATCCCATTATACTGCCATGAGATAGCTATATTACTGAACTTGTGTTAATACACTACCATAACAAATACCACCATATGAACAACAAAACATCGATTAACGAACTGCGTCAAGTGTACCACATTCCTCGACTACGCACCACTTTTAAAAAACAGATCAAAAATTGTCAAATGTGTAAAATTCGAAAAGCTGTACCTCAAGTTCCACAGATGGCCAAATTACCTCGCGCTCGACTTGCTACATACGTCGCTCCATTTACATTCACCGGACTTGATTTTTTTGGCCCGGTTGCAGTTTTGGTAAATCGTCACATGGAAAAGAGATATGGCGCCCTATTCACATGTTTAACAATTATAGCAGTTCATGTAGAGATTGTACATTCTCTTAATACCAGCTCATGTATATTAGCCATTAGAAATTTTATGGCAAGACGAGGCACGCCAAGAGAATTTTTTAGCGACAACGGCACAAATTTTGTTGGTGCTGAAAGGGAATTACGTGAGGCTATACAGGATGTCGATACTAATGCTTTCGTGCGCGATTTCACAACGACTACTACGAAATGGAATTTTAATCCGCCTGCAGCGCCCCATATGGGAGGGGCATGGGAGCGACTAGTGCGTTCTATAAAAACAGTGCTATATAAAATAGTACCCACACGCTTGCCCAGCGATGAACTTCTTCGCAGCATGATGGCCGAAGTTGAAAATGTTGTGAACTTACGACCACTAACATATATTCCTATCGACGATGAAAACACGGAAGCTTTAACGCCAAACCACTTCCTGCTTGGATGCTCGAACGGGATGAAACCGATTGCGAACTGCTGTGACAGCTCCGTTGTATTGAAATATAGTTGGCATTCTTCGCAGCAATACGCAGAACGTTTTTGGAAAAGGTGGGTGACAGAATATCTGCCGTCATTAACTTGTAGATCGAAATGGCATGAGAAAGCAAAGCCTTTATGTATAGGGGATTTGGTGATAATTGTTGACCCTTCAAGCCCACGCAATGTTTGGCCACGAGGAAAAATTTTGGAAACTCGACTAGCAAAAGATGGACAGGTGCGCAGCGCAAAAGTTTTGACTGCTCATGGAATACTGGAGAGGCCAGCTGTAAAGTTAGCGATTTTGGACGTGACGAAAGAATAGGAGTAAGGCATCGATGGGACTACTCGCCATACTATGGGGGGGTGTTACCGCCACTGGTTATATCGATCAAATCTTTTACAATTTAGTTATTTCCTCGTCCTTATGTCACCGAAAAAGGAGATAGGAAAATTAAAAAAGGCGGCATTCATTAGCCTGAAGGAAGGAGTTAACAGAGTCGTTTGAGTCGTTTTAATTAATTTGTTTCTCAAAATTTAATGTATTAATTTAACTATGTCTAATTTACGATTTTCATACCATAAAGTAACGTTCAAAATTTATGTTTTATTAGAATTTGTCAAGTAATGTAATTTAATTTTAGGAATTTTAATAAAGGCTGTTTGAAGACTACAACTTTCAGCGAAACTAAGTGCGTTTATTCAAAATCCCCGTGAAAATCAGAAATCAATTGACCGAGGCCAATTTCCTCAACACCCCTTTTTGAAGAAAAAAAGAGTTATATTTTTTTATAACCATTTTTTCCGAAAAGTACTCGTTTGCAAATGAAACTTATTGACAGTTGACAAAACAGTTTTTCCGAAAATGTATTTTCAAAACTATCTTTAATGAAAAACTAGAGAGTGGACTATCTTCGGCTATGGCGAAGCTGAAATACCCCTACACAGTGGGAGTTTAGAAGTACCTCGAACATAAAAAAATGTGTTCTTAAGACCCCATTTTGAGACATTTATAGGTGATTTTAGAGCTTCGGACCACGTCCAAAATTCGTTCCTACAAAGATTCAATCAAATCCACCAAAAAAAAAAGTTGGTCTCAAGACCCCATTTATATGTGATATTGGAATTTCGGACCATGTCGAAAATCCATTTCTAAACATTTCCAATCGAAAACAACAATAAAAAAAGTGTGAAAATTGTTACATTTTTTGTCTTATATATAGAGACCGACCAAAATTCGGTTTCCGTTTCGGTTTTTCGGCCAAAAAAAGCTGTTTCGGCCGTGTTTCGGATTCGGCCGAAAAATAAAATATCGTTTTCGGCCAAATTTCGTTTTCGGCCAAAATTTCGGTTTGATACGAAAAATGTAAAAAATAAATAACAAAGTTAAATTCAGATTTTATCGAGCTCCAAATAAATTTTTTATTATTTATTTTTGGGCTATAGCTCATTTTTACCAAAAAATTATTTGGCAAAATAGGTTGTTACAACAACAAGCAAAAAAAAAACACTCTGCCAAGGCTGGTTTTTGCTTGTTGTTGTAACAACCTATTTTGCCAAATAAATTTTTGGTAAAAATGAGCTATAGCCCAAAAATAATAAATAATAAATAACAAAGATTACACATATCGACAAAACTGAACTTTTTATGTGTTAACTAAACTTGATAGACAAATTCTTATGTATTTTGCCACGCTGAATACGAAAATAATAATGAAAAATACGCAAGGAACAACCAAGTGGATAAAATCGGTATGTAACACAAATTTAAGAATTGATCATAGTTTCGAGGAATTAGAAGCGACAAAGAAGACATGACCCCAAGTTGTATTGAAAAAGGAAAAATGGAAAACTTTAGAGTAGATCTACTACTTTCGCGATGATTTTTAAATTTCTACTCCTTTACTACGGTAGTAGATTTTTCGACTTCCCTCAAGATATGTTCTACTACTATTGTAAGAAATCTACTCCTCAAAATATTATGTGAGATTCATACAATGCAAAACTACTACTCTTTCAACAAATCTGCTTCCCCGGCAGAAATTTCTACTACTCTCGTAGAATTTCTAGTACTCTACGCAGAAACGCATATCTAAATCTACTACCCTGACAGAATTTCTACTACTCTACGCAAAAAAAATTAAATCTACTCTCCTTTCTTCAAATATACTTCCTAAAATCGAATATCTACTACTGTCTTCGTAGCAAAAGGTGAGAACCCTGCCCCTTCAAATTCATTGCTTTTAAATTCATCTAATTCATGATCTGAACTTAAAATGATCGATTTCACCCTACTGATGCGCTTAATTATGTACTACTTTATTACATTTAAATTCCAAATTTTTTCGGTTTCGGCTTCGGTTTCAGCCGAAATTAAAAAAATTAAAATTCGGCCATTTCGGTTTTGGCCGAAAATAAAGAAGAAAATTTCGCCCATTTTGGTTTCGGCCGAAATTAAAAAAAGCGATTTCGGTCGGTCTCTACTTATATATGAGCCCTGATCAAGAATATACATACTTTTCCATACCACGCCTCCTTATGGGCGTTACAAACATTGTGTCAAAGTGAGTGTGGAGGTATAATGAACTGACAAATGGGCTATAAATCAGCACATGCCTTTCTATGCTTTAAGTACTTACTAAATTGAATTGAGAAAGAAGAGCCTGCGGACAGGATTCCTAAACCCGATGAACAAGTATAAGTACCGGAACATTCTAACAAAAAAGTAAAATTATATTATAACTCGTACGGAATTTTTGATTGATATTTACATAATGAGAAATGATCGGTGCCCTTTTTAACAATGCTTCAAAATAGAGACGGGCCTAATTAGGTTTTTCGAAAAATAAAATATCGCTTTCGGACAGATTTTGTTTTCGGCCGAAATTTTAGCCAAAAATATACATTTTTATCAATATTAAAAAAATATTAAAAGAGCTTTTTGCACAATTTTTTTGCAGTCACTTTAGGTTTGTTAGGAGCAGCTGCATCCAAACATGTACATTTTTATACCCCCACACTCACTGTGGCAGGGTATACTAACTTTGGCACAACGTTTATAACGCCCATAAGGAAACGTCTCCTGAGACGATTTAGCCATGTCCGTCTGTCCGCACGGTCGCAGTTTTGGAGATATCGACTTGAAACTTTGGGAACATGTTTTTCACTTCAAAAGTAAGAGCAAGTTCGAGAATCAGCCAAATCGGACAAACACTAGGTTGGGCTCCCATAAAAGACAAAAAAAAAACAATTTTCACACTTTTATTGTTGTTTTCGATAGGAAAAGTTTAGTAATGGGTTTTCGACATGGTTCGAGCTTCTACAACCACATATAAATGGGTAAAAATGGGGTCTTTTGTGGATTTGATTGGAAATTTTTAGAAACGGACTTTGGACGTGATCCGAAGCTCCAAAACAACATATAAATGGCTTCTTGAGACAACATTTTTTTATGTTGAGGTATTTCCAAACTTCTTCTGTGTAGGTAGGGTTACCAGACGTACTCTTTTAAAGAGTACAGTACTCTTTTTTAGGCCCTCCTCTATTTTACTCTGACTTTTTTTCCGAAAGTACTATTAAGTACTCTTTTCTTATTTCTGTGACTTTATCATATAACAACTGAATGTATCGGCTCAGTAAAGTAACCAATTTTTATTATTCGTCAGAATTAAAATAAAAACCTTCAAATATAATGTTTGTTAGTTTGAAGCATCATTCGTCACATTGCACTCAAAAAGTTACAAAAATTCTTAAATGCTAAAATTAAAACAAAAAATTTAGTATGAAACCTATTACTTTTTAACCGAAATATTAAAAACAATTTGGAATGTCTTTATCAAAAACAATCCAAATATATATCTAAATTTTTCAATTTCTTGGGGAAGGATCGGACATTAGTACCCAGTGTCTAAAATTTTGTGTTTTACCTTTTATCCATGTAATTTCTTTCTCACCTAGACTCTTTGGAGTTTCACATTTCAGTTCATTAACGCCTAAAGAAATCTAAGTGACACTTAAGTAAGTGGGTGAGTTTTAGAAAATTTTAAATACATTTTTTTAGTATTTCAGATAAAAAAAAAAACTTTGTGCATATTGTATTTGTTTCTTAGTTATTTGTACTAAAACATTTTTTTTATTAAAAATTTTAACAAAGGTTGGTATTTTTTTGAAGAAATTTTTTCCAAATTTTTACTTCTAATAAATATGTGGTTTAAAACCGAGGAGTTTGGGACCCCCTGCAACTTGTACTCTTTTTTACTCAAGATAATCTGGTAACCCTATGTGTAGGGATATTTTAGCTTCGGCATTGTGGAAGATAGTTTTATAATAACACAAGCTGACCCCCCGTATCGCCCCAAATTCGTATACTGAATATTGCTTTGCTTTTGATTTTGTGTCTAAAATGAATTATTTCGAGCATTCGCTATCAATAGCAGATCAAATTGCACAACTTGCATTCGATCTCGATACCATTTTCTTCACAGCTTTAGATTCCGGTGTCTCGCCACTGAGCAAAGTTTTCAACAGTTTTGGAGGCTGTGTCAAAGGCGTTCATTTAACTTTGCCTGGCCTGCACAGGTATTTCCGATGCGAATTTCAAAGTGTGGCAATGGACGCACACAACATCTAATTGCCCAATATCGAGGCATTGATGATCTTTGTAAGCGATTGTGGGATTGTATTGGAAAAAGCTTGATGCAACGCAGCAGTACTTCTTCTTCGTTCAGTACGCAATTGTACCATACAAACATTCATTGGATTCTGCACGATCCATAGGTGTTCGCATGAGATTTGGTAGCTGACCGTGTATTACGATTGTGTGGGGCGATATTGGCTCTGCGGTTTTGCGGCATAATGTTAATCAATTGAAAGAATTTGTATGTCTTCATCCATTCATCACAGCGTTCGCACTCTACTCCCATCGGAGTAGATGTACTACTCTCGCGATGGTTTTTATATATCTCTGCCGACGTCAGTTCCGTTGGTTGCTGCGCTTTGGTTAGCGGTTATTTAAAATTATTTACTGGTGTGGTTGACTGCGCTGCTTGCAATTGCCTCTCCGCCGGCTAGCATAGCGAAAAATTTAAATTCTGCTTGATGTCGCTACATCGTCTGTCTTTCTGCCAATAAATCGAAGCAATTTGAAAGGGCATTGACCGCTGCTACCGGAATAGAAGTTTATGGAAAACTGCAGCTGTATCGTCTGCACTGAGGTCAAAGCTACAATGCAAAGCGAGGTATTGTAAATGCCGAATAAATTTGAAGTGGAGTTAAAATAATTAATAAATTGATTACTTATTGATTAATTTTTAATTTGCAAATAATTGATTTGCAGCCACTAACATTTTTTGCATTGGTACATTTTTTAATAAAGTACAGATTTTATATTATATTCACATCCCTATCCCTATATATATTATAAAACTGATTGTGTGTCTGTCTGTCTGTCTGTTTGTCCGAGCATCAGGGCTAAACGGCTGTACTGATTCTCTTGAAACTTTCAGGATAAATTCTATAGATATCGACATGTAACATAGGGTATATGCGGTTGGGATTGGACAAAGGGGCGTGGCACCCTCCATACAACACAAAATATGTCTACAATGTAATTTAGTACACACAAAAAAAAAAGTAGGTAAATCTAACCAAAAAAGACGATTAAAAATGCAGCAACCAAGAAACGTTGTAAATGGAACCGACTCAAAGTTGTTGGCGTACAATCAAATTTTGTTGGCGTACAATTAAAAATTGTTCGTATATTACTTTATGGAAGACAGAGAAAGCAATTATCCAATTGAGCGAAAAAATAAATAGATACATATTAGAAAAAGAATGCAGGAAAAAGATAGCTGATGTGTTTAGTATTTCTGTAGATGTGTTGTATTGAAATATATTTATGAAGCTTAAATTAATTTAATGTAAGCCCAAGACTTTAAAAACGAGATAATTTACGTTTCGTACACAAATTTGTCGGGCAACATCATTTCTACTGCGAATATATATATTATTCATTACTTAGAACTAACGCGCTTCCACAAAACGCAATATTTTAATATTTCATTAAGTTTACAATAATATTGTAATATTGAAATTAATGTTTTCCCTGGAAAAAACGAGCTGAAAAACATTCTGCACAATTTTTAAAATCGTAATATCACAATATTTGTTAATAATGAAATATAACATAGTCATAATTTGATTTTAAAAATTGTTTTCGAAATATCAAAAATGTAAAATGTAAACAAATTGGACGCCATCTTCTAGTGCTGCGAAAATTCGATTTTTTTGTATTCGATACAACCGGATACTTTCTTGTGAATACTTAATAATTTTTACGATAATTTTCATTCAATTTTGATTTGAAATAAAATCTCTGAGTAAAGTAAATGCACGTAGCAATTGCTCTAAGACGTTTTTATTATTACGACCCAACAATTTTCATACAAACTTCCCTAAAATACCAATAATAGTATCGCATACTAATGGAACCAAGTACTTCATGAGTCAAGTGTCGAATATAAATTATTCATATATTATGCAGCACTTGTTGCTTTGAGAGCGAAAACGAGACAGCCATATATAATAATTTTTCTCTCTTGTATTAAATGTCATGCTGTTTCAGAATTATGAAATATTTGCGGCATGGTTGCATTTCTGCATCGAGCGATGACATTGCGAATCATATGCCGAAATACGACCATGCTGGCAAATCATTTAACAATTTTTTGACGATTAGATTAACCACAACAATTGTAATTGTTGTTTGTGTTTTCCATATAAAATAAAAAATTGTTTTTTTACAACGTTTTTTGGTTAGATTAACCTATCTTTTTTTTTTCTGTGTACCTATTGAATTTAATTTGAATTGAATATATAAAGACGAAATTTAGCACGAAGTTGCATAATAACTTTTCCAAGCTTTATGCCAAATATGAATATAATTGGACAAGGGGCGTGGCACCGCCCACACAACACGTAACTTAAATACCAGCTAATTAAGCAACTATTGGATATATTTTAATGTAATTTGGAATGGAGATGTATAGTATGTTTTCCCTGCTATGTGTCGAATATGTGAATAATTGGACAAGGGGCACCGCCCATACAACACATAACTTAAATACCAGGGTTTGAAATTACTACCAAATCGTATTTGCTTCTGCATATGCTTTGCTTCTACTACTTGAAAATGAATCAGCATAAGTAATAGTAATAACAATCAGCAGTAGCTCTAAAATCAGCAATTCAAAAAAATACGAAATCATATTAGTTATTGCATGAGCTTTGCATATACTGATTGAAAATTTACAACTTCACTTAAAAAATTTTTTTAAGTTGTTAACCTTCTTTTTTTTTTAATGTTTGCCATTCTGGTGGTTTGCCCACACGACGCTGCGGTCGTGAGAAGGAACCAGAGCCACTTACTTACAAATATATTCACACATATATTTAGTCTTATAAATGTTAGCCGCCCTGGTGAGGTATCGAACCTACAACGCAGCGATTGTAAGTAAGATGAAGTAGCGAACTAAGCGCCTTCTCACCAGAGCCACTAGTGCTCATACAATACCTTCACCTAATATCGATTAACTTCGGCAAGCTGTATGCAAAACGCTTTCATGTATATACACTAAGGCATTCAATCCCGGGATCCCGAATCCCGAAATCCCGGGATCCCGAACGTTTTCTAAATCCCGGAAACCCGGGATTTTGAGTCCGGAATCCCGGGATTCAAAAAATTTAATTTTTATGCATTGTTTAAGATATTTTCGACGCTTTTCCACAAAAATACTGCAGTGCGTTTACTTTCAATCCAATTGGTAAACACAAAAAGCTCACTTTCGTAGACTTAGTGCTACACACACAAAAAATTAAGACAATTTTTGCCAATAACAGTGAACAAAACATTTTTATCGATCTGAATAAAATTTTTTCAAATTGAAACAATTTTTTTTATTCGACAAAAAGGTAGATATAATTAATAAAATCATTTTGTTGACCATTTGAGTGTTGTACTTTTGAATAGATTCAGCGTGGCAAAAAAAAATAATAAAGCAACTCAATTTAACACATAAATTATCAAACTTTTTCGATCATAGTAATTTAAAATTAATAACTTTTTGTTTGACTTTATTTATTTAAAATTTTGTTTTGTTTAATGCAATATTTATTAAATATTATTTCTACGTTGAATTAAAATAAAATTAAGCTTAAAATATTGTTGCAACAGTTTTTTCTTTAATCCCGAAAATCCCGAACAAATCCCGGGATCCCGGGATTGTAATTTCAAATCCCGAAATCCCGGGATTTTCGAAAACACTTCGGGATTGAATGCCTTAATATACACACACAAAAAATCATTTCACATATAAACAAAAATAGCTTCGACCTAAAGCTGTCACCTTTAAGAAAATAACACTGCCACAAGACTACCGTTGCCACCTAACACTATTTTCACCTATTACGGTGGTGTATTAGATTTCCATATTACACTTTCATGTTACACTTTCCTATACACTATAACATATTCACAGTACAACATTAAGGTCCGCACATATCAACGCGAAGTACCGCAGCCGCAGCGAAACTTACTCAAAAATGTGAAAATATATTTGTTTAAGGTGAGAAATTTCATAAAAACAAATAAAAATGTGAATCATTTATAAATTAAAATTCCCGAAAAAAAATAGTACAAAATGAACACCTTTCTTAGAAGTCACTCAAAAAATTGTAAAAGGGGAAATCAAAACTTAAAAAAATTTATTTCTCGGAAAGCAGATTCTTGCTACAATAAAAGATTCAGATTCGGTTTTAGTACGTCAAAATACATAAACGAAAATAAAAATTGAAAAAACCCATTGAATAAAAATCCAAAAATAATCGACAATCGGAAATAATGTTTAGCCGTAACAGGTGAAAACATTGTTAGGTGGCCACGCTAGCCTTTTGGTAATATTATTTCCTTAAAGGTGGCAATGGTAAATCAAAGCTATATTTTTGTGTGTATATACACATGATGAAATATATCGCCATTAGCTCAATTTATTTTATAGCTGACTGTGGTCTGTTGGTTAGAGCTTCGGCCTATGACTGCGATAGTCTGGGGTTCAAGCCCGCCACCAGTCGTATTTTTTTTTTAATCCATTGCTTGATATTCTTTTTTCTTTTTTTAATCTTTTTTAATGTAACAGTTCAATTTTACACAATTACATCATCCAACAAAATTTCTTTCTATTCTTTAATAAAAGTTCACATATTTCACAAATGATTTTTTATATGCATATATAAATTATGGAGTTCACCATACGGCTTGGTCTACCTAACCGCCATTAGCTGAAATTATTTTATAGCTGGCTGTGGTCAGTTGGTTAGAGCTTCGGCCTATGACTGCGGGGGTCATAGATTCAAGCCCGGTGCCGGCCGAAGTTTTTCTTTTTTTAATTCCATTGCTTCATATTTTTTTTTTTTTTAATCTTTCTTTTTTTAATTCTTTTTTAATGTAACAGTTCAACTTTACACATTAGGCGACAATTACATCATCGAATAAAATTTAATAAAAGTTCACATATTTCACAAATTTCTATAAAAAAATTACATATGAAAACATAGAAAATATTTTTGCATCTAAATTACACAATAAAGTAAACATTAATTTTTTCAAATTAGTGTTTTATTTCCCGTGCATGGCATGGTAATAGTAATAAGAATCAGCAGTAGCTTTAAAATCAGCAATTCAAAAAATACGAAATCATGATTGAAAATGAATTAGCATAAGTAATAGTAATAAGAATCAGCAGTAGCTTTAAAATCAGCAATTCAAAAAACTAAAAATCATATCAGTTTTGCTGAAATAGTAATAAGAATCAGCAGTAGCTTTAAAATCAGCAATTCAAAAAACTAAAAATCATATTAGTTTTGCTGAAATAGTAATAATTCAAAAAACAAAAAATCATATTAGTTTTGCTGAAATAGTAAAATTTCAAAAAATTAAAAATCACATTAGTTTTGCTGAAATAGTAAAATTTCAAAAAACTAAAAATCATATTAGTTTTGCTGAAATAGTAATAAGAATCGGAAGAAGCTTTGAAATCAGTAATTCAACTAGAGTTTTTTTTAGTTTTTTGAATTATTACTATTTCAGCAAAACTAATATGATTTTCAGTTTTTTGAATTACTGATTTTGGAGCTACTGCTGATTCTTATTACTATTTCAGCAAAACTGATATGATTTTTAGTTTTTTGAAGTGCTGATTTTAAAGCTACTGCTGAGTCTTATTACTATTACTTATGCTAATTCATTTTCAATCAGTATAAGCAAAGCTCATGCCATAACTAATATGATTTCGTATGTTTTTGAATTGCTGATTTTAGAGCTACTGCTGATTCTTATTACTACATATTACTTATGCTGATTCATTTTCAAGTAGTAGAAGCAAAGTATAAGCTTTTACTGATACATTTTTTAATTGCAATAGCGCAGTAAAATGAAATTCATAAAATTTAAAAGTAGTTTCAGCTCAAAACAGTGGTTTTTTTCTTGCTTATGCTATTTTTCTTGCAGCCTGTTAAATACCAGCTAATTAAGCAACGATTGTATATATTCTAATGAAATTTGGCATGGAGTTGTACAGTATGTTTTCCCAGTTATGCGTCGAATATGGGAATAATTGGGTAAAGGGGCGTGGCACCAAGCTTTATGCCCAATATGAGCATAATTGGACAAGGGGCGTGGCACCGCCCGCACAACACATAACTTAAATACCAGCTAATTAAGCAACTATTGGATATATTTTAGTGAAATTTTGGAATGGAGTTGTACTGCTATGTGTCGAATATGGGAATAATTGGACAAGGGGCGTGGCACCGCCCATACAATTTTCTACCCCATATCACGGTTAAACTGCTTTACTGATTTTATTGAAATTTTAAGGTAAAATTGCGTTAGTAATGGAATTCGCAATAGGACTTGCGTCCTTGCACATTTTTTGAGTGAATCATAACGGGTGGGATTACAGCTGCCGCCAAGGGCGTCCTTGGCCATATTTTGGATCAAACATGCAGGGGTGGGATTGGAACAGCCACCAAGCGCGTCCTTGGACATTTTTTGGATGAACCATGCCATGTGGGAGTACAGCTGCCACCAAAAGCGTCCTTGGGCATTTTTGGGTTAACCATGCCGGGTGAGATTACAGCTGCCACCAAGTACTTCCTTGGTCATTTTTTGGTTGAATCATACCGGGTAGGATTACAGCTGCCACCAAACGCGTCCTTGGCCATTTTTTTGTGAATCATGACTAGTGGGATTACAACTGGCTCCAAGTTTCACGGGGGGAATTAACCCTAAATTACAGCGTCCATTGAAGTTGGCGCAAATTCCTATATATATTAATTTTAAAATTTTATACAAAATTTTATATAAAATTAATAGGAATTTGCGACAACTTCAATGGACGCTGTAGTTGATGGGTATTTCCCCCCGTGAAACTTGGTGCCAGTTGTAATCCCACCCGGCATGATTCACCCAAAAAATGTCCAAACACGGACTTGGTGACAGCTGTAACCCCACCCGGCATGATTCACCCAAAAAAGGTCCAAGGAATCACTTGGTGCCAGTTGTAATCCCACCCGGTATGATTCACCCAAAAAATTTCCAAGGAAGTACTTGGTGGCAGCTGTAATCCCCCCCGGCTTTATTCACACAAAAAATATGCAAGGATGGATGTTTTGTTGGTTGCATGAACCACTCAACATTCGATGGTTCCTAAGTTACATTTTAATTATATTTTTTGTTGTATGGGAGGATTCAATATCTTTAGTCCAGGATGATACACTTGTTGAAAGGTTGTCCAGGGATTGAATAGTTGACGATGCAGAAAGAGTTATATCGTTATAGCAAGCAGTACATCCTTGCTGCAATGTTCGCACACCTTGCAATGGTAATTCCATCAACAGGTTTTTTTTATTGCCGCATTCTAAGCTGATGAATGCTTTATCGAAGATTTTGTAAAGCCATGTGTTTCCTTTTGAAAGCTTTGTCCAAAAACTGCGCTTGATAACTTGCTCGAATTGGCATTCCTTTGTGTCAGATTGTTTCATAGCGGAAACCTCACATGAGTTATCAGTTGCTGGCCTTGTTGGCCAATTCGCTTGGCATAAGAAGTGGTTTTCCAGAGTCTTTTGACACATATGTAGCTTTGATTGCGTGAGTAATATATATGAATCCATGTATATTATAAACTCTGCCTTGGTAGTTGCCATTATTACCGTGCCTTTATTTAGAGTTGGTAGTGGAATTATTCGATAGATGTCGGAAGATTCACTTGGTTTTAATGGAATCTCCGCCTTAATCATCAAACGGGTTCCAACTACCAATCCTTTTGCCGACATCAACTTGTAGACATCTTTTAGCTCGTTGCCCTGATCTTTTCCAGGAAACACCCACTTAGGAGGCAACTTATCCTTAATGAGCGATATTTCTCGTTGTAGTTACTCGCCCGTGATTGATGTCAATAAGTAGATTTATTATTGACGATTGAATACGTTCACATCCGTCAATAATCGTTACTAGTTGCGTCGTCATCACTTGAAATGCTAGCATCGTACGTTCTGCAATTAATAATAATAATAAAGGGGGGGGGGGGATTTGCACTGCGATCGTTGGTCTTTTGTGCCCCACTACAAGTCCGTGTTGGGTGACGATGCCCCATACTGTGAGTGTATATTGGACCATTCTTTCTTACTACTGAGCTTCACATCAAAGTTTTTTGTGAAGCTGAATTTTCTCATGTTATCGTTCCTTGGAGCTAATAGAAGCGGATACTTATTGGAAAGAGTGAATTGATCCGCGCGCTCAATACACCTTCCGTACCCTATGCCATCCTTAGAAAATCTCGCAAGTGTACTGTCAGCTACCTCCACAATAACAATGTGTAGGGGAGTTAGTTCTAATATTACCTCCAGTGCTGCAGTTGGACAGGTTTTCATTGCCCCGGTTATGCAGACACATGCTAGCCTTTGAACACGTTCTAGTGACTTCCTAGTGATGCCCAGACTAGTTCTTGTGGTCCACGCAACGGCCCCATAGGTGATGATTGGTGTCACCATTCCTATGTACATCCACCGCATTATGCGTGGACTACAACCCCAAGATTTACCAGCTATGCTCCTACACATCATGAGAGCTCTAATGGCGTTTGTTACTAACTCCGTGTGTATCTTCCACGTGAGCTTACTATCTAATGTTAATCCCAGATATTTCACTTTCGTTTGTTTCTCTATAAGTTGCGCGGACAGCCGAATTGGCCTCCAGTACTGTAGTTTCCTCTTCAATGTAAACGGTACAATCATGGTTTTTGCTGGATTAATGTTCAGCCCCACAGATTTGCACCATTCCAGCGTGACCTCTCTGTATTATATCACATACGGCCTCCTCGTACTTACCCCTAGCCATTATGACGATGTCATTAGCATACCCCTGACACGTAAATCCCATATCAGTAAGTTTTCTGAGGAGCTCGTCCACCACCAGACTCCACAGGAGAGGCGAAAGCACGCCCCCTGGGGACAACCCCTCGTATTGACTGCCTCAGTGGTGTTAAGGCCAGTTTGATATTCGACAGACCGGGTGCCTAACATCGCCCCAACCCAATGGCACAGAGATGTGTCCACCCCTTTACACAGCAAGGCATGTCTAACGCCCTCATGGGAGGTGTTGTCAAACGCACCCTCTATGGCGAGGAATGCACACACTACTATTTCCTTTGTGTCCAGGCCCTCTGTATGTACCCAGACAACTGAAATAGTTTCAATAGACCTGCCCGCTCTATACGCATGTTGACAGTGGTGAAGGGACCTCCTGACCAGGACTTCTTCTCGAAGATAGTTATCTATTACTTTTTCCATCGTTTTTAAAAGAAACGACGTCAAGCAAATTGGTCTAAAGGATTTTGGTAGTGTAGGATCTTTCTTCCCAACCTTCGGGATAAAAATAACTTTAGCCCTACGCCAGTTGCTAGGTATGTCCCCTAAGGCCAGGCTGCTTGTAGAAATCCTTCTAATCTGATGAATCATTTCAGGACTGCACAGTGTTATGTCTAACACTTCCTGCCTAACCCTTGTCACAAAAGTGGGGCTATCCCCAACATTGAGAATTTCTAGGTTAGTGTTATAGATATACTCAAGAAGGTACTCACCCCTGCCGTTGCAATTAGTGCTACCCCATAGCGTGTTTTGGGCATTTGCATCGCACCCTAGGAGTAGTGGTACGTGCAGCTTAGTGCAACTGGAATAGAGCAGTCGCAGTAGACCTGCCGGCTCTATACGCATGTTGACAGTGGTGAAGGGGCCTCCTGAGCAGGACTTCTTCTCGAAGATAGTTATCTATTACTTTTTCCATCGTTTTTAAAAGAAACGACGTCAAGCAAATTGGTCTAAAGGATTTTGGTAAAGTAGGATCCTTCTTCCCAACTTTCGGGATAAAAATAACTTTACCCTACGCCAGTTGCCTTCTGGAGAAGGGCCGGAAATATGTCATCTACACCTGAAGATTTGTAGGGGTGAAAGGTTCCAATTGCCCACTCAACCCTTCTTCTATCACAGATTTTTTTGGCGACTTCCCAATCTACTCTACTAGCTCCGACCCATAGGCAAGTTCAGTGAGTACGCCTTAGGTACGCCTTCTGTGAAGGTGCCATTTGCCCTTTTGAGAGCCAAGGTAGCTACGTTCCCTGTTTTGGCTACCGCCTTGTACAGCCTCGCCGCTACAGGAGTATCCAATATGGTCTCACAGAAGTCCCTAAAGCTTTTCCTTTTTGCGCTCCTAATTTCTTTACTGTACATGGTTAGGGTCGTGGTGTAACTCTGCCAGTCGCCGGTTCTCTTAGCTCGGTTAAAGAGCTTCCTCGTCGAAGCCCGAAGATTTGACAACTCGTTGTTCCACATCCTCGCAATTACAGCCGAAGCTGCTTTGGCGTGGTGGATGTTCACCTGGGCGAACCTGGCACTGACCCACCCGCTGCTGTCGTCCATCATGACGACTCCGGAGCCGACGCCCCGGATAGCAGCAATCTCTCCTCCTCTTCCTCTGTCGGATCCAAGACGCTGAGGACAGTGATATTACCATCACTGCCCTCCTCATCAGAATCCGACCCTTCCTCCATCGGAGGGGCAGGAGTCGCTCCAGCGTCAACCACCACAGGTGACACTGGTTCTGCTGACACTGTAGGTGCCGCGCTAACTACATGCCCCTCAAGAACTTCGGAAGGAACCTCCTCTATTGAAGCCTCCGCTCCCCCCTCCTCCACAGGCCTCCTCTGCAGATGAGCCGAGACCTTCCCGAAGCGGTAGTTCATCTGCCCACCACTCCTCAGGATGGCCTCGTACGACGCCTCATCGATGCTCACCCTCAGGAGCTGGCCACCACCATCCTCCCGACAGCTGAGCGTCTTCCATACGTTAGTATGAAGGCCCTCATTTTGAGCATCGATGAGCGCCATCGTCACCTGCAGCGCCTGTCCCGCACTCCTTGGTAGGAACACCCTGACGATCCGCTCTTTCCTGACCGGACCGTCAGTTCTACCCCCTTCCACGTCCCCAGCTTAGACACCACCTTCCTGATCCACTCCGCTGTTTGCGGAGTCTCACAGTCCAGCAGCATCATGCCGGGTCTGAAGTAGATGCCCTGGAACTTGAGTTTGGACCATGGCGTAGGAGATACCCGGCGCCGCGGTGGGTCCTGCCGTGACCGAGTCGACAACCGCCCATGCCCCGCTCACCTCACACGACGAGACTGCCTTGCTCTTATTCGGCGCAGTACTCGTCTGAGGAGGAGTCAGCGTTTTGTTGCCCTTTTGTGGGGCCCATCCGCTGGGGGCGCAATACCAGGCTGAAAACGATGTTGAACCGCCAACTTCCTGGCCTCACTCGGCGCCAAGCCCCTCTGGAGATATCGGATGTACCACCTCGTGCCGCACACGCTAAGGCCTTCACGAAAAGGGTCATCTTTACCACCAGGTTGACCCGGCTCCGGAGCAATGGGAGTAAAACGCCGCCTCCCCTTCCTAGCTTCAGTGGGTGCTAGCCCCACCCTCCCTACCTGTCGTGCCATACCAGCCGTGTCAGGTCTCCCAGCCTTACGGATAGGCTCGGGCGACCCGGCACCTCCAGCATCTTTGACCGTGGCAGCTCTCCCTTCTGTGGGTACAAGCCCCAACTCTCCTGCCTGACATGCCCTCCCAGATGTGTCGGACCGCCCTGCCACACCATCCCGACCAGAAATGCTGGCCGGCAATGCTGGCCCGCAGTGCGCTGGACGATCCGGCACCTCCGGCTTCACTGGCATCCCCCCTACTCGGCGCGGGTACTTTCCCCGCCACCCCTTTTTGGTGAGCCACCCCAGATGCGTCGGGCCGCCCTGCAGCACGACCCGTACCAGACTTGTCGATACGCAATCTCGCTGCTACAGGCGAGCCGACACCTCCGGCAGCGATGTCCGTGGCAGATACACTCCCAGACGGTACATCCTGGCCCCTCCTATTCCATCCAGTCGAACCGTTGCTGTAGCCTTGCGGACCAAACACCCAGTCGACCGGACCCCTCACCAGCACCGGCGGCGCTCGCTTGGGACTCTTGTGGCGATGGCTACCCCTACCTCCTCGACTAACGTTCATGGTACTATGTTCCAATCGGTTAACCGCCTCCGTTGCGGTAACATCCCGCCAGACAGTTTTTACCCATAAATGAACCCACGAGTACGGGGGACAGAAAGTCGACCAGGGGATAGCCCCCGCTACCCCGGCAAGGCTAGTTAAAACCAGAGGTTTCCTGTTCTCTGGAGTACACCGTAGACAGACACACTAACGCAGTGCCATTCGTCCCTCGGCACGGTACGTATGACACCTAGGATTGCGGATTTTATTGAGTTTGCCTCTCTAGATCTGCCATCTTTAGTTTTAAGCAGGGGCATCTCGAGCAGGATATACTCTACGTCACGCATGGCCGGTCTTAGGAACCACTGTCCCACGACACGCACTTTCTGACTTACCAACCTCAGCTTAATGGCCTTGATCAGTACGCCTTAGCCCCCCTATAGATTCAATTGCTCGTTCATCTTTTGAAAGTGACTATTGACCTCATTTGTTGTCTTTCTTAGAAGATTACCTGTCGAGTCTATTACAGATGTTTGTTTCTTCATTAAGCTCGTTATATATTGCTGATTTTCAAAGATCTTGGTCATTCCATCCTCCATATCATTTCTATCATCTGAATCCATCATCCCGAATAGAATGTGATAAATCGATGCCACGAATTCAAAATGTGTTCTTCGCTTTCTTTTATCTTTGATTATTAATTCGTTGTTTGATATAAGTATATTATAACGTTTCTCCATCGATTCTGTCATCATCTTACAGGCTTCTTCATAATAGGTTAAAATTTGACACTGCTGTTTTAGTCTGTTTACATATTGCTGAATGTTATGCATTTCCTCTAAGTAGGAACTTAAATCGTAGTAAATGAGCAGATCCCATTTCGAAGCTGTTACATCCAGCTTTCCCATGTAATCAAGATAAATTTCAGTACTATCTTTTAATCCAACTGCTTCACCTTCTGGCATTGTAAAGTTAGTTGGTGCTGCGCATGCTCGCATAATCATTAGTAGAACGAGAATGATAAACGATCCAACAGTTTGACTCTGTATAGAACTTTTTTTTATATGTACGCCTGGCCATATTGGTAGTAGTATTACTTGTCAAAAATACTTTTGCTTTTGTTGATGCTTCTTCTCTTTTGTTTTCCTCTTCGGTTTCTAAAGGACATACTTTATGTATTGGACGTTTAAGAGTACCATTTTTAACTTGTATGGTCACTACTCTAACTCTGTTATCCGCTCCAGGGTGCAGATCTGATATCCTTCCCATTGGCCATTTTAGGGGGGGTTTATTTTCATCCTTAATCAGCACTAGTTGACCTTCGCGTAGATTTTTGTGTGCAGTCTTCCACTTGTTGCGCTGTTGAAGTGATGTAAGATATTCGTCTTTCCAACGGTTCCAAAAATCTCTTTTCATCTTTTGAATAAGTTTCCACCTGTTCTACAGGTTGTTGAATTCAACACTGCCTCAATTCGGGAGAGGAGTGTGCTCATTTCTTCAAAGGTCAATTTGCTTTCTCCAATGACGCGCTTGAGATGATGCTTCATTGATTTGACACCAGCTTCCCAAATTCCTCCAAAATGAGGGGCTGCCGGGGCAATAAAATGCCATTGAATTTTCTCCGATTCCAGTATAGGTGCAACATTAGAATTATTTTTTATTGCTGCCATATACCCTGAGTCCATTTTTCTATTTGCTCCAATAAAATTAGTCCCATTGTCTGAATATGTGTGGCAACTATTTCCTCTTCTGGCGAAAAATCGTCTTAGTGCTGCCAAAAATGATTCGGTTGTTATATCACTAACTGCTTCGAGATGAATAGCGTTTGTAGCCATGCAGACAAAAACAGCAATGTATCCTTTATATGATTTTTGACCTTGTCCTTTGGAACATCGCATCGATATAGGTCCTGCATAGTCCACACCCGTATGAGTAAATGGATGTGACATAGACTCGACTTTTTGGAAGATCACGCATCATCTGCTTAGCTGTTTCTTGACGGAACCTCGTGCATTTAACGCATTGTCGCAGAGATTTTTTTATGGCATTCTTTACTCCAATTATCCAGAATTGCCTTCTTAATAATGACTCCATTACACGATTACCTCCATGTAATGAAATGAATGCATTGATATTTTTGTATCATAACATCATTGAGACTGCGGCCATTTGTTGTTTTTGCTGAGACATCAAATACAACGCGTAGCTTTGTAGTCGAGCTGCTTGCTCGTATAACTGCTTGATGTGGCAAATAATATTTTGCAATACTGCCTTTTTCTGTCGGTTTCATATGACCGAGTTGTAAATATTCGCGCATGAATTTTATGTATTCAGGTTGCAAATTGACATTCGTCGCCAATTTCTTCTCCAAGTTTAAAAGTCTAGCCATGGCTGGTTTCCTAGAATGTCCCATTCCATGTCATCCTTGAAGGGAAGTTTTACAATGAAGCGTCCATCGTCGCTCCTTTTTGTTGTACTTTTATACTTCTCTAAGCATATATCGTCTTCGGTTGGAATGCCATCGTCGTGAACTTCTTCTAATTCCCTGAATTTCTCAATCGATGTTGTCACTGCAGTTACTACCTTTTTGTTTGGTGTTTGTGTCTGCAGCACTCCTGATAACATCCAACCGAGTTTTGTGGATTGGCCTAAAATTAGTCCAATTTTTGTGATGCCCGATTTTAATATATCGGCGTAGACATCTCCACCAATCACCAGATCTAGTCTATCTGACTTATTGAAATTTGGATCAGCCAGAACATAATTCTTCCATTTGGTTACGTCATATTTGAACGTTTCATCTGGATGAGCACTAGCTAGCTTCGGCCAAACTAGCGCTTCTGTTGTAATTTGTTCGCTGCTTAAAAATCTTGGTTTTATTTCCGTATTATCGTCTTTGGTCATCATTGCCGAGGATTTCTCCTGATTTGATGCTTGAAACGAATTTCGTCCTTGATTTTCATCATAATGAAGGAGAATATGGTGATCTTTGCACATTTGAAGCACTTATACTTCTTTGGCACTTGATATCAGGGTGATGATTGAGACAGTTAAAACAAATCTTAGACTTGACCACAAATGATTGACGATCCTTAACTTCCAACGTTTGGAACTTGCGGCAACTCTGAATTGTATGTCCAGAATTCTTACAATGTGCGCATACTGACTCCGCTGAATAGTATTTAGTCGTGTTGGCAGATCGCTGCGAAAATTTTTTGTTGGTATTATTTTCAATTGTCGTCTTCTGACACCGCACATTGGGGCGCAGCTGTCAAAAAATACCTTTTTCGACTTTGTTTTTTCGAAAATGTATAAATGCAGTTCTATAGCCTAATATCCAAATAGTAATGTTGTAACTTTTAGCAAACTGTTTTAAATTTTACGATTTTATGCTGCAAAAAGTGGACATAATAAAAATTTTTTAAAAAGAACTCTCTAAGTTTTCAAATCTTTAGGTTAGGATATTTAGTAAGTATGGTTCTTTGTTAATTATTTGGCGTTTATGCATTTCAATTTTCATAGCTATTTAGTTGTAAATTTTTAAAATTGCTTGAATGTTTCAAAAAGAATTTTACAAAATTACATAATGGCATTTATTTAGGTAAGAGTGCGTCTGCGCAACCCAATAGAGGTTGCACAGACGCACTCTTACACATAGATTTTTTAACATCAAAAGCACTATCTTCTCGTAATCACATATCTATATTGTCACTAGACTTTGAGAAGGCCTTCGACCAAATTGGACCACACATAATCTTAAAAAACTTAAAAAACTGGGGAATCGGCCCTAAAATATTTAAATTTTTAAAATAATTTTAATCTAATAGAAAGTTTAGGGTTAGAATCAATGATTCCAGCTCGGATATATATCCATTAAATAATGGAATTCCACAAGGGTCTCCACTTTCGGTAATCCTTTTTTCCATCGCATTTAATGATCTTTATATATTACTAGCTTATACCCACAGCATCGCTCGCAATAATTTTGTAATTTCATGTTAACGTAGAAATGTTATATGTATTATTTAAGCATCTGACATCAAAATAGATTTTGCAAGTCATCCCTCTGCCCATTCACCTCCCAGCACCTATTCCAAAATTTCAGCGAAATCCCTTGAATTGGACCCAAGTAACAGAGCTTTTAAAATTTTAGGGCGTGGCAGTGGGCGGATCTTAAATGCCCCTAGTCAACCCTCAGCCCATTCACCACCCAGCTCCAAATCCAACATTTCAGCGAAATCCCTTGCATAGGACCCGAGTTACAGAGCTTTAAAAATTTATGGGCGTGGCAGTGGGCGGATCTTAAATTTCCATAGTCAACCCTCAGCCCATTCACCTCCCAGCACAATATCCAAAATTTCAGCGAAATCCCTTGAATTGGACCCGAGTTACAGAGCTTTTAAAATTTTAGGGCGTAGCAGTGGGCAGATCTTAAATGCCCATAGTCAACCCTCACCCCATTCACCACCCAGTTCCAAATCCAAAATTTCAGCGAAATCCCTTGAATAGGACCCGAGTTACAGAGCTTTAAAAATTAAAAGGGCGTGGCAGTGGGCGGATCTTAAATTTCCATAGTCAACCCTCAGCCCATTCACCTCCCAGCACCAAATCTAAAATTTCAGCGAAATCCCTTGAATAGAATCCGAGTTACAGAGCTTTAAAAATTTTAGGGAGTGGCAATGGGCTGATCTTAAATGCCCATAGTCAACCCTCAGCTTATTCACCACCCAGCTCCAAATTCAAAAATTCAGCGAAATCCCTTGAATAGGACCCGAGTTACAGAGCTTTAAAAATTTTAAGGCGTGGCAGTGGGCGGACCACATAAAAAATTTCAGCAAAATCGGTAAAACACTGCACTTTAAAATAATATTTGCCACGCCCACCTCGAACGCCCAAATTTAATGAAATGGCTATATGATGAGGTCAATGAAGTTACCTACATTTTGATATGTGTTTCATTAAAATCGGTCAATTGTTTCTTGAGTTATAAGGGAACAAACATACATACAAACCTACAATCAAACTCACAATGAATTTTATATAAGTAAGAGATGTAAAAAGAATAACAATGTAGACACAAATAGAATTCTCACAAACATTGTACAGGATATATTCGCATGGTCTGAGAAATCAGGTTCCAAAATATCTTTTGAAAAAACAAAACAACTACATATTTGTAGGAAAAAAAATTATGATTCGTTAAGGGCCGGATTCAATAAAAAATAATCTCATGTTGGGTTCTTTTAACTATACTTCAACTTCAGATAAACATAATGTGCGTTTCAATAACAAAAAATCTCGAGTTATACTCAGATTACTTTAACTATAGAAATTTCGTTGGTTAAATTTGGATTTTGCTGGTTAAATTTTGATATTTGGTGAAAATTAAATAAACATTTTATAAAAATCGACCTGTTGGGATATATTTTTCATGTTGTGACCATAATTATCTCCACACAGAAAAGACAACGACAAAAATTATTTATGTGGAAATATCGGAGCGTCGAATTCCGTCCATTCCATGTAATAGGAAACAAAGGCTATTCTCAAAAGGAGTACCTTAATGGTACCAAATTCCTGTGCACGTCCAGGACTGAATCACTTTACCATAAGAGTTTATTTCACACACAGTGTACAACACAAAGAGTAACATTCCAAAATGTATTTTATTTAAAATAAAATATGAACAATTCCCTTGATTTTTTATTAATTCGCAGTTTTCTCGCGTTCGGTTTGCAATTTACAAAACACTTCACAGTTTTCCTATGCTCATTTTGAATGTTCACAAGAATTTCCTCCACAATGCGTTCCGCACGTGCTGCTCATTTCTACCTCATTTGTAACTTGTAAGCTTCGGCAATCAGCTTCAGAATCAGCATCGCAATCAGCAACATTTCGTAGACCATTGATGGACTTGGAATACAAAATGGATAGTACATACATAGTTCCTGATCACTGAGCTCACGAGATATTGTTTGCGGCAGTACTGGACCTTTTTAGGGCTTTTTTCAGGTTGAAATATTTTAATTTGATGCACGATACGTGTATTTTATTGCCCACGGCATTGGCCAATTGAAATCCAAGCCTTAGTTTGATTATCAAATTTTATTTTTCTATATTATTTATTTTGACATAAAATATTTCAATGATGCATACTTTTTTTATTAAACTTTTGAAAAAGTTTTTGAGACGGAATATATCCACTGTTAAAATTTGAAATAAAGTTAAACTCAGATTATTTAATGAGAGATATTCTTCGTTTTTATTGAAACTGGCCCTAAGTCGCACAATAAATATAAACAATACTGATATAGAAACTGTAAAAAAATTAAAAATTTTAGGAATAATATTTTCAAGTAAATATTTGTGGAACTTAAAAAATCACTTGTAGCTCGCGTAAATTTAATTAGTTATCTTTCTAAGAGGAAAAGTGATGTACATATTAACACTCTAACTAAAATATTAGTTTTAAGCAAAATCGACTATGGTCTATTTTTATATGGAAATTGTCCAAAATCCACAATTAATTTAATCAAACCTATTTATCACCAAGCAGTCCGGTTAGGCGTCTACGGCTATCGGACAACGCCTATTAAAAACCTTCTGGCAGAATCTGGTTTACCTGCCGTCGAGGAAAGGGTACAAGAGATCAGGGCAAGACTCCTACCGAAACTTCTCTTCTCTACAAACTCCGTAATTGATGAAAATATTAAACGTCTAATAACTTCAATTAAAACGCCACGTTTTCCATCAGCATTATTTCACTCACTCGGGGAAGCCACAGAACTTGATATCAATTTATCCACCTTCAAGAAACCGAAACACAATCCGCCTTGGAATATGGACGACAAATCATGTGACACTAGTATCTCATTGTACAACAAAACAGAGACAGCGGCAGAAGTATTTGTTCGGTTGTTCTCAGAAAAAAAGCCAACCTTGAATCGATTGGATGGAACATATTCTACACAGATGGCTCAAAAGGCGAAAACACACGCTCAGGATACGCTGTAGTTGATAAAAATGGCAAACATTTAGTTACCAAATCCCTACCGGAGTTTACATCTGTATTCACTGCGAAGCCGTTGCGATCTATAATGCTTTACTTATTGCATTTTCTTATTTTAAACAAAAATAGTCTTAGGCTTCTTTGGTTACCCGGCCGATGGGATCGATGGGAATGAACAAGCTGACAGCGCGGCGAAATTCGCCTGTTCCGCTCCTACTATAACGGACTCAACTTATGAAAAAACCGACCTACGAAGACATATCGTTATTTCCCAAGAAGTTAAGAGGAAAAGCAAATGGTACCAATACAATTATCACCATTATACAAGAAATAATCGGCACCTTTGTGTACCCATCTACCCTACCGATATACAAAAATGGAAAATAACAACATTCTGCAGACTCCGGTTAGGTCATACTCTAGCAACTCATCAACACATCCTCAGGGGCGAAGACACACCAGCATGTCCAAGCTGTGTGGGAATCTTTCGGTGGGACATATCTTGATCTATTGCACTGCTCTTTCCAATACGAGAACTAAATTTTTCGATTCCAGAAACCCCATTGACATTTTATCAATAACTACAACCGAAAACATAGACCTTGTATATAAATTCATAAAATCCCTAAAAATATCAATTTGAACATAATAATAATAAGAGTGTTCGCGGGTCGGCTAGTGTGGAGTCGTGGGCGGGGATCTTTCATGGATGGTCATTTGATTTTATATACAAAATTAAATGTCGGGCGATAGTTTGTGGTGTGTTTCCGTTTGTGGATCTGACCGTGACGACTTGTGAATACCCTTAATATCCGAAATGAATTGTTTTTAGTTCACGGAGCTGAAAGCCCTGGCAGCTAATGCTCTTTTAGTATTTAATTTTGAAATTTATTATAAAGTTAATAAATAATAATAATAATAATAATAGGTGATTACCATTTATTTCACCTTAATCTTTGATATCAAATCAAATCTAGTTGCCCGTAGGTGCCCCCCGCTTTTTAATTCATAATTATGTCTCACCTTCTTCGAAAAAAAAATCTCCAATTGGTTGATATTTAAACAAGTGAGTAAGTCAGTCTTCATTTGACTACGACTCGATTCGGTTTAACTGAAAATGTCGTCTCCACCGAAAAACGTTTGCGCAAAGTGTTTTAATAATATCAATAAAAACTTTTTTGAATGCAAAATTTGTCATTCAAAATTTCATAACATTTGTGTGAAAATTGATGATTCAAATATTTTTGAAATTATAAACAAATTTCCGAACATTGTATTTAATTGTACTAATTGCATCAATGCCTGCAGTGATTTAGTTTCTGCAATCTCAGTTTTAACTGGTGAAATAAGAGAACTTAAAAGCAAATTCTCCGATTTCGTGAAAGAGCGCTCTAAAGTTGATACCGATCACTTATCGGTCATTGCCCCGCATAAAACTTAAGATTCGTCAATTTTAAAGTTGGTGTCTCTGCTTCCTTTCTCTTGTTTTTGTCTTCGACATAATCTGTGGCAATATTGACTGTCCATCTTTGTTGGAACTTATTTTATTTAAGATTCCCAATCGACATTTTACTGAATGAATTGTATTGAATTATTATTTTTAGCTAGTGTAAGTTAATAAATATATTGTTAGTTGTTTTCTAGTCTGTAAGGATTACTGTATCCATTAGACGTTAATAAATGAAATGAAATGAAAAAGTTTCAGTCGGGCAAGCCGACTTATTTTGATGAAATCTTTAAATTTCGGACGCCATATTGGTTCCGCCATCTTGAATTTTTAAATTTCGACATCAAAATCAGAGACCCCGAAAACCCCACTATACAAAATTTATTCTGTTTTGATGAAATCTTAAAATTTCGCTAAAAACACGATTTTTACTTAAATGGAAGGTAGGCGTGGCAGTCGACCGATTCCGCCCATTTTCAATACCAACTCCTTCTAGGGCCTAAAAAGGATAAATCCAAAATTTGGGATCCCTAGCTTTTTTCTAGCTCCTGCAATCGTGTTTACAAGAAAAGAGGACGGACAGACGGATAAACGGACAGACGGACAGACGGATAGGGCTAAATCAACTCAGGAGGTGACGCTGATCAAGAATATATATACTTTTCCATACCGGACACTTCTCCTTCTTGGCGTTACAAACATCAGACCACAGTGAATATACCCATACCTCATGAGGTGTAGGGTATAAAAAAAATATTTGGTGCATACTTTTAGGATGTGTGCTCTTTTGAGACACTAAATAGTCACAAACAGGCACAAAGTTTTGCACCAACTCAAAATGTTTGCAGCCAAAAAGTACACTTCATTGTTTTATTAATAATACTGAAAACTTTTACATAATTTACGTTTAAAAAATAAAATGTTTGCTTTCATCTTAAAACATTCATCTCGACATATACGACGCAGGCTGTAGGAAATATCGGCCAATGAAAAATCGCCCAAAAACAAAAATGAAAAATCGCCCAAAAATTTTTCATACAAAAATTGTTTGCCTGCGGCGCTTACGGCAATAGTATACCAAAGAACTCCTACTCACTACCTCAAAAAATCGCGTGATATTTTTGGAGAAGAAAAAGAACAAAGTTTAACAAAATATATAGTCGCCCAAAACTTTTTTTATATGAAAAATGTTTGGGCGACTATATATTTTTCATTTTTATTTTAAAGGAAAAATCGCCCAAAAATTTCGAAAAATCGCCCAAACATTTTTTATATAATATTTTTGGGCTATTTTTCATTTTTATTTTTGGGCGATTTTTCCAAATTTTTGGGTGGTTTTTGGGCGATTTTTCTTTTTTTTTTTGGGTGATTTTTCCTTTTTAATTTTTGGGCGATTTTTCATTTTTGTTTTTGGTCGATTTTTCATTGGGCGATATTTCCTACAGCCTACGACGCAGACCTGTTCAACGCATATTATATCAAAATTTTGGGCATATAACATTTCAAATACCACTTTTACAGTTGATTTATTGGGATTTGTATTAGCAGCTGAGCGAAAAAAGCCACCCACCACGCCCACCTTTGATAATTCAGCTTGTTATATTTGCTAGTATACGTGACCAAAATTTTAAGTTCATATGTTAATTGGAACACATTTTATGGTGATTTGTATTTTTTTTTTGGATGGGAAGTAGGCGTTAGAATTGACCGACCACGCCTTTTTTTGGGTTTTTTTTCTTAATTTGCACACAATAGTTAGACTTGCAAAAGATTTAAGTTCTACGACAACTACTTCTATTTTTTGACACCAAACGTATGAAGCGTTCTCAGTGTGCACCGCTTCAAGTGCTTGAAATTGGTGTTCTAAAAATTCCAAAACACTCGGTAAACTCTGGATTTCCATGGTTTTCTTTACTTCTTGCTCGTATAATCGAAGTCCATCCTTGTCCAGCTTCCTGACAATTATGCGTGCTATGAAAGGCTCCGCATGATCTATTTTGATGTCCATAGTTTTTAGTGCATATATGCACTCGTTTGCTGTATCCAACAGCTGCTTCAAGCTTGCAGCACTTGAACTATTGGCCGATGGTTGATCAAGTATGCGATCCACTTGATTTGTAAAAAGCAATCTCCTATTTTCATACCGCAGCTGTAACATTTCCCAAGCTGCTTGATAGTTAGCATCTGTAACTCGTAGATGCTGAATCACACGTCCGGCTTCTCGTTTGATGTTGGCCTTCAGTCTATACTAGAGACCGACCGAAATCGCTTTTTTTAATTTCGGCCAAAACCGAAATGGCCGAAATTTTTTATTTTTTTTTTCGGCCGAAACCGAAATGGCTGAATTTTTATTTTTTCATTTTTGGCCGAAACCGAAAAAATTGTGAATTTAAATGTTATAAAGTTGTACATAATTAAGCGTATCAGTAGGCTGAAATCAATCATTTTAAGTTCAGATCATGAATTAGATGAATTTAGAAGCAAACTATCAAATGCGTGGAAATCAATTGAAGGGGCAGGGTTCTCACTTTTGCTACGGTGAGAGTTGTAGATATTCGATTTTAGGGGAGTAGATTTCAAGAAAGGGGAGTAGATTTAATTTTTTTACGTAGAGTAGTAGAAATTCTACGAGAGTAGTAGAAATTACTGTCAGGGTAGTAGGTTTGTAGAAAGAGTAGTAGTTTTGCATTGTAGGGAAGTAGAAAAATCTACTACCGTAGTAGAGAGTAAAAATTTTAAAATCATCGCGAGAGTAGCAGATCTACTCTGATAGTTGAAGAGTGAGAACGCTGTAAAGGGGTGAATGAATGTAACATACAAATTCTTTCAAGAAAATAAGTTTCAAAGTTTTTTATTTTTCTTTTTTCAATACAAATTGGGGATTTGTCTTCTTTGTCGCTTCTGATTCTTCGAAACTATGATCAATACTTAAATTTGTGTTACATACCGCTTTTATCCACTTGGTTGTTCCTTGTGTATTTTGCCACGGCTAATCCAAAAATAATAATGAAAATTGCACAAAAATTGAATTTTTGGTGCGTACTGTAAAAATTTTATTATTATTTTAGTATTCAGTGTGCCAAAATGCATAAGAATTTGTCTATCAAGTATATTTCTCTACCCGTTAGCGATAACATCTTATGTCGACATAAGTAAAAATCGAGATTTTTTTGGCAATACTTTCGCACTTAGGGTACCTACAATTCTGTGTCATCGGTTTGCTCCTATTGCAATTAGTTGCTTAGTATTTTCAATTTTGAATAACATCTTAAGTCACTAAAACCTTTAAATGCATTGAATTCTTTCGTCCAATTAATCTAAAAAATGGTATGTAAGATGAGCATCCAAAGTTGTAATCAAAAAAATTTTCAGCTAAGACTTAGTCAATTTGATAGCAAATTGGTTGATGTTTTTACAATTTCGATTTTTCCGATTTTTTTGCTCTCCTGAAAAAGTTGAAAAACAGACTTAAGATGTTATCGCTAACGGGTAAATTTTAACACACATAATGTTCAGTTTTGTCGATCATTGTAATCTTTGTTATTTATTTGTTACATTTTTCGTATCAAACCGAAATTTTCGGCGGAAATATCGAAATTGCCGCTGAAAACGAAATTTTTCCGAAAACGATATTTTATTTTTCGGCCGAATCCGAAACACGGTCGAAACCGCTTTTTTTTTGGCCGAAATACCGAAACCGAATTTCGGTCGGTCTCTAGTCTATACATTTTCTCTGCATTCGAGAAGTGCGTGCGCACTAGATTTTTGACTCTGACTGCATTTCTTCCTCAGTGTTGTCCGACAGCAATTTTTTGGCTTCCATCACAACTCGATCTATACTGGAGTAATAGTCCAGCTCGAAATAACTATCTTTCGTTATTCCTAATGCGAGCAGCTTTGTGTGGTTAGTTTCAAAATCATTCCACAATTTGTCCAGGCGGTCAATCGTAACCTTGCGAGCTCCTTTGTACTCGGCTTTGTTCATAAAAGCAATTATTTCATCGCCCAATTGTTTTTGACTTTCAAAAATTTTGTTCATTTTTGTAATTTTTGTAGTTGTTGCAGACAATTTTTTATGTTGGTTTATTTCTTTATATTTTTTTTTTCACTGTACCGATGTTAAAGCTGCTGGACGCTTACGGCTTATGGCCGTGGTTTACTCCTTACGCAAGAATTAGCGTCTTAGTGAACTATTTTCAATAGTGTCACTGCTTCGAAATTTCTCTTAGTTTCTTACCACGGGTGGCTGAAAACTCAAAGAAAACACGGAATAGAAGGACCAAAATTACCTTCTTTTAAAATAAACGAGAAAAGAAAACCAAACTTCTACGTTTGGTTGTCACTTCAATTCGATGTGTAAATTCATCAATTTGGGTGTAAATTCAATTCTGATTTTATTATTGCCCAACGGCGATATTTATGCAAATACTTACACTAAAAACTACAAAAATACTTACAAACTATTTTGAGAAAACCAGAGATAAAAATACGCTATAGCGTTGGTCTTCTTGTGTACATACAATGGAATTGTTATAAGTTATGCTAGCAACCGAATACCAAATATAGTGTTGGTATCCGTAGGCTTACATTAGGAGATAACAATTTACGAGTATTTTGACCGCGAAGGGTTCATATGGCAATGCTACATGCGCGAGTAGATAAGAACATCTTACATGCTTGGTATAGAATAACAATGTGTTCAATAACAATTGGACACACGAATTCAAGTCGCAAGATTTGTATATCGAAGCATGAAAAAGTAATAACACTCTACGAAAGATATTTCAGATGTTGCCTTCCACGAGATCAATGGTTTATACCCAAAGTGGCTTGTTCACCTTGTTATTCAAATTTGAGGTTATGGGAGTCCAACCCTATACGGAAGACGTTCGATACCATTCAGTGAGCCAGTAGTTGGCTTCCACAGCGTATTCATAGAATACCACACTGTTATTTCTGCTTTACAAAAACATCAGGCTATAATTTCAAAACTAGAAATAGTATTAAGTATGCTGATGTGGATACAGTAAAAAAAGTTGTAAGCCAAAGTGAGTATGTAGTTCATACATCGCAAAGAATCCCATCGCCAGATTTCAGTGAATCCGCAACATCTCGCTCCATCAGAATATCTACCACTTGGCCTTCAGTCATTTGAACGTCGCTATTTTTCTCAAGGAGACTTTCTCCTATCGAATTTAGGACAGTCCAGCGATGAGCATGGAGAACGTTTCCATCAAGAAATATTGCAAATAGAACAACGTTATGTTGGAAAATTTAAGATACACATGCTTTCGGATTATGGCTGGTCTCTCATGCGTGAAACCAGTGATGAAATTTACAAAAAAATCATTTGTAAAGTAAGCAACACTGAGAAAAAAATGTGTTAAAATTGAACGTATGGTTTTTTAAAACGGAGCTTTTGTACAGATTTATCAAATTTTAAAAACGTTCGCTAAAAACAAATGTTAAAGCAAATGATTTTGATTTTAATGATTCACGATTTTCAATTTAAAAAAAATTTGTTCGTTCAAATTTAATGATTTTACTTTAAAATTCAATGCGCTGCTTTAACATTTGTCTCTAGTGAACGTGTTTAAAATTTAATGAATCTGTACAAAGCTCCATTTTAAAAAACCATACGTTTAATTTTTCTTTCAGTGAAAGTTTATAAGATTTACAAGACTTACAATATTACCGACCGCGCGCATCTTGGGGCCTTGCGTCGCTCCGTTGGCGACGATCTTGGTGCCGCATTGCGTCATCCTATCCTATTGGCTTAACGCCCAATGGTGGTCGAAATTGACTTGAGTTATTTGTTGAACTGAATATTTTGCATTTGAGTTTAACGATGGGATGTGTAATTTGGCCTCGAGCGGTTCTTATGTCTGCCACTCGAACTCTCTGGCCTCTCTACGTACACTTTTGCCACTCTCCCTAATAGCCTCTCATTTGGGGGAAAGTTTGCCTCTCTAATCATTGCTAAATCATTTACTTCATTATATTTTCATCCTCTCTTTAAATCTTTTGTGAAGTTCGTGGAAGTATTCCGACTTCCAGCTTTGACAAAATTGCTGGTATACGGCCTTAAGCTTTTGCCATTTGTTGACACTGGAAATGGGTTGGTTATGAGTTTCTTTTTTAAATGGGAGTGAAACGACGTTGTTGTGGCAACAAAATTATTATAAAATTTTTCATTCGGAGTTCTAAAGGTTTTCTTGGGAATTTCTTCTAGTTCCCCGAATCTCGAAATCTGTTTATCGAGCGAAATTTCATTGAAAAATGCCATCATGGTGGTCCAAGGGGAGGATTCACTAATAGGGAGGGGACCGGTTAAAATTCAACTGTTTCTTGTGCTAATAGTGAACCCAAAACATTCCGCCGAATGCATTTTAGAACTATAAGGGGGTAGATATCACATCCAATTAACATATCTATCATAGAGGCGTAAATTGTGCTAGAAGGTAGGTTCCCGGTCAGTTGGGGAAGAATGAGAGCCCTTGACCCAATCTTTAAGGTAGGATGGCGAGGGGAACCTAAAATCAAAGTGCACGACTTATTCACTTGGGCCGAGACTATATTATTAAGTCCGACATTTTCTAAATAGGTTGGCAGTTTTAAACACTTCTGTAATCGTTCGGTAATAAATGTAACTTTCGATCCTGAGTCAATTAGAGCACGAACTGGGAAAACAGACCCCATGTGACATATGGTCACAATGGCTGTCCCTAACAAAACACTTTTCCTACCGGAATAGAAACAAACCGAGAGGTTATTGGATGTAGATTGCGAATTTGACTGTACTTGTGGATTACCATTTGAACCAGATGGGGAAGGGTGTGTTGGCTTCAGAATTACTAGTAACAACGTTAGAAAGATCCCGGTGCAACAATGAATGATGTCGCCTTTTACATTGAAAACAATTAAAACTGATTTTTCATTCTTTCACTTGATGCGAGTTGTCCAAGGATTAAATGAAGTTTCTTTCGACGATTTAGAACTTATTGCTTTATGGGGACTTATACCTTTCAACTCGGCCACTGTCTCTAGAGTTTGAAATCTACTGGTTAAAAAGTTACTCAAATCCTTTCACTTCGGAATTTCGGATTTGTTCGTTACACTTTGCTCCCACATTGCACGAACTTATGTTCGCGTCGTTTGAGTATTTGTAAGGTACTGACATTATTTTAATAAAACACGTAAATATATAGGCACAAAACATCTCTTAAAACTATACAGAATTAGAATATTATCAGCAGAGGCACGATAAGCGATCGCCGCACAGACTATAAACTATTTATTACTTGTGTGTGTACTTTTCTTAATAGCGACAATAATAGAATACATTAGAATTGTAAATGGCCACACAGCCTCAACTCAAACTGAGTGTTACTAAACATAGATTATGATGTGTGAGACACATCTTCTGTTTGACATTTTTTATTACTAGCGAAAATTATAGATAATATTAGAAATGTAAAAGTGTTCATAAGTATTTTGAACATTCTGCCGGAGGACAGAAAAGACGATAGCTGCAATGTAAAGTGTTCATAAGTATTTTGAACATTCTGTCGGGGAATAGAAAATACAATAGATGCAATCAATCTCTTGCCAATAATTTTTCTTACGATAACTATAGCTGTTATAATAATAAGTGAAACTACCAGAACAAAAAAGTATGCCCGCTGATGTGATGGAATTTTAGACCTTTGAGATGTAGATTATCCGCGTGCAGTTTGCTTCTTCAGTTGATTGTTGTTGTTGTTGTAACAGCAATAAGTAATGAATGTATGTTTTATGTTGAATTTAAGTTGGATTTAGAGGTGGTTATAACTCCAGGTCCAGAAATCTGGCGACTTCGATAGGGTTGGACCAGAGGTCTATTGGCTGGAGTAGAGTAGGATGCCTCAAGCAGTTGAAAAGGTGTGTTGTGTTGTGAGGTGAACAGTGGCAGGCAGGGCAGACGTCGATGAAATTGGCGCTGTTTATTCTTGCCATATAACTGTTTAGCAGACGGCAGTGACCTGATCGCAGCTGCGCTAGGGTTGTTCTTGTTGACCTAGGAAGTTCCTGCTCGTCTGCGCTGATGGGCGGAGGACGGCCTCCTAGGACGATGTTGTCTTTCCGGGACGAAACGGCTTGCAGCACTGCGTTCTGGTGAATGACATCTAACGCAGACAGGAAGGTGTCACGAGTGAGAGCCGACTCACCTACTAAGGATTCGACCGAACTGCGCGATGACGTGAAATCCTTGCGTAAGCAGCGGGGGGTTAGGGTGATCTTGAAGATGAGCCGCGAGCTCGAATTGATTCGTGAGAAGGTCGTTGTGTTCCTTGACCAACAGCGATTTGGTTTCCTGATGGAGGTGGTGTCCATGAGACATCAGGTGGCATCCGGCAACTGTTCGGAGAGCGCAGTTTTGTGCCGTTTGCAAGCTGCGCCACTGTGTTGCACTGAGCGGGAATGACCAAACCGGTGCAGCGTAGTTAAGGAGCGAACGACCAATTGCCCTGTAGGTAATAAGTAGGGTTTCAGTGTCTTTGCCCCATGATGAGCCGGCTAGGGACTTCAGCACATTGTTCCTGCTGCTCAGTCGATTCTTGATGTCAGACGCGTGCGTAGAAAAAGTGAGTAGGCTATCAAGAATTACGCCTAGTATTTTTGGCTTTTTTAGTGTGGGGATAACCGAGCCATCCACGACTAAATATAGACTTCTTTCGACCTCCTGTGTCCATGTTGTGAGCAGAGTGCCGGAAGATTTGGTTGGTGACAGCTTGAGTGAACGACCATTGAAGAAGTTAGCTTCAGTTGATCCATTTCCTTGGTGTGATTAATGACAACCGATCCTAGAGGTTTTTATGGGATGCTCGGATAAGTTTTCAATTTCCTTCGTCAAATATGTGTTGTTGATACGAAATGACCGTAGCTGCTTCCGACATCAAGATATTCCCTTAGACTGCTTGCTTTTTGCCGAAAATTCTGACAATTTTATCTTTCCAACGTTTCCACCATTTCCAACAGTGACTTTTAATTTGTGGAATTAATTTTCCTTCAGAATTTAAAATACGTATTTCATTGTTTGTGCTGACTGGATTCGGTGATGAACACTACCTCGTTCCTTGCTCTCACGATAACATTTGCGTTGTAGGATTTTACCAGAAAATGTCTTCTCAATTTGTGGTTGTTGCTGTTTAGTGAACCTCCCCATCATAAACCCAGTTGACCTATGTTCTACAAATGGAACGTCTTCCACAATAGCTTGAATGTCCATGTAGCTCTCACCCTCACTAACCAACTTGTTGTCGCCATTGTCCTCTTCCGGAATACGACTCTCCCTCTCGACGCTGGCTCCTTCTTCGACACCGTATTTTTCTGGTATCAACTCGCGCTCTTCATATCATTCGGTTTCATTCCACCGTTTGTCGCCTTCCGTCGCGCTATCCACAGGTTTCTCAGCTGCATTCACATCTTCCTGCTTTTCATCACCATTGTGAATGGTGTCTTCCGCCTCGCATTTGAATGATGATCCAATAGCATATGCGAGCTTTTCGCTTGTATCGAGCGAGTACAATTGTCTTGAAAAACCTTTGAAATATTCATCGGTGACTTTTTTGTAAGCAATTATGTCGTCGTCCACGTAGGCCATGCTATATGTTAATTCTTTTTGTATGTTCCAACACTGTTGTTCTATATTGTTATATATCATGTCAGTTTCATCATGCGGCGGTAGCTCTTCAAATGCTGCCGTTACTGATGGGAACAGTTCGTTGCGCGATTGTTTTGCATTTAAAATGTCATAATCAGACATGTGCTCCAGTTCATGCGACGTATTTGTGATTAACTTTCGGAGGTTCCCCATTCTCCTAAGGAATATCCTCATGTGTGGTGTGTCACATTCAAACATCTTGTGTAGTTTAAATATGGTGGTGTAAATAAATTTTAAAAATGTTCACTGTTCCGATGTTAAAGCCTCGGTTACGCTTATCTCACTGTTTAGGCCGTGAGAAACGCCACTTATGTAAATTTTTTTAATTTCCTTCGCACTTTGGCGACTTAGAAAATTTAAAAACTGTTACCTGTGACTTTAATTTCACTAGATCGTTTCCTCGAAGGACCAATGCACGAATATATTTCAACTCGCTTTGGCCTTTCTATACCACCAAAAAAATACAACGATCTAATCGTTTCGAGTACTTCTGAGATACTCTCGAATTGAGTATTTGTATGATACTGACTTTATTTTAATAAAACACGTAAATATATAGGCACAAAACATCTCTTAAAACTATACAGAATTAGAATATTATCAGCAGAGGCACGATAAGCGATCGCCGCACAGACTATAAACTATTTATTACTTGTGTGTGTACTTTTCTTAATAGCGACAATAATAGAATACATTAGAATTGTAAATGGCCACACAGCCTGAACTCAAACTGAGTGTTACTAAACATAGATTATGATGTGTGAGACACATCTTCTGTTTGACATTTTTTATTACTAGCGATAATTATAGATAATATTAGAAATGTAAAAGTGTTTATAAGTATTTTGAACACACATTGAGAGTGTAGCGTCGGGTAACCGTGTTGAGTGCAGAAATACAATTATTAATTTCGCGTGGTAAATTTTTAGTTGAACTACCTGATTCTGATGTGACTATAGGAAGATTGAACAAAACTTTCAATTGACTGTTGACTAATATCCGTTTATTCTCATAGCGGTCAGCCAAATTTTTCCAAGCAGGTTCAAAACTATTATTTGTTACAGGGAATTTTTTCACAATTTCTTGTGCCTCTCCTCTCACCTTTTTGGTCAAATGACATAATTTTTCAACTGGCGTGGATTGTTAATATAAAGTGCGCTAAACATGTCTCGGAATGATGGCGAAGATGAATAATCACCCAAAAATAACTCGTAACAGTAAATAAATAACAAGCTCGGAATAAAAAAAATTTTTAAATTGACATAATTTAAATAATTTAAAAAGTTACAATAACTACATATCGCTCATTCCCTGCAATAATATTGCACAAATCCAAAAATCATATTGTTGGGAAATCACGATTTCAGTATTTTATATGAATTTCAGCACTTGAAAAAGGTTAAAAAAGGTTAAAATACATCAAAAAGTAAAATATGAATTCTGTCTTTTGGCAGCATGTAGATAAATGTCTGATGATCCTAGTGGCATCATAACTCCAAAAACTCAAATTTTGAGTTGCGTATTTATTGCAGGGAATGAGCGATATGTAACCAAAAAGTATTTATATGAAAACGTAGTAATTTCTTATTTGACTCCATTTTTATACCCTGTACACTAGTGTCCAAGGTAGGGTTGCCACTAGACAAAATGATCTTTTTCGGGATTTTGAAAAAAAATATCTGGACTTGTTCGTTTTTAACTGGATAGAATATTTTTTTTATTATAATGGTTTACTTTAAAGAAATATTAAAGTAGTAATTGAATATCAATATACATACATTGGTACCTCCTTACATATAAAAAAACAATTAAATTTGGATTTTCTCAATTTTAAAGACGTTGAAAGCTTGCTAACTTTAATTTAAAAACAGTACAATGCTATTCTTTCCGCAAATATTTTGTAGGGAATGGCCGCTTGTAACAATTTACTGGCCTTTTTTGTTTACTTATAATGCGATGTTGATGGATATAAAAACTTATAGATTTTCGATGATTGTGTTCGGGAGCGTATAGAAAAACGTCTTTGCACTTTGTGATCTTGATGAAGAAGGAGAAAGTTTTTAATATGGCAGAAGGGCTCCATATTGCATTACACCCGTTTTGGGACACAGCTGTGTTCCAGTAGGTGTTCCAGTAGGTTTAATGGCAGAAAGTTGGTTGCCGTATGGTGTTTTTTGGCTTAAACATTGCCGGCCACCTTGCAGTAACCAACGCTGCAAAAAAAGTGTAAATGAAGTACATGTAGTTTTAAGCAATATAAAAGCATAGTATATTTCCAAAATTAAAAACTAGAAATTCATGAAAGTATCAATTCATTTATGGTACTAATAAAAAGTATTTAACAAACAAAAGAATACTAGTAGGTTAGCATGGGCCATAAAGGGACCCTACGACCCCGGGCTTGAAGGACCCCAGGATTGCAAATCAATCCAGGCTGCACGACCTTCGGGTAGACATCCGAACCCAGAACCACTGAGACAGCCGACGATATGTATAAGCTTGGATCCGCCAGTTCATGTTGGAAAAAAATGCCAGAGCCGGGCTCGCCACGTCACACCGGAGTTCGAAACGCGAACGGAGGTACGACCTTGCAGTGGACGGTCACTCGCGATGCGGACATCAATGTAAACACAGCGACCTTGCTACGGTCCACATTGCTCGTGGGGATCCGGAATTCAGTGACCAGCGACTCAGATATTCGGCTCATCTCCGAACAGGAGTCTATGAGAGCGCGAGCGAAATACATCTTCCCGTCCAGTGGAGCAAGGGCTCCTGCAGCCTCGCTAATGCGAGGCTTGTGCCGCGTTCCGTGCGGATGTCAGCAACTCGGACGCGTCGATCTTGACCGAGATATATTTTGGTTACTCGTCCTAACCGCCGTTCGGTAGGAGATAGGTTTTCGTGCCGAACTACTACTAAATCGTCTACCGCTAGGTCACGCGTAGGAAACTTCCACTTGTAACGTTTGTGGAGTTCCTTTAGTATTACTCCTTCCATCTCAAGCTGAATTGTTGGCTTATGGCCTTAATTTTCTGCCACCTGTTGACGATACTGATAGGGTTAACAGTCAGACAGGGTTCTGCTGGAGCCAGTAGGGGACCACCAATAAGAAAGTGACCGGGTGTTAGGGCGGAAAGCTCTGCGGCGTTTTCGGACAAAGGACTAAGCGGACGCGAATTTAGGCACGCCTCAATACGTGTGAGAAGGGTAGAAAACTCCTCAAACGTATATTTCTGTGGCTGCGGCATCTTCCGGAAGTGCTGCTTGAAGCTTTTAACGCCCGCCCATATGAGGCGCCCCAGCAGGAATAAATTTCCAGGAAAAGTTGTTGTGATGGAAGGGGTTGACAGCAGCGTCACGAAAATCGCGTAAAAATTTAGCAAATTGTTTTTTTTTAGTATTTTAGCGGCGCCCACAAAGTTGGTACCGTTGTCGAACACTTTTTCGGGGCAACCCCGACGAGAAGTAAACCGGTAAAAAGTCGCAAGAAAGGCTGGAGTTGATAGGCCACTAGTGACCTCTAAGTGAATAGCCTTTGTCGACAAGCATACAAAAACACAGACATAACCTTTCGTAACACGGCACGCTCGGCCAGTGTATGTTTTGATGTCGAAAGGACCCGCGAAATCCACCCCCGTATTCTGAAAAGGACGGTCTAAGGTGGTTCTTTCGGACGGCAACTCCGCCATTATTTGCGCGTTCTGCGTCTTTTTTTGCAAAAGACACGTCTTACATTTATGTATTGTTGTTTTTATAAAACTTTTTAATTTAGGGACCCAATACTCTTGGCGAAGCTGTCGCACAGAGTATACAGAGGGGACACTCTGCTTGAGCGAGATGGAATATGCGTGAAGTGACAGCAAATTTGTTTACTGGTGTGCGTGAAAAAGTGAAATTTCTTTATTGGTGTGCGTGAAAATTCCCAATTTTTTTCACCACCAGAGCTCAGCTGTTGGTAGAAACTCAACACCAGAGCTCAGCTGTTTTACAATCTCCCCACCAGATTTTTTCTTTTGTTTTGATTCTGTTTTCGTGTTCACCACTAATTTCATATAATTTTCTTATGATTTCACGAGCCAAACGGCGAAAAATGCAAAATTGGGAGTTTTTAATAAATAAAAAGTTATAACTTCTACTAATATTTTATATTTTTATATAGTTTTCTTCAGTGGCCATTTTTCAATTAGCTGAGGACAAAATACAGTACTCCATTGCAGAACTGATTTGTAATTGGTGTAAAGAAATTTAATTTTACTACATAATTGAATTTTGCAATACATTTGCAGACATCAAGTTCTTTATAATGAGAGAATACGTCATGAAATGCCAATACTTGTTCCGCCATTTCAAGACATATGAAAAGGGCCCATAGGGTAGTTACAAAGTGAGGTTCTTGTGGTTCTTGGTTTGGTTGGGCAGCTGAAAAGATGCGCCACGTCATGTGTGGCAAACCCATAGTCCGAGGTCCGAGCACACTTTCACCACTTACTCTCTGATCCTAGCCATGTAGCTTTTGAGGAAGCGGATCAAGGCAGATCTGGGTTGTGCAGGAGCTCTTCCCCTTAGCCACAGGTGGTTATCTTCCGATCAGGACAATGCTGGGAATGTAATTTTGTGTCTGTGAAACAACCGCATTTGGTGGGGAACTTGCAATAACACTTTTCATCATAAAACAATTCAATCGCAAAATAAAAAAAAGATTTCGAGAGATTTCTAACATACATTTATTTTGAATTTTGCTGTTTAAAAATAATTATATTTAAAATTTTTTATAAATTGTAACTTAAAATTTTACAAACTTATTTAGAATTCACAATTAAATATGCATGTCGATGCTAATAAGCGTGTACTCTGGTAGAATTCTTCAATGATGATGATTTTCTAATTGCGCGGTTCTCTAAAAATTGGCTTGTGCGACCAGAGTCCGCAGGCACGTCACGAAATTGACACTGATTCATCGTGGACAAGGAAAGGTAACCAATACGTCATCAGGGACGAGTCGTGGTACTTTGAGTATTATCTAAGAAAAATTATGTATTCACGATTGGCGCTGGAATTTAATAAAATTGAAATTAATAAAACATTTTATTGTTTATGTAGTTTTAGTTTACCTGCTTATGAACTTTATAGCTTTTGTATACCTATGGCCTGGTCTCCTGATTGCTGCACAGCATCATGGTTAAAAAATGGGACATAATCTGAGAACTTCCTTCCTTCCTCCTTCTGTCACCGCCAGAAAGTGCTAATTTGTCCAGCAGTGCCTCCGTGGCATTCAAATTAAATGGCAATAGCACATAGCATTTGCCAAAACTGAAAGATACGCAGTTCCCTTTATTGTCCACCGCAATGTCGATGTCATCGTTGTTGCATTCTCCAAATCCAACAGCATTTCCCTTCAGGCCAAATCCTCCAATGCAACATCCATTTTCTCATCACCATAATTTGCAGTCACCACTGCACCCACAACACCGAAACAATTCTCCAAATGATGAATGATGGTTTACTTCTCAACCGCGCGAATATTTTTTATAATTTAATATAAAAAAAGATATAATTTCAAAATTATTAAAGAAATTGATGGGAATTGTTTACATTTTTTACTTTTTCACTTTTTCACCACATTTTTTACACTTTTTTATTCATATTCTCTCACTTCTTCGCATCAGGGATGATTTTTTCCGTAAAGTTGTACTTTTTTACTTTCCTACTACTTAGACATTTTCCGTACAATTTTGTAACTTTCCAAATTTAATGAATAAATACCAAGCACAATGGCCCATATTCTTAGCCAAATTAAGTTTCAACTTAACATCAGTACTCTACTGACAGCTACTAAGTTGGTACTAAGGTTTAGTAACTCCTAACTTTGCCTATAAATATGCGCCAATAAATTTAATAATTTCAAAAATTTTACCATTTCTGAATTTTGGAAATACGTAAGATCAATAATAATGAAAAAACAATCGTTTCTTTTCCAATATTTGTAAACACCCCAAGAAAATTTATCAATTTCACACAAAAAGAATATTTTTAGCTCAAAATGTAATTTAAAAAAACCAAGAAATCGACTTCAAGTAAATACAATTTCAACAATTAATAAATGCAGATGTTTTTTAAAAACATTACATTATTACAAGTGAAAATTAACATTCCACAGAATAAAATTCATATGTATATACGCAAAGAAAAATGAAATGCACTGACGCTCAGTTCTTTTTATTTCACAAAGTAAATTTTATAAAGGATAATGTTTTTTGACTTATTTCCTTATAAAATCTTTAAGTTAATTTTCGCTTACGATATCTCTGGAGTCATTATAATTTCAGCTTTTTCGTCTAAAATGTATGAAATTGGTTTGGAATTTATAAAAATATAGTTAAATTTTGTTTGAAATCGTATGAAAAGTAGTATAAAATTGTACTTAATAACATACAACTATACCGAAATATTTTTATACCCAAATAGAACTATTACATTTACTTAAAACAATTCTTATGAAAAACCTTATACAAATGTTGAATTTCAAAGAAAATTATCATATTTTTATAAATTGAATTTTTGTTTATTGTTTATTATAAGAATTGTTTTAAACAAATATAAAAGTTCTATTTTGGGCATAAAAATATTTCGGTACAATTGTATGTTATTTCGTACAATTAAATACTACTTTTCATACAAAACCGAATCATCCCTGCGAAAAATCGAAATAATTCGAGGTGAACTCACGTATAGTGTGTGAAGCAAAGAACGAAAAATCAAAAAAAATGGTCCGCCATATTGGATTTCAGGGAATTTAAAGAGAGTGTCCCCTCTGTATACTCTGTGGGTCCAAGTACGGGTTTAAGGGTAAAACAAGGATAAGACAATTGTAGAATCGGTCCAACAATAAATTTTTTCGATTTCAAACTCATTTGAAAGGGAACAAAGTATTTCGGACGACAAAACCACACCACAGAGTTCTAATCGAGGGAGGGAACTAGTTTTTACAGGTGCTACTTTGGTCTTTGAAGTCAACAAATGAGTAGTAATGTCCGAAGGGGATTTTTGAACACGAATATAAATGGCCGCCGCGTATGCTTTTTCGGAAGCATCGCAAAAAGCATGAATCTGAACTTTCGATTGAGGGGTGTAGTGAACCCACCTAGGGATTTTAATCAAATTAATGGCAGAGTAGTTACTCAAAAACTCCTTCCATTTATTCACTGTTGCTACGGCAACGCCCCACTCAATTTTGTCCAACCAAACTTGCTGCATTACAATTTTTGCAACGACAACAATTGGCGCAAGCCATCTAATTGGATCAAATAATTTTGCCATCAGCGACAGTACTTCCCGCTTAGAATACGACGATTTTTGTTCTAAAGTATTTTTGGCCATAAAGTATAACTCATCTAACCTAGCGTTCCAGAGCACCCCAAGAGTTTTGACATTGCTGGTTGCATCAAATTCGAAAAATTCTTCATCTAGTAGTAGATGGTCTTTAGGTAGATCTCGCAGAATTTCTTTACAATTGGATGTCCACTTTCGCAATGAAAAACCAGCTGACGCCAAGGCTGATGTCACTTCATCACGTGCCTTGACAGCTGTGGCCACATCATGGGCACCAGCGAGCGCATCGTCTACATACATAGACTTTCGAAGAATACGCGTCGCCAAAGGGTGAGTGCTCTGAACATCGTTAGCTAGTTGCAGAAGTGTGCCTATTGCAAGAAAAGGCGCACAATTAACCCCAAAAGTTACTGTCTGAAGCTCAAAATCGGAAACCTCTTCATTAGGTGATCATCTAAACCAAATTCTTTGGAAGGGACTATGTTTCGGATCCACAAGAATTTGACGGTACATCTTGTGGATGTCACTATTGAATACAAATTTGTACAGCCTCCACCTCAAAATCAAAAAAGGCAAATCGGCCTGCAAGACAGGGCCAATATGCCAATATGTCATTCAAGCTGCACCCATTCGAAGTGAAGTTGGTTGCATTAAAAACTACGCGAATCGCTTAAGTTCGACTGTCAGGTTTAATAACAGGATGATGAGGTAAATAACAGTGGGAAGGACAGTATTCCAAAGGGTCAGCAGGGACTTGTTTCATATGATGAAGGTCACCATACTCTGATACAATGGCATCGTAAAGTGCCTTAAAATCTGGCTTTCGCAGCAGAGAAATTTCGTTTCGGAGAAATTGTTTAAGGGCTATATTTCGTGAATAGCCAAGTCGAATCCCAAATGGAAAATTCGACTTAAAAGGTAGAGTTACGATGTGACGTCCCGATGGGTCACGCCGGGTAGTCTTGACGAAATTGTCCTCGCAGAACTTATCGGCCGCAGATACGAACTTTTTCTTGGGAACCTCCTCAAGTTCCCAGAATTTTTTGAGGCTTTAATCTAAGGTTTCATCCGTAGTACAGGAAACCTTAGTAGCAAAACAAGAAATTTGTGTAGTCGGTACAGGACCCGTAAGGATCCAACCGAAGACAGTCTGTTGAGCGTTTGATTCCATCCAGCAGAACATATGGGTAGAGATCACCACCGATGAGCATGTCCACCGGCGAACTTTGACAGAAATTGGCATCTGCCAACGGAACGTTGGAAAGCGTTTGATCACGAAGTGATGCGAAGTAGTTGAGGGTAAATTGTTCGTAATGCGGGGCAACACAAAAGCCACTGCTTCGATTTGTATATTCAAATCTAAAGGAGACTCGATCGTGAAACAACACTGTTTGCTAGAAGTAGCAGAAAACGATTGATTAATTCCAGAAATTCTGGATTGAGTTACAGTCGCGGGAAGTTTCAATAATTTCCGCATGCGGTCAGAAATAAAAGAAGCTTCTGACGCAGAGTCTATCAACGCACGTGCTGAGTAGACAGTGCCCAAGTGGCAAATGTTCAATATGGCTGTGGCTAAGAGGACATTAATAGCGCAAGGGGTGAAGCATTTCTGAGTACCAACAGAAGGCTCAGCTTGGAGAGAAGTGGACTGTAATTGCTGGTGAAAAGTTTGGGAATTATGGTTATCATTAGGACGTGACCCTGATGAGCAACCTCCACTAGTTGGTGGTTGAAATTGCGATGCGTTATTATTTATAGGGCGTGACCCTGAAGGAAAATTATTTTGAGAAGGTTGGGGTGCGGGCTACTGCGCCACGTCCCGATGCAGAAGTGTATGATGACGCTTCTGACATGTGGAACAGCTGTAAGTACTCTTACAACTTTTCACATCGTGATTTTTTCCTAAACAATTTACGCAGTAATTAAGGCGCTTGACATTGGAGTACCGATCGGCGACACTCATATCCAAGAAACGCTTGCAAACGCGCAACGAATGTTGTTGGCGGGACAAAGCCCACAATTATTATTGTTAGCTACCTTAGCATGATACGAATTGAACTTTCGCGGATTATATTGAGTTTGACTTAAAATTGAAGATTTTTTAGAAAGAGAACTACATTACCATTTGGCGTGGCCTTGTGTGAGGACGTGTTTCGGTCGAGAAGAGTTGTTTTTGTAAAAATTTCTCTTCTTTGCTGAAACCTGTACTTAGTACAGTTGCGTCAACGGTAATCAGTGGAAAAAAGAATCATACCGTTAATACCCTGGCAATATAGCTTTATGCTGGCCAACATAATTTATAAAAAATAAGAAATATAACACTGTCGCATGGACATTTAAACATACCTAAATACTACGCAAACTGTGGGATACCCTGGCAATATAGCTAATTGCTAGACAACAATTTTTAAAGTAAAAAAAAAAAAAAAAAGGAAAGAGAACTACTGCAAGTAGGAGCCCTCATGTCCAAACACTCAAGGGTCCTAAACCTATATGTTAAGAATAGGTCCAAGTCACTTCACTTGGGAATTTCGGCTTTGTCGGTGATACCCTGCTCAGGTCAGGATCGGATCCCAATGCTAGGTATCCGAAACACCGAAACTTTTTAAATTATTTAAACAATTGAAAAAATTATCAAACGTCAGTTCAATCGGTTGTGCGAATAAAAATCTGCTCTCATAAAATCAATTTTTTATATCGGAAGTTCTACTCTAAAAATATTGAAACAGCCCCGAGGCTTCGTGCGATAGTACAGTGACGCGTTTGCATAGGGCTCGCGATCACTTGCTTGGACACTTTTGTGAAATTTAAAAACAAAACGAAAATTTTTGCCAAATAAAATCAGAATTCGAATTCGCTTCATCAACAATAACTTTATCCCGCGCAACATATCTGCTAAAACATTACACATTCTTTATAAACAAAATATAATCAGCTGATCCACTGACAGCAAAGTCAACACAGCGTTGACGTTAAAATTTCCCTCGGAAAAAAATATCCCAAAAAAACATCTGTCTGCAGCGATCAGCGAGTACACAAACCGAATCTATCGCATATATCGCGCCCTCTATGCGTCGCTTTTCTAATTAGGGTGACCAGAACCTTAAAAACGCGAAATTAGTACCAGTGTGACCGCTCGTCATGCGACGTACCCCTCCGTCATCAGTAGACAGTGGACGAAATGGTACAGCTCATCAGCAGCTGCAACTACAACAACAACTTTTGCAACCCCTGCAGCAAAAGCTTCCACAGCAAGACGGTGCGCAGCAGCAGCTCCCGCAACAACAACAACAACTTATTCAAATTCCCTCGCCAGATATACAGTGGAGTTCCCATAGCGATACTGCTCACGCAAACACAGGTAACTCTGTATCGTCAATTTCTTTGGTTGATACCCCTAGCAAATATATTGAAATCCCCGTAGGCCTTACCCCCATTCCTGACTCAAGTGAGACGAATAGCGGATTTTCTGAAATCGCTAATCGCATAACAAAGGTCGCTACTCGCTCCATTATTACAGGCCAAAAGAGCAAAATACCGACAGTGCAGACAGGAATCAACATTTACTTCGCAAAGCGAGTACTATCGTCCCCTACTAATGGGAATAGGCATTCCGCAAAAATTCAAAAGACGAATCCCGTTAAACCATCTCTCGAGCTTGGGCAAAATCGATATGCGATTCTTGATGAAGAAAATGATTCGGATCCCAAGCCGAAATCGCAAAAACCCCCACCTATCTACCTGCGTGAGCGAAACTCTAATTCGCTCATCAAAGATATAACTCCAAATATTGGTCCTAATAATTTCCACGTGATTTCTATTCTCAGGGGACAAGTACACGAAACAAAAATCCAAATTTACAGCGAATCCAATTATAGAAAAATTGTCAATCTCTTTGATAAACTCAAAAAGAGCTACTATACCTACCAGCTCAAAAGTTCCAAAGGCTTCTCAGTCGTACTGAAAGGTATCGAGCCTTTCGTAGAATGCGACGAAATCAAAACTGCACTAAGCGATGAAGGATTCCAAATAAAGTCCGTATTCAATATCCAAAATCCAAAAAAAATCCCACAACCCCTTTTTCGTGTGGAACTAGAGTTCGACTCAAAATTGCTCAAAAAAGGTGAACCCCACCCGATATACTCGCTCAGATATCTGCTACTTCGCAAAATCACAATTGAAGTGCCTCACAAGCGCAGTGGACCGATTCAGTGCCATAACTGCCAAGAATACGGCCACACAAAGTCTTACTGCACTCTTCACAGCGTGTGCGTAATTTGTGGAGACCTGCACGAAACAGGTTCGTACACAAAAACAAAAGAGGATTCCACTATTAAAAAATGTAGTAATTGCGGTGGCAATCACACTGCTAACTATAGAGGCTGTGCAGTCTATCAAAGCTTATGAAGCTTATGAAGACGGAAAATATGACGCAAAAACATGAAACATGGAAAACCCAAAAATTTCCTCCGCTATCCGCTGCACAATCCTTCGCAAACCCACTTACAAAACAAGGCGTTTCCTACGCCAGTGCCTTAAAAAGCGGTCACTCTGCCACTGTGCACGCGCAACCTGCTCCTCCTAGTAGTAGCCTTGAACAAACTCTACAAATATTCATGCAAAATATGTCTCAATTTATGTCTGGTATGCAAAATATGATGCAAGAAATGATAAAGAATCAAAGTCTTTTACTACATCATCTCATGTCTAAGTCATGAATGGTTTAAAAATATCATTCTGGAATGCAAACAACCTGTGTCATCACAAACCAGAACTTCTCGAGTTCTTGAAAGAGTCCAGCATAGACGTTATGCTAATTTCTGAAACACACTTCACTGAAAAACACTTTTTCAATTTACCAGACTCTATGACACAAAGCATCCAAGCGGAAACGCTAGAGGTGGAACCGCCATTCTCATTAAAAGTCGTATAAAACATTACGCTATTATATATTCAAGCGACAAGTATTTCTCTCGATGAATACTTAAAAGGCCTAACATTAACAGCTATATACTGCCCGCCCAGACACAAAATATCTGAGCAACAATTCCAGACTTTTTTCCCTTCTCTTGGACAAAAGTATCTCGTTGCCGGCGATTTCAACGCCAAACATACATATTGGGGTTCTCGCCTTATATCGCCAAAGGGCAGGCTTCTGTTGAACACTGCCAACAGACTCGGTCTTGACGTGATCTCTTCTGGCACGCCAACTTACTGTCCAACTGACAGTCGCAAAACCCCCGATGTCATTGACTTTGCAGTCTTCAAAACTGTAAAAAGGAGCCAATTGTTTATTGAATCCTCTCTAGATCTCTCATCAGATCATACGCCTACTATTATCAATAAAGTATGCGCCAAGTTCTGAGGCCAATCCACCAGATAAACTGACCAGCAAACTCACAAACTGGCTCAAATATCGAAAGTATATAAGCTCCCACATTATCCCTAATGTGTCACTAAAAACGAAAGTTGAAATACACACAGCTGTTAGTAATTTCACACTCTTGCTTTCCCAAACAGCTGCAGCGGCCACTCCCGCCCAAATCCCAAAAAGCTCAACTCGCAGCTATGCAATGTGTACTCCAAAGGACATAGAGCAGTTAATAAAAAATAAAATGAAAATACGTCGCGATTGGCAAAACATCAGATCCCCAAATCTGAAAAAACAACTTAATGATGTCTCTCGAATTCTAAAAAAGCAGCTTGAGAGGAAGTCGGAAAGAGAATTCCAGCTATTTGTTGAACATCTCGCACCCACAAAATCAACAAACTACTCGCTCTGGCGAGCTGCAAAAAATATGAAAAAACCAATACTGACTGAACCCCCTATAAGGCTGCCAAATGGAAACTGGGCCAGAAGCGATGCAGAAAAGGGTGCAGCTTTTGCCAACCACCTAAAAACCGTGTTCACCCCGAACACGACAGCTGGTGATATCCCAATACCAACATTAATCCCACATAATACCTCTTGTACAATAGCGATTAAAAAAAACGAACTTATGGAGACAATAAACAAAAGCTTGGACCCGAAAAAAGCACCAGGACCGGACTTGATAACGCCAACAATGATAAAAGAACTGCCAACAGTTGCAATAACCCACTTATTGCACATATTTAACGCGATTCTCAGAACATGTCACTCCCCAGATGATTGGAAACTATCTCAAGTTACAATGATTCCCAAACCTGGAAAAGATCCCAGTAATGTGACGTCATACCGGCCTATAAGTTTGCTCTCTGTAATATCGAAACTCTTCGAAAAACTTTTAATAAAATTGATTCTACCGAAAATTCTAGAAAAACAAGTGATTCCCGATCACCAGTTTGGCTTCCGCGAAAAGCATGGCACTATTGAGCAAGTGCACAGCATTGTTGACTCAATAAAAGGCACTTTCGAAAATAAACAGTATTGCTCCGCTGTTTTCCTCGATATCACCCAGGCCTTCGATAAAGTCTGGCACGAAGGACTTATTTATAAACTACACTAACATCCACAGAGACCTGAATATGCCTGCAGTAAAAGACGAAATTCCGAAACTTACCTCGAAGTACAAGCTGAAGCTCATGTTTCACCCAAACATTCTAGCTACAAATTTACTGAGACCTCTGAATCCCTCACGTCTCAAACGAAACTAATATATTCCCCATATAATAGTTACGATAACTCCACATTGCCTAAATCAATGGATATAGGGCAAAAAGTTTTAATCTGAATATTATAATAATAAGCAGAATTTCTGAATTTTTGAAAAATCATTGTTAGACCTAAGTTATTATTAGGTTATTCAATTGAATAAAATTATTATTTAAAAAAAAAAAAAAACAATTGTCAACTCCGCTCTGGAGCGACTTGATTCCCGAAGCGGTCTCAGTAGTAAGCACTGGAAGTTCAAAAAGTAGTTTGATTTGGTTATGAACCGAAATTCGCTTATTTTCGTATCTGCTAACTAAATTTTCCCACGCAATATTAAAACCATTGTTGGTCAGAGGGCATTTCTGCACAATTTCACGGGCATCTCCCCTGGTTTTCTGAATCAGATGGTAGAGCCGTCAGCATTGCTTAATCGGGAATTGTAGATGGCGCTGAATGAATCCCGGAAAGTGGGCCAAGCGAGATAGTCGCCTCGGAAAATGTCTGCATCACACGGAGGAAGCTTTTTATTGGGGTTTTTTTTCACTTTAGATCCTAAATGTAGGTATCTCTTTATCTATTAATTTAAATTGATTTACTTTTTTAATTGATTTTTAATCAAACTACAAAGACAAAAGTAAACACAAGCTGAGAGCCAAAAGCTTTTAGTTGTGGAATCTATTTAATGTGTGAGCGGCAGAGGGTTGCCAACTAATTTTTCCTCTCAACTTAAAAAAAGAAAGATTTTTAATTAAAAAAAAATTTTGGGAATGTAAAGAATTCCGTCCTTTCAAACTTTTTTTACGTAAAGCTTATCTACGCTTTTTCACTGAATTGAGCACGAAGCACAATATAAGATTTTGTGTCGTTTTTGCCTTACAATCCGCATACAGGGTGGCATACAGGGTGTTTTTTTTTGCTTAAACACTTTTCTTAGGGTAAAAGTAATTTAAATGGCTAAAAACTCTTTCGCAGTAATTGAAAAAAAAAAAAAACTTTATATTTTTAATAAAAACAAAAACTGGACTCTGGACATAAGACAAAAAAACTGGAGAATCCAGACGAATTCAGACCGTGTGGCAACCCTAGTCCAAGGGTATGTTGTTTTTGTAACGCCCATAAGGAGGTGTGCCCGGTATGAAAAAGTATATATATTCTTGATCAGCATCACCTCCTGAGTCGATTAGGTCTGTCTGTCATTTCGCACGATAACTGCCGTAGCTTTTGAGCTATCGCCTCCTCTTATTTTGGCGAATGATTGGACGATATTGAAAATGGGCAACATCGGATAAGAACCACGTCTACCTTCTACAAAATGGCCGCCAATTTTATATTATTTTCGTTTATCTTGAGAAATACTTAACCGATCGTCTCCAAATTTTGGCATTTCTCTTATTTTGGCGAATGGTTGGACTGTATTGAAAATGGGCAACATCGGATAAGAACCACGCCTACCTCCCAAAATGGCCGCCAAATTTGTATTATTTTCGTTTATCTTGAGAAATACTTAACCGATTTGGATGCGGTTTTTTCATTGGGTTGGAAATGAGGAACGAAATGGGTATGAAACTAGAACGAAATGGAATTGGAACAAAATTGTAAAATGAATCGGGAATGAAATGGAAATGGAAATTATCGACAATCAATCGAAAAATTTCGATAAAATATCGAAAAATTATGAATAAAATATCGAATACCGATTTTCGATAAAATTACTAACACATGGTCTGAGAATGTATCGTACTCGCATGTGCAGGGTATTATAGCTTCGGTCAGACCGAAGATAATTCTCTTACTGGTTTTTAAAAGCTTTGTGCGAAAGGAAAACTGAATTCCATACCTTTAAACTAAAACAAGATAGGGATTTCAATGTAGTGTTAAAAGGGTTGCATCACTCTACTTCTACTGTAGAAGTAAGAGATAATATAGAACGAATGGGTTTCGAGGTCATAAATGTTTCTAACGTCAAGCAAAGAATAACAAAAATCCGTTCAGCATGTTTTGTGTTAATCTCAAATAAAAGAATAATAAAAACAATGCAGATGTTTACAAGATCACCGGTATATTAAACACAATCGCTAAAATTGAGCTACCCAAAAAAAAAGAAGAAAATCGCACAATGCACGAAACGCCAAAGATATGGACACACAAAATCTTTTTGTAACCACAGCCCACGTTGTGTTAAATGTACCGGTAGCCATGCTACAACCGATTGTTTACGAAAAAGAAAGACACAGGATGTCCAGTGTGTTCTCTGGGTGCCATGTACACAAAGAATTGCAGCAAAAGCAATATCCAATATTAAGAAAAAAAAATGAGTGAAATGCAGAGCGACACCGCGAGTTCATCACAAAAAAACAGACAGTTAGCAAGTTCTTATGCCGAAGCGCTAAAAGACAACGGACAACAAGCAAGCCAATCCTCCCAGAAACAAAATACCGCTGACACCACAGCAATTCAAAAAGTATGCTCAAAAAACTTATGGAGCAAATGGGAACCATGCTCAATCTCCTTACAACCCTTATTGCTAAATCCACATAATGCACAGAAACATTCAAATAACAGCATGGAATGCAAACGGTCTATCTCGACATACTCATGAAATCGTGGCATTCATGTCATATAACAATATTGATGTAATGCTAATCTCAGAAACTCATTGTACAGACAAAAGCTTCCTTAAAATTTATCAATTCACCCTATATAACACAAATCATCCAGCTGGTACGGCACGTGGGGGTACTGCAATAATTGTGAAAAACAATGTAAAACATAAAGTCCAAAGCAATTATTATAAGCATCATATACAGGCAACAAGTATACACATATACGATCAGCATGGGCCTTTAACAATAACATCAGTGTACTGTCCACCAAAACATGCCATTAAAAAACCAATATACGACTTTTTTCAAACATTGGGTCCTAGAAACATGCATACTAGGGCTCAAGAATAGTGAACCCAAAAGGTAAAGAGCTTTATAAGGCCATTCAATCGAACAATATGTCGCACCTATCTACAGGAGAACCAACTTATTGGCCCACAGATACAAATAAAACTCCTGATGTTATTGATTTTTGTGTTACAAGAAACGTCCCAGCAAACTGTGCCGATTGCGTCGTCATTAGATCTTTCTTCAAATCACTCTCCCAGTATCATTACGTTAAACACGAATACACTGTCCATCTCAAAACGCCCATCATTGCATAATAAAAATACGAACTGTATTCAAGCAAATTTCAACTGAAAATCTAACTTCTAAAGTATCTCTGAAAAGTAGTCTAGATATCGAAAACGCTGTCGAGCTTTTTAACGGAATAGTTCAAAAAGCAGAATGGAACTCTACGCCGGAACTCAAGCAAAAAAACAACAAAGAGTGTCCAGTACACCCATTGATAAAGCAAATGATCAACAACAAACGAAGGCTAAGAAGAATTTGACAGAACTCGAGACACGCAATAGATAAAACAAACTTCAACAAGTGTACAAATTACTTTGTACAGATTTGTAAGATCGCTTTTTAAAAATTCAAGATGGCGGATACCATATGGCCCAGTAGGTGTAGGGTATATATAAGTCGGCTTGCCCGACTGAAACTTAATCACTTGTTTTATTTTTAACATAGTCACATTCTTACAACATAGGTATAATAAAATATAATTACTACTAATGCAAACGATGTATGTCTGCTAATAGTGTAAAATAATAATTCCTCTCAGATATATGTTTTCATTTATTAATTTTCAAATTTTTATAACTAATTGCTTGATATAGTCATCGATTCTCAAGCTTACATTTGTTTTTATGATCTGGTTCAATGGGGAAACTTCACACGCAATATTATTTGTATTGTGCCTTGGCCAATTGCTTTCATACGTTCTGATTTCTGAACCCCATTGTAATTCCTTATTCAATTCGACTATATTTGTTCTTCTTGATCTTAAACTACATTTCCTACTACGTGTAAAGGACATATTTTTCTAATAGGTCTTTTTAATGTATTGTCGTTCTGCATCTTTAGGGTAACTACCCTCACTTTGTCATCAGCTCCTTTATGAACTTCTATTACTCTTCCTAGGGCCATTTAGCCGGATGAGTTTGTTCATCCTTTACAAGAACTACTTGTCCTACCTTTATGAATGTAATGTCAAAAAATATTTTTCTTTCCATTTTTTCCAATTTTTCATTTTCTGGATGAATCTCCATCGATTTAATGCACCCATCTTTAAGCCTAGTTTTTGCTCTACAGCTCCTAAAAGTGATACTAAATGTCTTGGCGTCAATATGTCAATGTCATTTGTGTTCCCGCCTATCTGGTACAATAATGTCGACATCTGCCCAGAAGTCAAACTATAATTTTCTATTACCCTTTCGTACTTAACTGATTTAACACCAGCTTCCCAAATTCCTCCGCAGTGAGGACCTGCCGGCGGAATTAAGCGCCACCATATACTTTCTGTCTCTAAAGATGACGTAAGTTTATTATTATTATATATAATTTATTATTTATCTTGTTTTGCTCTTCAGTATAAAATGTGTTAGCTGAAGGCTTCGCAAACTCCTTTTCAATAGCTCCTCTATTTCCGTTCACGGAATTTAAAGAAATGCGGAACTGTTCCGGAAATTCAATAACATTTACAAATGACTGAACTTCACAGGACTTTTTTGTAATCTGCTCATACTGCTGCAATATTTTCTTTTCAAACTTTTGAATAACTATATCAGCTAAAAAAGGATCCAAACGATCTTTCTCTTCGAACTTTTCAAAAAATATATCAGGTAAAATAGAATCTGAACTATCTCCTCTTGAGTCTTCTTCCTTTTCGAATTTTTGAAAACTATATCAAGTAAAATAGGATGATGAAATTTTGGCATTTGCAATTCTAATTCTTCGATTTCATCATTTAAAGAAATCTGATCTTGAATTTCCCAAAATTGAAATTCAATTTTGTTCAACAAAAACCGTTACCTCTCTTTGTGTGTTACTAATTCTTCTTCTTCTTCCTCATTCATCATGGCCTTTTCTACTTTTCCCATGTAAATTCTTAGTCTGTTAACTTTTTCTTTAAATATTTCCAATGGATTATTTTCAACCAATCCTAACAATATTCTTCTAAGTCCCCCAAACTTCGGGACTATATGACTATCAGAATTAACCTTTCCTAATTTATCACTTAACATTTTTTTAATTTCGGCCGAAACCGAAATGGCCGATTTTTCATTTTTTTAATTTCGGCCGAAACCGAAAAAATAAAAGAAACAATTGTGAGTTTTAATGTAATAAAGTGGTACATAATTAAGCTTATCAGTAGGCTGAAATCGATGGCGCATATTCATAGTCAAATTTAGTAGCTGCTAAGCTTTAGATCCAGCTTAGTAGCTGCCAGTTCAGTGTATTATCTGTCAACTTAGTAGATTACTAAAGTTAAATTGGAGCTTAATTTGACTATGAATATGGGCCGATCATCTTAAGTTCAGATAATGAATTTAGAAGCAAACTATCAAATGCGTGGAAATCAAGAGTAGTAGAAATTACTTTCAGGGTAGTAGATTTCTTGAAACCCCTCTCTAGAAATTCTACGAGAAATTCTACGAGAGTAGTAGAAATTTCTGTCGGGGAAGCAGATTTGTAGAAAGAATAGTACTTTTGCATTGTATGAAACTCACATAATATTTTGAGGAGTAGATTTCTTACCATAGTAGTAGAAAATATCTTGAGGGAAGTAGAAAAATCTGCTACCGTAGTAGAGGAGTAGAAATTTATAAATCATTGCGAGGGTATTAGATCTACTCCGATAGCACATGTCTTCTTTGTCGCTTCTGATTCTTCGAAACTATGAACAATGCTTTAATTTGTGTTACATACCGCTTTTATCCACTTGGTTGTTCCTTATGTATTTTGATTTTTCCAGCACACACCCTTTTTCTGCAAACGCCAAATTGCATTTTTGGTGCTGTAAAAATTTCATTATTTTCGTATCCAGCGTGGCAAAATACATAAGAATTTGTCTATCAAGTATATTTAACACACAAAAAGTTCAGTTTTGTCGATCAGTGTAATCTTTGTTATTTATTTGTTTCATTTATCTATCAAGCCGAAATTTTCGGCGGAAATGTAGAAATTTCGGCCGAAAGCGATATTTCATTTTTCGGCCGAATCCGAAACACGGCCGAAACAGCTTTTTTTTGGCCGAAAAGCCGAATTTTGGTCGGTCTCTAATAAAAATAAATAAAATAACTGATTTACCTGTCTTTTCTAGAGCTACTGCTGCCTGACTCAGTTTTCTCCTGTTTCAATGTTCAACTGCTCGCTTCAGTTTTTCCCTGTACGCTTCAGTTTTCACCTTCTCAGCGATCCTTTAGGACACAGCTTGCTTTGATACTAATTTCTTCTCCTTCACCAACGCAGCAATCTTCAATTTTTTGTCGCCACAGTCGATGTTGTCTTATTTATCTACACAGACCCACTTTTTGATCAATATCCTTGGTGACAGCAGTTTCTTAGTTTTATTGGGCTGCATTCAGCTTCCGATTTTTGATGGCAACAGCTCTTCGTTTAGTTTTTATAATCTAAACCCTAACTGTGCCTTTAATTTCTGCTTCACTTGGCTTGTAATACCAAACGCGAAGACTTTTTTAATGCATGTGTCCAATCGCTCTTGTGTCGACGGCCCACAATGCTTCTTATATCACCGATTTCGAGAGTAGAATACAATTTGCTACTGCTTGGTTCGACGGACCAAAATGTCGAAAAGATAGACCTCTTCTTTCGAGTATTTGTATGATACTTTGTAAAGATTTGTAAGATCTGTACAAACGAAAAAACTAGCGTTCTACTCTGTTCGAGTATTTGTATGATACTGATTTTATTTTCATAATTTATATACAAGAATCTTAAAAACTAAAAAACGTACAAAAATGCTTATCATTTAGGTATGCACAAAATACCAACCTTTGCGTTGATGTTTGAGGCACTTAACTGACTACCAACGAAAAAAATTGTTGAGTATTTTTTTTTTGGTAGCCAATTAAATCAACTGAAAATTGTTTTTTTCCCATAACCTCCAACTCTTATCTTTGCTTATATAAAACTCTTCGTTAGTATGTATGTATGTATGTTTGTTCCCTTATAACTCAAGAAATACTTGACCGATTTTAATGAAACACATATCAAAACGTAGGTAATTTCATTGACCTCATCAGTGTTTAGCCGATTTTGCTGAAATTTTATATGTGGTTTTGGGTAATGAATTGGTAATATGTTAATTCTATGGATTACGCCCTAACACCACGCCCTAAAATTTTTAAAGCTTTGTAACTCGGGTCCTATTCAAAATACCTAGGTGAAATTTTGGATTTAGTGCTGGGTGGTGAATGGGCAGATTATGAAAATTAGAGTTCCGCCCACTGCCACGCCTTAAAATTGTTAAAGCTTTGTAACTCGGGTGCTATTAAAAGGATTTCGCTGAAATTTTGGATTTGGTGCTGGGAGGTGAATGGGCTGAGGATTGACTATGGAAATTTTAGATCTGCCCACTGACACGCCCTTAAATTTTTAAAGCTCTGTAACTCGGGTCCTATTCAAGGGATTTCGGTGAAATTTTGGATTTGGTGCTGGGAGGTGAATGGGCAGAGGGTGGACTATTGAAATTTAAGTTCCGCCCACTGCCACGCCCTAAAATGTTTAAAGCTCTGTAACTCGGGTCCTATTCAAGGGATTTCGCTGAAATTTTGGATTTGGTGCTGGGAGGTGAATGGGCAGAGGGATGACTTGCAAAATCTATTTTTATTTCAGTTGCCTAAATAATACATATAACATTTCTACGTTAACATGAAATTACAAAATTATTGCGAGCGAAGCTGTGGGTATAAGCTAGTTGCTAATATAATACTAAAAAATTAGTAAATTTGAAAAAAGCATTTTTAATGGTTTAACTTACGATTTTCGAGAAAAATTTTATAGCGTTGTGTTAGTTTTAATGCGTTCTATTAGATTCAATCAAAAAAACCAGCCAAACAAACCTTTTTCCAAATTTTGTCACATAGTGTAATTATAGAAAAAAACTAATACCAAATCATCAATTTGGGTTTAGAAAAGAGCACGCTACAACAGAGCAAGTACACAGAGTGTACAACAAAATAAGACAGACTTGAAGACGAAAAGTACTGCACCACAGCGTTTCTTGACATCACTTAAGCGTTTGATACAGTTTGGCACCCTGGTCTCTTATTGAAACTTTAAAAAATTCTTCCGTATACGTACTACGAGGTGCTTAAATCGTATATTGCATAAATCACACTTTAAAGTTAAAATCAATTAACTTAAAATCAATGAACTTATTGGTATCGAATCTGGTGTCCCACAAGGCATCGTCTTGGGTCCTGTCCTGTACACCCTTTTTACTGCGGATATTCCACCATATGAAAACACAACAACAGCAACATTTTCAGACGACTGTTTTAATGGCAACACACAGCAACCATATCACTGCAGCACGTTATCTACAACACAGTCTCATTCTATTTCAAGGATGGCTCAGTAAATGGAGAGTAAAAGCCAATGTTACCAAATCTATTCAAGTTTCATATTCCTTGAAAAGGGATAGTTGCCCATTAGTAACTCTAAATAATAAAAATCTACCTCTAGCAAATGACGCTAAATATCTCGGAGTCCATCTGTTGACTTGGCGGATACACATATTTACAAAAAGCACACAATTAGGCCTAAAGCTGACATTGTTATACTGGCTCACCTCGTTAACCCGGTAAAAGTTTATCAAAAATTTAACTTCGTTAAATTAAAAAGTTAACTTCGTTAAAAGTTAAATTAAATAGTTAAATTTTCTATAGAAAACAGACCAGTTTTAACGCGTGGCAGTGGGCGGACTGCAAATTTTCAGAATCAACAGTTACCAATTCATTACCCAAAACCACGTTCAGCAAAATCGGTTAAACATTGTGTTTATATTGTGAAATAATTTTTAAATTAAATGTCAGTTCGCAAATAGTATGAATTCTTAATGTTTGCTTTTTGTTTACATTCAATAATAAAAAACATGTTTTCGTTTTAAAGTTAACTATTGCTAGTTAATCGAAGAAATTTAACTTAACTAAACGAAAAAGTTAATGGTTTTCGAAATTAACTGAAACGTTGAAAGTTAACCAAAAATTTAACTTCGTTAATTAACTATAAACTAATTAACTAGTTAATGCCCAGCTTTGATAAATATTATAAAATTATGTCAATTTTGAGCATAATTTAATTATTTTTTTTTCATGAAGACAATCACTTGTTTGTTTTCTGCATGTTATTTTTTTTAAATAGTGTTTTCGTTGATAACTTTCTACATTTCAAACTACTTGCTAATGGTTATATATTATTTGGGGAGTTGTAAAAAATCCTTTAAATATGCCCTGATTTATACATTGACGTGAAAATACAAAATTATTGCCAGCAAAGCTGCTTATACGATGTTGGCATCGTATAAGCTAGTATTTTATACAACTTTTTTTTTTTTAATTTTTGGATTTTTTTAAAACTTTATCCGCGTCCTAATAATATATAATATTATTTCATTTTATTTATAGACATTCGTCAGCAACTGAATGAACAACTCCGATGCCTAGATGTAAGGGTTGAATCCCAACTATCTCTCATTCAAGAACTTCAGGATTTTTTCCGTAGGCGCGGTGAACTAGAATTAGATTACAGCAAAAGTTTAGATAAGTTTGCGAAGGGTATACTCTTAAGACACAAAGAACAAAAACAAAAGTAAGTTTTTTTTTCACCTTGTATTTTATTTATTGGATTTTTCAAAATACTAAGAACTAAGAATAACGATACAATTTAACAATGTTATTAAAATTTTACAATACAAATGCTTGTTGCCCCAATCCAATGATTTGAGCAACGTTATGCAGTAATCGATGGTTATGTTGATATCGACTGGATGCCGGCTTATCTGCATACTTTGTTGTACGTTTAGGGATTTCTTCGGATATTTTCGGTATTTGGAAATCTCTGTGGATTAGTGCATTTTATATGCCCATTAAGGTGGGTCACGAAAAAAAGTTGGAAAAGTCCACCGCTCATTTGAAAGCTTACCACAAAAGAATTTCAACGCAAAAAAAATGTTTATATTAGGCGTGCCCAAAAAATAAATTGATTTTTCTTTATTTGAAGTCCGATCGACAAGTGCGATATATCGTTGGAAAGGTATCGACGAGTACTTCATTTTTCAGGGTACTACCTCCTTCAACTAGAAAAAACCGTTACAGAAATTAAAACATTCTGAATTCCAATTTTTATTTCATTTGAAAGGTATTGATTAGACCTTTAAAATGGTACTAAGGTTTTTATTAAAAACTGCATTTCGAATACTCTTTTGGTGTTACTTTATGTTGTTTTAACCTTTTTCACTGTAACTTTTTTGTTAATGGATTAAACTTAACACGAAAATTGAATAATATGAATTCAGGATGTTTTTTTTTTGTAACTGTTTTTTCTAGTTGAAGGAGGCATCGCCGGATAAATGAAGTACTCTTCGATACCTTTCCAATGGTATATCGCACTTGTCGATCGGACATCAAATGAAGAAAAATTAATTTAGGCTGTTTTTTGGGCATGCCTAATGTTAAATTTTTTTTGCGTTGAAATTCTTTTGAGGTAAGCTTTCAAAGGAGGGTTGGACTTTTAAATTGTTTTATTGTATGGAGACTGTCCCGCCTTGATAAGGTGGGTCACGAAAAAAAGTTGGAAAAGTCCACCCATCATTTGAAAGCTTACCTCAAAAGAATTTCAACCTACCCTGAAAAATTAAGTACTCGTCGATACCTTTCCAACGGTATATCGCAATCGTCGATTGGACATCAAATGAGGAATAATCAATTTAGGCTGCTTTTTTGGGCATGCCTAAAATAAAATTTTTTTTTGCTGTTAAATTCTTTTTAGGTAAGCTTTTAAATGAGGGATGGACTTTTAAATTTTTTTTTTGTTGTATGGAGACCGACCCGTGGGGCTAGTGCATTTCCTTAGGGTGAAGGTTATGACGCCCTATAAGTTTATAGCATCACAACGAAAACATCACGGCGTAGCAAGCAGATTTTGTATTTTTATTATCCATTTAAAAATAAGTTAATTAATATTAAGTTTATTTTTTAGTTTACTTTTAGTACTTAAGTACTACTTCTTTTATTGCCAACAATGTTAAGAGCGAACAGCGGCGAGAGAGGGCAACCCTGACAAAAATCTACCGAGTTTAGAAGGAAATCCACTTATCTGTCAACACTGACTTTCCTTTAAATTATAGTAGTGATGTACTTTATGCACTGAAAAGTACTCGTAGAATAAATGAGTAAAGGAATGAATTGCCGCCATCAATTGTAAAGTAGTAAACAATAGCAATCCGCTGAAATTAAATCCAATTTTTTGATCCAGCTCTCTATCTGGATCAATCGTTGTTTTGGTTTTGTATATAAAATTTGATCCAGATCTAGATGTGAACGATTACCGTTATGTATATGAATACCGATGCACAAAAAAAAGTTTTTATGGAGAAAAAATAACTGAGCCGAAGGATCGTAAAAACTAAAAAAACGGCAGCGATACACCGCACTCTATCATACACCGCATGTGTAAATACCTCTAGAAAATCAACGTCACCACATTGACTCAAAACATAAACGATGTTGCGGTGTTAGACTATCTCTCTCGCACATATAATTAGTATTCTGAGCATATGTAATTCTTCATTGAGACAAAGCGGCGCACTGTGCACTTTTTCTACTTGAAAAGTGTCAAAAAATAGTTCGAAAAAATTTTAAAAATTTGGAAAATTTTTGTTGTGATTCTTATTGGAAATTCCCTGAATTTTTCAAATATGGTTTCGATTTCCCTGTATCTTTTGTGGTTTAGCAGATACAATAGCTGAAAGTTAGGCAGTAATAATTTGTTTTGGTTTTTAAAAAATTTTAAAAAAGTTTAATTTTTCAAGTTTTTTTGTGGATTGAGATTTTTGATGTTGGTTTTTTTAGTTGATAGATGTATTCATTATATTTCGAATAAATGTATACTTTTTTTTTTTTTTTTTTATTAGAGTATGAATCATCCAAATAATTTTTTTAGATCTAACAATAATAATTCAAAAGGGTTTTCAATAAAAAATTTCACTTAATTCTATTTATAAATTGAGTTTTGCCCTTTGTCCATTGAGTTGGGCATGATGTGTTTTCGTAGCTAATATAGGGGAATAAATTAGTTTCGCTTAAGACGTGAGGGATTCAACGGTCTTAGCAGTTTTTTAGCTAGAATGTTATGGTGAAACATGAGCTTCTGCTTGTACTTCGTGGTAAATTTCGGGATTTCGTCTTTGACTTCCAGTATATTCAGGTCTCTGTGGATGTTAGTTTTTTTATATACCTGGCAATTTGTCTCAGGATTTTAGATTGGACTCTCTGGAGTTTTTCCACGTTCGAGAGAGGCAGTGCCCCAGAGCTCAATTCCATATGTCCATATGGGTTTTATTATACTTTTGTATATTTGGACTTTGTATGTGAGATTTAGCTTAGATGCCTTTGAGATTAGCCAATTTAGTTCCAACAGTTTTAGTTTAGCATAAGATATAAATATAAGAGTTCTATCGCTTTTGGGCATATCTGCAGTATAGAGAATATAAGGGAGGGGCGCGAGGACACTACCTTGTTGTTACTCCGGCCAGTATTTCGTATTTTTGGGAGACAAAGCTTTTATATTTTACCACAAAGTTATATTCTCCCCGCATATTAGCGGGGAGAATATGCTGTAATTTGTAAAAGAGTCCTTCGTGCCAGACTTTATAGAAGGCCTGGGTGATATCGAGAAAAACAGCGGAGCAGTACTGTTTCTTTTCGAAAGTGCTTCTTATTGAGTCTACAATACGGTGCACTTGTTCGATAGTGCCATGCTTTTCGCGGAAGCCAAACTGGTGATCGGGAATCACTTGTGTTGTCAAATTTATCAATTTTATTTCGAAGAGTTTCGATAACACAGAGAGCAAACTTCTGGGACGGTATGAAGTCACATTGTTGGGATTTTTTCCTGGTTTGGGAATCATTGTAACTTGAGAAAGTTTCCAATTATCTGGGTTAAATATGTGCAATAAATGGGTTATTGCAAGTGATGGCAGTTCTTTTATCATTGTGGGCGTTATCAAGTCTGGTCCTGATGCTTTCTTTGGATCCATGCATTTATTTATTGCCTCCATAAGTTCATTTTTCTTAATCGCGACTGTACAGGAGTTATTGAGTGGGATTAATGTTGGTAATGGGATATCACCAGTTGTCTCGTTCGGGGTGAATACGTTTTTTAGGTGGTTGGCAAAAGCAGCACCTCTTTCTGCATCGCTTCTAACCCAGTTTCCATTTGGCAGCCATATGGGAGGTTCTGCTAGTACCGGTTTTTTCATATTTTTAGCAGCTCGCCAGAGAGAGTAATTGGTTGATTTTGTGGGTGCGAGATGTTCAACCAATTGTTGGAAGTCTCTTTCGGATTTCCACTTTAGCTGTTTTTGTAGAGTTCGAATGATGTTATTGAGTTATTTTTTCAGATTTGGGGATCTGTTGTTTTGCCATTCGCGACGTATTTTCCTTTTATTTTTTACTAGCAGGGCCTGGTCCGCTTTGCTGGCCCTAAAAAAGTTCTTTTTGCCTTTAAGGTCATAATAAAATAATGAAAACATTTGTCACATATTTTTATTGGGAGCCCAAGTGTAGCATTTTGAAATATTGAATTGTATGAAAAGTGCCATGCCCCGCTGTCCAATTCCGACCATATGTAACATTGAACATAGAATTGAAAGCATAAAATCATGTCCCGTTGAAAAATGTTCATTGGGAGCCCAAGTGTAACATTTTTTAAAATATTGAATTGTATGGGAAGTGCCACACCCCGCAGTCCAATTCCAATATGTTGCTTTGAAGTCATAGAACCATTCGGAAGAGCGGGAATATTCGCCACGCACGATCCAAAGCAACGAAGCCAACTACAACAACTACTTTCGTAGTGAGTCTAACAACAACTGCGCTGATGCTACTCAAAACTGAAAATTCGCTCTTTTCAATATATACTTCTTTTACTTTTACTCAAATACAATATTCTAGTTTTAATCTCACTTTTTTAACTATATCTTTACTATCTCAACATATAAATAATAATTCACACAAGACTGCATGCGTTGCTATAATGTTAGGTATCTTTTTCATAAACAATGAATGTAGGAAATTGCACTGTTAGCAATTCTAAAGACAGTGCATATAATTTGATTCGGATTCTGAATAAACAGAGACAGGGAATCAAAATTTGTCACATCAATGCGCAGAGTCTTACCAATAAAATGGATGAGTTTCGCCATATTTTTGAGAACTCATATGTCGATGTGATTTGTGTGTCTGAAACTTGGTTTCAATCTTGTGTGCATGATAATTTGTTCTGTGTTAACGGCTATAAACTATTTCGTGCGGACAGGCTTGGTCACGCTGGTGGTGTTGCTATCTTTGTGAGGAACGGTATTGTCGGTAATTTAAATTGTAAATCCGACTGTAATGATAATATTGAATATGTTTTTATTGATGTTATGTACGAATCAAAAAAGCTTCTGATTGGTAATGTTTACAGACCTCATCGTAGTACTGAAACTTCAACTCTTCTTGACATAATTGAATCCTTGACACTTTCTTATACCGATGTAATAATTTCCGGAGATTTTAACAGTAATACGCTAGTTGAAAATCATTTAACTGACGCAATGAGAGCACTAGGACTTTCATCTGCTAATATTTCGACATCTACTCACTTTACAAATACAACGGACACACTACTGGACCTTTTTTTCGTTAGTGAATATACAAAAATTCTTCTTTATGACCAATTATCTGTTCCGTTGTTTTCAAAACACGATTTGATTTACTTGACATATAACTTTCAGTTCAAGACTTGTGAACAGGACATAACTTACCGTGATTTCAAAAATATTGACTACACTTCATTAAATCTGGACATAGAGAGTGTCCATTGGACGCAAATATGTGATCACCAACTAGATTTTCTGGAAACCAATATAACATATTTATTCAACAAATATGTACCATTGAAAACCATACGTACTAAATTGAATCAACCACCTTGGTTTCAGCGTGATATTAAAACTGCAATGCTCGACCGTGACGAAGCATACAATCGATGGAAACGGTTTAAGACCCCCGAACTACACAAGCAATATTTGTTATATAGAAATCAAGTAGTAAAGAAAGTCAGGCAAGCTAAATCAGCTTTCTATGAAAGCAAATTCAATTCAGCGATAGGCAGTAGGCAAACGTGTCAAACCATTAAACAAATTGGTCTTAGTAAAAATGTCTCATGTGGTGGCAGTTCTGTCAATGTTAATGCACTTAATCATAAATTTATTAATATAACGATGCAAACTCCAGATATAAGTCATTACACGAATGTAAGTTGCAATTTGAGTCCAGAAGTCAATTTTAGTTTCGATTGCTGTTCTCAATTTGATGTTGTGCAAAGCATTTTGGCAGTTAAATCTAATGCGATGGGCTTTGATGAAATGCATCCAACTCTTTTATTTAATTCCATAATAACAACGTCTTGTTTTCCTGAAGAATGAAAAAAAAGCCAAAATAATTCCTATTCCAAAAACTTGCAATGAGTTTAGACCAATTGCCATTCTATCGTTTCTGTCGAAAGCACTCGAATCTCTAATGCATAAGCAAATTGATTTATTTTTACTAAAAAAAAAACTGTTTACAGAAAGGCAATCAGGATTTCGACCGAAACGCAGTTGTGTAACAGCCTTGTTCGACGTTAATGAGGAAATTCGAGCTAACCTTGATAACAACAAGTTATTTAATTCTATTGGATCACTCAAAAGCATTTAACACTGTTGACCATGAAGTCTTGCAAATTAAACTATCGCGATTATTCAATTTTTCATCCACTGCCATACGTCTTCTTACTTCATACTTGACTGGTAGATCGCAAGCTGTAATCCTCAACAACATTGTTTCAAATTTTCCTCTCGTCACTAGAGGTGTACCTCTGGGGTCGATTTTAGGGCCTTTGCTTTTTTCTATGTACATTAATGATCTTCCTTGCTGTTTAAATTGCAATGTTCACATGTACACAGATGATGTCCAATTATATACAAGCTGTAAAACCGATTCGATTAAAAGTTGTGTTGAGCAATTGAATGAGAATCTGCAGCGAGTTAATGATTGGGCATCAGTCAATAGTCTATGTCTCAACCCAAAAAAATCAAAATGTTTAATTATCAGCCGCAAAAATCTGGATACTGAAATCTGGATATATGTTCCGAAAATATATCTCAACACTTCAAGTATAGATATTGTTGACACTGCAAAGAATCTGGGCATTGTATTTAATCGGAAGCTTACATGGTATAATCACATCAATGCTACAATAGGAAAAGTATATGGAATGCTCCGTACACTGTGGATAGCACAATATTTTACACCTTACAGAATTAGATTACTATTGGCCAAGACCTATCTTGTTCCAATAATATTGTATGGATGCGAGATTTTCTCGAATTGTGATTCTGTCAGTACAAAACGCTTGAATGTCCTTTACAATAATATCGCTCGTTATGTCTATGGCTTGAAACGTACGGACCACATATCGCAATTCGCAAAAAGATTGTATGGCATAACATTTGAAAACTTGCTTAATATTCGAACATTAATCCTGTTACACAAAATAGTTTACACGAGGGAGCCAGATTATTTATATAAAAGAATAAAATTTCTCAAATCGAATCGAGGTAAGAAGCTAGTTCCACACAAACATTCATACCTCACATCGGAGCGCCAGTTCTATATACATTCAATACGTCTTTGGAATTCGCTACCGCACTACTTGCAACAAAATAGCAACGCAATAAACTTCAAAAATTGTTTGTATACTTACTTTATGTCTAATTGATATCACTTTCATTCATTACCTTTACATGTTGCGTAATGTACTTGTGTGTGTTATTATTATTATATGGATTATATTGTCAATTCAAATTTAAATCATGTTGTTTTTTATGTTGATCACATCTCATGTATAATTTACTTTCATTAATATTGTATTCTTTAAAATAAAAACCTACATCAAAATGTTAATCTTAAGTCCCCGCAGGTCGGGTCATCTATAATAATACAATTTGTTAATATTATTAATTTTTAATTTAGTAAAAAATTCAGATTTTTATTGAGCCTTTCATAATTTATGTATTAATTATGGGTTTTAGCTCATTTTCCAAAAAATTCATTTTGGAAAGAGGAGTACAACAACTAAGCAAAAACTCAGTCTGGCAGAGTGTACAGCTGTTTCGGATCCCGCCACGGATCCTCGTCAGCACTCTTTATGCATTTTATTTTATCCTTAGTTGTTGTACTCCTCTTTCCAAAATGAATTTTTTGGAAAATGAGCTAAAACCCATAATTAATACATAAATTATGAAAAGCTCAATAAAAATCTGAATTTTTTACTAAATAAACATATGGAGGGTACGCCAATTAAACCAAAAACAATTTTGTTGTTTTTGTATTTTCTGGCAAGTGAATTGTTGTGTGTGTATCAGAGCACACACAATGTAAAAATTCATTTGCCATGCAACTTGCTTGCTGGGACTTTGAGGAAATTCTTCAACCAGGCATAGTAGTAGGTTGCTATACAACAACAAGTAAAAATTCAGTTTGCTGCATTTTACCATTCGCTGCTTCAGTGAGTTGGCGTGTGATGCAAAGGAGAAACAATTCTCTTGTGCGTCATACCAATACTTACTTATAGCGTCGCTTGGATAAAATAAAATGCATAAAGAGTGCTGACGAGGATCCGTGGCGGGATCCGAAACAGCTGTACACTCTGCCAGACTGAGTTTTTGCTTAGTTGTTGTACTCCTCTTTCCAAAATGAATTTTTTGGAAAATGAGCTAAACCCATAATTAATTTTTAAGTCAATTTCAATTCATTCAAATGTACTTCATGCAGCTAGTGCAGCTCTTAAGATTTTGTATCTTTTTGCACTTAAAAAATAAATAAATAAATAAAAAATTTGTCCGAGCCCAATATCGCCTTGCAATTTTTGAGCAATTTTTGGGGAAATTTCGCGGCAGTGTGTGGGGTATAATTTAATTTCCATTCACAATAGACATTTTTCCGTAGTTATTTGGAATGTAAATGGCAAATGCATTTTAGTGGAAATGAAGTACTGTGAAAGTGGGCGTAAAATGTGCACTGGGAGATTGGGGAAAATTATGGAATTGCGAATATGTAATACTCAAGGAGAAGCCGTGTTATTTTGGCATTGCCTTAGGTTTTTTCCATTGTTGAAAAGTTAATTGTAATCAAATGGAAAAAACCTTAATTATTACTCCCTGCTGCATTTTATGTTGAAAATACACGAAGCTGTTGAAATTTGTGATCGGTACATCGACTTGAAATACTTTAGCAAATCGATTTCATACTTTGAAAGAAACCGAAAGGTAAAAAACCCGCAGATATGGTAACACTGCTTGGGTTGGGAAAAATTAAGTCCTAGGTGGCAACCAAGTTGATTGTTGATCATATCGTATTTGCTTCAAAAGATTCACAAATGTGAGAGAAATACGTATTTTCTAACTTGTGGGCGGTAAAAGTGGGCATGTCAAAACCTATCTTATGTCACGACTCACGACTCCTAGAACATCGGTGCTGTAGTTTTCGCGTCTACTGGTGACAAACATACACGTCTCTTTTATATATATAGATAGATTAACTGCCTATGTCCTTTGGGTTACATTTTGCATAGCTGCGAGTTGAGCTATTTGGGATTTGGGCGGGAGTGGCCGCTGTAGCTGCTTGGGAAAGCAAGAGTGTGACATTACCAACAGCTGTGTTTATTTCATCTTTCGTTTTTAGTGACACATTTGGGTTAATGTGGGAGCTTATATACTGCCGATATTTGAGCCAGTTTGTGAGTTTACAGGTTAATTTATCTGGTGAGTTGACCTCAGAACTTGGCGCGTACTTTATTGTGATAATGGTAGGCGTATGGTCTGATGAGAGATCTAGAGAAGATTCTATAGTCAATTGGCTCCTTTTTACAGTTTTAAATACTGCAAAGTCAATGACGTCGGGAGTTTTTCGACTGTGAGTTGGCCAATAAGTTGGCGTGCCAGAGGAGACTACGTCAAGGCCAAGTCTGTTGATGGTGTAAACTGGTGAAAATCCAATATGTATGTCGGCTATAGCAATTAAGAAAAATAAACCTTTTTTAGTTTTATTTTTTTAACTTTGGCTAAGCTTTAGCTCTAAGGAATCAGAGGGAATCAGTCGGGAGTTGAACCACATTCTTCCTTGATTATCCCTCTATGAAATCTGACTAGAATTTGCTGTATTTTTATTTAGTAAAAAATATTTTTACTGTGAAACAGCAAATTCTGATTGCCGATCTGATAATAGATTCTGAATGGTCTTGGTCAATATAATAACTCCCTCAAAGGGTTTTTCTGGATTAGCTGGAATAAGAGAGTTATTCGAGGTCAAAAGTCACAACATTGTTAATTCACTTTTCTTAAAAAAAATAATTAATGGTAAGCGATATCATGTTGTATCTTCAACAGAAGTATTCAACTAGGGTTATATCTGTAATGTTGATAAACATTAGAATTCGCTAAAGTCAATACTTACTTTTCATAAACAACCCAGAATAAAACAAAAAATTATTACAATTTCTAAAAAAAAAATTTTATTCGAAAAGTAAAATTGTTTGCATGATATGTTCAGCAATATAGTAAGCTAATTGCTTAGTCAATACGTCATTTGTCGTTCCCTAATCTCGTACTATAAAAACAAACCGAAAATGCTAGTTTGATCTACTTGCATTTAGTTGGATATTTTTTAATATGAAAATCCTTTTATGTTTACACCTTCTAAATTCTGCAATCTGCATGAGTTGGTGTTGTCTCACTGCATGCCAGTTTTAAGTTCATGGAAAATTTCAATACAATTACAGTAATAAGATGTACTCAACAAATTTGGAGTACGATTAAAGTAATCAAATTTTTTGTAATCAACTGTACCGCACAGTTCTGGTTAAAAGTTATAAAAAATATTTGTAGAACAAAATTTTTTTTATTTGAAAAATCTTAATTTACAAATTTTTTTTTGCTTTTGTTTAATTTATATTTTACACCGTTAATTTTATAATTTAAATATCACTTGAAACTAAAAATTTCTTAAAAGAAAATAATTTGGGGTCACTCTGTACAGTCACCCTGTACGAATTAAATTCTTTGTTTTCAAAAATTGGTAAACGCCTCAATTATTTCCAAAATAAAAAAAGCTTCAAAAAATATGCATCCATTCAAAAGTTACAGATTTTTTGCCACTTTTACACGCACTGTGTGGCGTGTGCGTAAAATAAATATGCGTATTAATGTGAAGCCCACACACTTGTTTTTACAGCGAAATATTTTGTTGGGTTTCCATTGATTTAATAAAACCAGTGATGGCCGGGTAAAATTTTTTGACGTCAACATGTAAAATTTACGCTTATAATTTTTTTGTTGACGTCAAATTTGACGTCAAATTTTTAATTGTGATATATTATTAACAATATGGGACGATAAGCTCATAAATATAATTTTTATTACTTATTTTCAACAAGAGACCCGATCTCAATTTGCCAAGAATACAATTTTTTGCATTACAACATTTTTTTTATGAATTTTAATGATTAATTTTTTACGTCAAATTTGACACGTAAAATTTTGTACTCGTCAAATTACTTTGTTGACGCGTCAAATGCCATCATTAAATAAAACCAAGTGACATGAACCTGCTTTCATCGCATCTTGACAGAGACTGAATTTTTTTTCTCGTACTTGTCCTCATATCTTAGCGGAGATCGCGGCGAAGATGCGATGTTGCACACCACACCAACTTGACACTCGAGTATGTGATACGCTGATTGATTCCTTTGTTGAAATTATTCTCAACACGATGTTAAAATTACATAAATATGAATCTGGCAACACCTGACTTCATATTCATGATATTCACCAAGCGCTAAACAAACAAAAAGGGGGCCTAATACTAGGGTTACCAGATTATTGCATGGGAGTCCCAAACTCCTCAATTTTAGACCACATATTTTTACAAACAAAAAATTAGAAAAACATTTTTTCAAAAAAGTTTTAAAATCCAACCTTTGGTAAAATTTTGAGTAAACCCATTTTTTTCAGTTACAAAATACAATGATTTAAAAACCAAGCTTTTTTTTTGTAATCTTAAATACGAAAAAAATTAATTTAAAATTTTGTAAAACCCACGTATATGCCGATTCAAAATTAAAATTTACTACTTAGGTTTCTTTAGGCGTTAATGATTGTAAATTTGAAACTGCAAAGGGTCTAAGTGACATATAAATGAAGAGGATAATAAGTATAACACAAAATTATAGACCCTGGGTGCTAATGTTCCGATCCTTAATCAAGAAATTGAAAAATTATATATATATTTGGATTGTTTTCGATAAAGACATTCAAACTTGTTTTTAATATTTCGGTTAAAAAAGTAGGTCTCATACTAATTTTTTTTGAAATCCTAGCATTTAAGATTTTTGGTAACTTTTTGAATGCATAGTGACGAAAGATGCTTCAAACTAACAAACCTAATATTTAAAGGTTTTTTTTAATTCTGACGAATAATAAAAATGGGTTACATTACTGAGTCGATACATTAAGCTGTTATATATTAAAGTCCCAGAAATAAGAATAAGAATTAAAAAAAAAAACCATTATATGTACACTCATGGTCAAAATAATAGGTCCAAGATTTTATGACGAAACACTAATATCATTCGACGTTGTTTCTTTGTTTCCCAGCATTAAGGTAAACATAGCAATAGACATGTAAGAGGTTTAAATTCCAAATTGAAAAGGTTATATCTTAATACATTTTCGTTCAACTATAGTGTCATTGTGTTTATTGAAACCTGGTTAAAACCTAGCATCTTAGATTCTGTTCTTCGTTCACTGTACATATGTGTGATCGCGCAAATTATGGCAGTGGAATTCTTATTGCTGTTAATAGTTCTCTGTTTTCTGAAATTGTCTCTAACCCTACTTTCCTATCCATATTTCAATATTACAAAATAATATTGAATTTGTTGTAGTTCGTGTGAGTTTTCAATCGTTACATGTTCGTATATTCCCCCGCAAACTGAAAGTGGAATATATTTCTATCACGCTGAAGCCATGGTTATGTATCAACATTGTTAGGTGATAATGATCCACTTATTGTTTCAGGGGATTTTAATTTTTCAAATATTAAGTGGGCTCTAAATGATGACGACTATTCGCTGCTGCCCTCTTCACCTACATCTTGCTAAACTCAGTTGCATACCAAATCTATTTGAACTTTTAGTTGCAGATCAGTTATCATTCCCGTGTTCTCAAGTTTTATCTACTAAACAACATGAATTTATCAAATGTCGCTCCATAGTTACAAACGTTCTTGAATTTACAACGAACGTGTTTGATGGTTTTGGATGTGGTTGCCAAACTGACATAATCTACAGGGATTTCAGCAAGGCTTTCGATACAGTCAATCATGTTCTACTAATTAAAAAGTTATCCTTTTATAGGTTTGCCTACGATTTTAGTTAAATGGATTGGTTCCTACCTGACAAATAGAACTCAGAGAATCCTTTTTAAAGACCGTCTTTCTGAATCTGTTGATGGCTGGTGTTTTTTTTTCATTTCATTTCATTTGTATTTATTTAATAATCCAAAGCCATCAAGGGCCAAAAATGATTACATGGAGTATATCAGTAAACGCTAATTATAGAGGAAAAAACAGTTTTTCTTAACAATAAAAATTACAAACTAAATTCAAATGCAAAGCACACCCAATGATAACAAAGTAACAAAACTTGGACCCACTTGTCAGCGCTGGTTTACTTTTTATTTGTATTTGCTACTAATACTCCGGCATCGAGAACTAATGTAGAGTTTCATGTAAATGTTGTTGGCATCTCACCTGAAAGGTTCCAAGAGCCTCAGAGAAGGTTTTAAGATCATTTGGCAAACGGTTCCACATTCTAGCAGATTTAATTTGAAAATATCGCTCAAACATAGATTTGTTGATTCTGGGAATTAGTACCTGCCTATTTCTCTGAGATCTGGTGAAGCTGAATAAACTGAAAAGGTATGGAGAAGTTGCGCTTCTAATTACTTTGTAGAACAGTGTCAAAGTTCGTAGTTTGATATAATTGAAAAAACTTGAGTTTATGAATTTAATCACATACTCAGTAACATGCTCACGGACGCGAATATTGAAAACATATCTAATTATTCTGTTGAAGATAAGTCGTAAATGACTTAGATTGGACATGGTGGTACACGAGTACACCTCCAAAACATAAACAATATTAGTCATTAATAACGAATGAGCGACAACATGTTTAACAGATAGCGGTAGATGCAGATTCATACTATACAGCTTTCTCAGAGAAAAACCCACCTTAGAGCTTATGCGATTAATATGCGCTTTGAAAAATAAATTCGAGTCAACTATAACGCCCAGACACCTCATCTGATCAACAATTTCAATTTCACAATCACCAAAATGAATAGTTATAGGCCCAACAGTGTTACGCGGTTTATTGAAAATCATTGCTTTTGTTTTGTCTAAATTCACTACTAGCTTATTCACGTCCATCCACTCCAAAATCTGATCCACCGTGAAATCAATAACTGCCTGCATAGAGTCAACAAATACAAAGTCAGAACTGAATAATAGATATATGTCGTCAGCATACAAGAAAACGTTAGATGCGTCCATACCCAAATGATCAACGAAATCATTGACATAAATCATGAACAACAATGGACCCAAAACAGAGCCCTGAGGAACTCCACTCAGACAGTTCCGAATAACTGAGATCCGATTATTGCAAGATACATATTGCTGACGATTACTTAAAAAAAGAGAGTATAAATCTACAGGCACTACTAGAGAACAAATAGTTATTCTTTAATTTGTGGATAAGAAGTCGTACTAAAAGATTTACGAAAACCAGACTGACATGGACTGAGAAGATTGTTGGTATTTATATATTCATAAATTTTATTCTTAAGAATATTTTCAACAATTTTTGAAAGCGATGGAAGTATACTTATTAGTCGAAAATTGTCCAAGGCACACGAATTTCCCTGTTTTTTAATTGGTACAACTCGGGCCGTCTTCCAAGCCGATGGAAATGTTGATGTTGTTATTACTGTATTAATAAAGTGAAGTAAGTAATCTATATATATAAAAGAGACGTGTATGTTTGTCACCAGTAAACGCGAAAACTACAGCACCGATTCTCACCAAAATTTATATATATGTTCTAGGGGTCGTGAATCGTGACATAGGATAGGTTTTGACACGCCCACTTTTACCGCCCACAAGTTAGAAAATACGTATTTCTCTCACATTTGTGAATCTTTTAAAGCAAATACCATATGATCAACAATCAATTTGGTTGCCACCTAGGACTTAATTTTTCCCCACCCAAGCAGTGTTACCATATCTGCGTGTATTTTACCCTTCGGTTTCTTTCAAAGTATGATATCGGTTTGTAAAAGTATTTCAAGTCGATGTACCGATCACAAATTTCAACAACTTCGTGTATTTTCAACATTAAATGCAGCAGGGAGTAATAATTAAGGTTATTTCCATTTGATTGCATGTAACTTTTCAACAATGGAAAAAACCTAAGGCAATACCAATATAACACGGCTTCTCCTTGAGTATTACATATTCGCAATTCCATAATTTGCCCCAATCTCCCAGTGCACATTTTACGCCCACTTTCACAGTACTTCATTTCCACTTAAATGCATTTGCCATTTACATTCCAAATAACTACGGAAAAATGTCTATTGTGAATGGAAATTAAATTATACCCAACTTAAAGCTCCCACACACTGCCGCGAAATTTCCCCAAAAATTGCTCGAAAATTGCAAGGCGATATTCGGCTCGGACAATTTTTTTCGTGCTGAAAAATTTCACAAAAACAAAAACAAATGCATATCATTCTAGAGCGCGCTATCGTATTTTTAAGAAAAAGTACCACGACACCAACGAAATTTTGCATTCATGTGTGGCGACCTTAAATGCTCACTGCGAAAGTCGCCCACTTCCACAGTAACTCTACACACAGTACTTCATTACAACTTAAAATACCCAAAATTCCGCCGCCGCGGTACTTTCTCGAAAATTCTTCCAGCAAAGATATTGGAATAAAAAAAATTGTTTGCGGTGAAAAATTTCAAAGCTACAACTAAAAATGTGTATCATTTATAAATTTTCTTTAAAAAAACGCAGTATCGCATATTAAGCAACATTATTCTTCAAGTTCCGTACCGGCTGCGGAATTTCGCGTTGGCTTATGGGGACCTAAATGCAGGCAAACCGCCATTAATATTACGAGAAGATTGCGAATGAAAATTAAATTAAACTTGACTTAAATGCACACATTGCAATTGGCCTTTTCAAAAAAATAAGCACTGCAAAATTGTCCCAACAAGTTATAGAAATCACTTTCTTCCCACAAGAAAAATTTACAAAAACACAACAGAACTCTCAATGTGACAACACTCCTCACAGACGGGGCGCTCAACCAGTGCAACCAACTTTAGGCAAATTTTTGGTTTAATTTTGTCTAAAAGGGATAAAGGTAATTATTTTTACTTAATTTGAAGGTGCACTTAGACCGCAGGAGCGAACACAACTTTTGTCGCGAACTCCAATCGTAAACAAAATTCCGTTCGTGCAACCGTTTACACTGACTGAATATTCCCGCACCAGCATCGGAATCTACAGATTTGTTCGTTTTCAAGTGTTTACACTGCCGGGCCATTTTGTGCGAGCATTCGGCTACGTACCAAAGCTCTAAGATCGTAATCCAGTCGTTTGCACCGGCCGAATTAACGGCATTTGTTTCAAATACTTATACCACATGTCATTTAATTTAATTTCAATAATCTTCCAAACATACTTTATTGCGCTACATACATACATACAATACGAATCATTCATTCATTCATCAAAATATATTTCAATACCAATCGCTACATCAATTTTCCTCTCTATAAAATTGTACAAAATTAACTCCACAGTATAAACACCAATTAAACATATATATTTAAAAATTACTTTCATCCATTCATCCATTACAATGGATGACAAACAATGCAACAACAAAAAATTATTTAGGCCCAGCGAAGCGGACCGGGCCCAGCTAGTCCTCAATAAATGGATAAATTAATTTAACAAATTTGATTGGAATATTGTCGGAGCCAAGAGGATTGGACTTAATACGAAACGTGGCAACGTAAAGGTCATCTAGTGTTATGTTTCTAAACATGAATCCATTGACAGATTCATAGTCAAGATCAGGTGAGGAAATGCTAGAATTCGCTTGAGTAGAGATGAAAAATGAATTCAAGTCGTCCGGATTAAGGTCTTCAAAGCCACTATTCTGATTCCCACAACCACTACTTTGCAACACATTCCAAAGTTGTTTACCATTTAGATTTTAAAAACGCATAGATCCATACCTATTCTTCGCCTTACGTATAACTGACTTGGCCTTGTTGCGATATTTGCAGTAAACTTTCCAGTTGAGTTCGCAGCTATTTTCAGTAAATGCCTCGTAAGCCAAATTGCGCATGCTAATAGCATAAATAACTTGAGGAGCTTTCATGTAGGGATCAATATCGGTTTTTTTAGAATATTTTTTACGAAAAGGGACTTCTGAAAAAGCATCAAAAATGATATCATTGAGTACTTCAAGTTGACAATCAACATTGTTGGTATCGAAAATTGTATTAAAGTTCGCATTACGCAGGCGCAGCTCAACACGAGGAAAGTTAATAGCATTATAGTCACGATACTCAATAATTCTTTGCTCGAATTGCCGCTAAAAATCGGTCCCAAGTTTAAGTTAATGGACATCAAAGGAAGTCATTGGATTAATGCTTTGCAAGTTGAAAAAAGTTTTACACTTATACATACTAATCTAAAATCTAAAATATTTAAAGAATTACAAATTTATAATCAAATTCAAAACCAATAACTAGTTGGCTATATTCACAAAACTCTTATTGAAAAAGAAATTGACAAAATGATTTTAAAAAACAGGAGTATTTATCATTTGATAAGAGATATCAAACGGCATCAGCAGATATAGCAGAATCACTAAAGTAATTAAGACAATCTTGCATGGTAAGAGTTTTATCCACACCGCCATCAATTGACACATTTACCTTAACGACATCAGTATTAAGGATTTTAAACTTCTTGATCCGACCTTGCTTCTTTAGAGTGCGGCAGAAATGGTGAAGCTTGCTCATAGCAGGCGTAAGGTGGTCATTAAGAAAAATCCGCGACTGCACTTCACAGTCGATGACATCACATAGTTTAAGGTTTCTGGTGGAGAAGTAGCTCCTCATAACTTCATCACGCTTATGCACGGAATTGAATTTAATAAGCACCGTTTCTTCTTTCTAATGTAACTGCATTGATTGAAGTCTGATGTACAAGCATCCACTTTAAGCGCTTTGCAGATATTAATAGAACACTCCACCAAATTCGATTGGCCTTCCGGAAGCCCATCCACCAAGACATCCGCTCTGTTAATCCGTCTCATGAGTGCGTTGTTTTCGTATTCAAGATTTGCAATTTTGGCATTTGTCGTGTCATCAACAAATTTAATCATTTTATTGCAATTTAGCAGATCATTACGAATATCCCCTAATTGGGCCGACAACTCGTTGCGAACTTCTGCGAGAATGGCGTCAAACTTCGTCTGGACATCAGCTTGTCCTTTACGTATTTCTCCACGGAGACTTAGCTCGTTAGACGAACTTGGCGGATTGCTCCCACAGGCGGCACAAGTGAATCCAAAGTGTAATTTATTCTTCTTTAAAAATGCAAGTTGGTCACTGCTGACTTCGGCACATGACGCATGGAACCACTTTCCGCATACAGCACAGCCAACGCTACTTTGGCTCTTAGTTATGTTCTTGCTACATGTTTGCAACGAACATGGAATATGGGTGTCAGATGCTGGAGTCATTGTATGATCGTACTTGACTGAGAACAATATGCAAATATAACAGCAGGAGTAACAGACAGCGCAGCAGGTGGCAGAGCAATTAAGTCAAATTCAATGGCGTCGGCACACAGCGTGACAAGTTCTCTCAGAGTTCGTATTATTGCTTTTACAAATAGCAGGAACAGCAGATAGCACACCTGGAGCAGCAGAACTCAGGAAGCGGCAAATTACAGCACAGTAGCAAGCGGAAAAGTTCAGAAATATAAAAATAAATGTAATTATTTGACCGAATTGGCAATTTTCCAAAATGGCGGCTGTGCAAATAGCGCGTGTGAAGTAGCAGATTAGGTTTTTTAAGCCAAACGCCGACAATATTGAAGTTCAGTCCGCAAATGATAAAGTGAACACACAGGAAACGCCTCCGCAATCAATTAAATTAACATTTATAATTTAGTATTAATTATTTGTAGAAATTTTGTGAATTTTTAGCCAACATCAGCTTTTTGCGTTCTCATGGCGTTGCCAGATCCTTTTTTTTTTTTTTTTTTTTTAAGACGAATTTCAACGGTCTTATTTTTCCGCCCAACTGACCGAGGGGCATATCCGCATGACGCACGGATTTGGTGACCGAACAGCCGTAATCCGGATTACGCTGTGCAACCGATCGCGGGTAAACATATCTTGAAATTCGTTTCAGCTACAGATTAAAATCATCAGCTAATAAAACGCATATTAATAAAACACGAATTAGGTTATGAATGCAAGAGAGAATTCTTCCAAACATAACATAATATAATATTAACGTGATAATAAACATTAGAATTAAAAGAAAATATTATGAAGCATCAGAAATCATGCGACGAATATGAATTTGATCAAATAAAATTTTTCTCTACTTTACGATATTAGACTTACAAAAAAAAAAATGCAAAGACACTACGATTAAAACAGTTAATTTACGCTACAAAAATTACAAATATTAATTTAAGTATTTCATTTTTTTATACGAAATATAAAAAATCAAATACAAATAGAACAGTTAAGTAAACAGTAACGGAACGAATGTGAATTCTGCTAAAAATTTTGTTTTATTTGTATACAATATACAGTAAAAAACAAAATTCTGCTGAAATATAAATACAAAATACAACAAAAATACAGCACTTTCAAAAAATCGACAATGCCGATCTTTGTGGAGTTTGGCAACCCTGTCATTTCAAACACTCGAAAAGAGGTAAAGGCCCTAATTGCGATTAAGTGCATTTAGAAAAAAAATTTTTGTTTTATAAAGTGAATCAGACAGGTCAAAGACAGAATATAAGCTATTAAAAACGTTGCAAATACAACGGAAAGGTTCATTCTGCGCGTAATTAGAACGGCATATACTTTATAGCAAAGGAATGAAAGATCTAGAACGACGGGTTGCAATATTAAAATCAATTTCTTGAATGTCATAAATTTTCATTTTTTCAAGTTCAGTTCCAATAAGTTATGATCACACCAGATACTAGTCAGATCTGATTGTAACAACTTATGTTGATCTAAGATGTCATAGGCAGGCCCGTAGCCAGGAATTCGGTTCGGGGGGGGGCTTGAAAAAAAAATATTTTTTAAAGCTTATTTTTGATTCTAGTTTTGACCCCAGCTATTTAATTGATAACCTTTTGGAAAATCAGTCGTAACATCCCAGTGAAATGAGATCGTGGATCAGTCTGTTATTAAAATTACACAGGCCGACATATTTGAAAGTGTTTACTACTTCTAAAATTTGTACTTTGTGGTCAATTAAAAAAAAAAATAAAATTGTATCTTTAAAAAAATTTATATTGCGTTGTTTATTGAGAAATTCTCTACTAGTTTGCCATACACAGTTTTTCCATCAGACGTCCAGATAACGGTCTAGAAATAGTTAATAAATTTAAAACCGTTATAACATAGAAATGCCAAACGGCATCGATTTGATTATTCCGTTGGCCCATCGGCTCAGGTGTGAGTTGCAACGGCTACAAATTATGTGTGGCCCAAGTGTTTCCTTGATGATCGAGTAGCATACCAAAGTATTGGTTGTATATTTTTTTAACAAAATTAGTTAGCAACAATACAAATAAACCGTCTCCTGTAAAATATCAAACATCACACACATTACACTGCGTTACAGTCGCCCAGAACTTGGGACGCCACCTATTACGCGTTGTAGGTATGTCCAAGAAAATTACATCTGCGTACCAGAAATTTTGACTAAACCCCCAAAATCTGAAGTTAGAAGAGGAAAACTTTTACCGGTGTTACCCTATTTTTAAAGATAACTTTGGAAGCGTGAGCTCGATATGCACAAGCTATAGCTTGTTAAAAACAATCAGTTTGATTTATATGGCGAAAAACACAGAAGTTATTACTGAAAACATCGCTCAGGCGCCATTTTTTCGATTTTTTTCATACAACACTATACTTATTTTTTCTTTACAAAAATTTAAAATACATAAAATTCCCGTTTCAACGAGCCTAAATTGGTTGCAATCCGTTCTAAATTGACTTCTGTATTCCATTTTTCGCTGGAGCTTTTTTTTGCTAATTTAAGTACAAAATGTTAAAAATTATAAAAAAAAATGTTTTCGATTTTTTCAAGTTAAATACTTTTTATACCTTTTACGTCTTCTTTTTAGCATCTTAAAAGATGAACCAGCGATTAAGTGTACAAAAAAAGATAATTTTAAAAAATTTTGTACTAAAATCAGCATAAATGCTCCAGGGAAAAATAAAATACTGCAGTTAATTTTGAACGGATTTGAACAAGTTTTGGCTCGTTGAACGCGAAATTTGATGTATTTTTAATTTTTGTAAAAAAATAAGTATAGTGTTGTATGAAAAAAATTCTTAAATGGAAAAACCGTTAAATGTCAAAAAATGGTGCCTGAGCGATGTTTTCAATAATAACTTCTGTGTTTTTCGCCATATAAATCAAAGTTATACACTGATTGAAGCGTCTGCTTCTCTTCTTTTCAACAAGCTATGGCTTGTGCTCGCGCTTATAAAGTTATCATTAAAAATAGGGTAACACCGACAAATATTGGTTTTTCTCTACTAAATTTTGGAGGTGTAATCAAAATACCTGGTATGCAGTTACAACGTGTAATAGGTGGCGCCCCAAGTTCTAGGCTTTTTTTTGGAAGGCAGTGTTATTAATTGGCGAGTTCAAGTTTCCTGTATATTTGGTCCAGTAACCAAATATACAAAAAACTTAATCAAAAATAAATAAAATTCAGGTTTTTGGTCCAGATATATGGAAAAATTCGGAATCCCGCGATTTTAGACTTTACAATCCCGGGACTGTCGCGACAAAAAAAAGTCCGGGATCCCGGGATTGCAACCCCTAGTAGTGTCTAACTAAGTATTTTTTGAAAAGATTACTAAAATTGTCTCAATACTATTCATTAAAACTGTACTGAAAAAAATCGTCCCTGTTCCACATAGAACTTGAGTATCGAGTATCGAATACTTTTGGAAACAACTTTTTGGGACATCACTAATGCCAAACTTGTCTAAAATGTGACATAGAGCGAAGTGGTTGGCTGCTTTAATGAAAAGATGATAGAAAATATGCAATATATAAAGGTTAAAGAGCAACATACATTTTAATGACTAGCTATTTATAAACTATTTATAAACAAACCATTTCTTTTTTTTTTATAGACGTGAGCAGTGGCCCATGTTTTCAACTTACGCTTGTTGGCAAAAATTAGTTAGCCAAACACAGGCGTTATCAAAAGACCATGCAATTTTGTCTGACATATATTCAGTTAACATTGTATCTAGTTTGCAAACAACCATTGAAGACGTGCAAAGGACATATAAAAAAGTAAGTATTTAAAATGTTTCATAACACAGTGTGCCGGCAAATTTCTCCATGACCGTAATATTGCTATTCTGAAAAAACCTTGGGTAGAGATGGGCGCGTAAGTGAACTTCACTCACTATCACGCAAGCTCACGCGAGAAAAAAAATAATCACGCACACTCACGCACGACTAAAAACCTCACAAAAATTCAATGGGGCAATCTATATTTAAAACTAGCATTTCCCCGGGGCGTTGCCCGCGTAAAAAATACAGACATTCACAGCAGAGAAGCGAAATGGAAAATTTCACCTCCTGCACACAGAGCTCGAAATTCCACTCAAAATGGCTAATTCCCCACATACTAACATTCCTTATCATGCTGAATAAAAAGAGAGAGAGAGAGCATAAAAACTCCATATCAAAAAAAATAACTCCCCATTTCGATCTATACGCAGAAGAGAGTGGAAAGCAACATACAAAAATGTTTTGCAAGCAAAGACTATGTCTATGCAATCGAACGGAAATCTCTAAGCATACGATTGAATGTTCAATAAAACTTAATACCGAAAAATAAGATATTAACCTTTCGAAAACCAAAAAAAAGTATTCTATTCTCTTCCTTGGCACAGATATGATGTTTTAAAAAAGAAATTATGAAAATCGGTTGGCTAGTTTTTGCTCCTACCCGTTACAAAAAAATTGGCGTTCTAATTTTATAAATGGTAAAGATAAAATATTTTTACTAAACAACATTTTTTTTTTGTTTTATCTAACATGTCTAAACGTAAATTCAACAAAATTATTATAAACTTGTGCTTCAAAAATTCATAACCCTTTTTATTCACTTTTCACCATTTCAGCAGCACGGTGTAGTCAGATTTTTCCTCTGGCGTACGTCATTGAAAGAAGAATGAAAATGATTCAGGGTTACCGTTTTTGGTATATTTGATCGGAAATGTACTGACAAATTAGAATTGTGCTAACCGAATTTGGAATTTAAAAGAAAGTTATTGAAAACGAAGACAATGAAAATCAGAGAGATGACAGCAATCTTAATGAGTGCATTTTTCGTACTTGCCTCACCTGGTTAAGTTCACCATGGGTTACAGCTCCTAATTTCATAAGTTATAAATACAATTTAAAAATATAAATTTAAAAAAGTTTTCTCGTCATCCAGTTTTTGTTAGTTAACTTTTGTCTTCTTCACTTTCACTTTCAATTTTTTTGACTTTTTGGAACCGAAATCGATATTTTTTAAATCTGAGAACCGGGACCGATATTATTATGGAAAATATTCTTTCTATGTTAGCTAAAGAATGCTATTTTAAAAACATTGGTAAAGAGAAGTTCGTATTGTTAATTTTAAATATCTGTATATTTACCCAAAATTCAGAAATTGTAAAATTTTTTAATCTCTTAATTCTAGTGTAGTGTCCAACTAAGTATGTATTTGTTCAATTTGAAAAGTTATAAAATTGTACTAAAAATGTCTCAGTACAAGGAAATCTTTAAAATTGTACCGAAAAATTTTATCCCTGGTCTACATATAACTTGAATATCGAGTATTTTTGGACATCAAGGATTTTTGTGACATCAAGGAGATAGAAAGAATAAAAACGTTTGATATAGCATGACTAAAAATTTAAATTCGTGCGTGAGTGTGCGTGATCGTGAGCGGCTATTCGTGATTACGTTCGTGCGTGAGCGTGAGTCACTTGTTGATCTGTTGTTGATCTTAGTTTTTGGTAATTGGGTTGTTAAATTGGCTAACCAAAGCAATCCCTCGCTCTGAACAATCCTTTCCTACTTTTAAATCTGCCTTTTTTTCATTTCAATATATACAGCATCGTCCTTCCACTCTGTGGAATCCTTCGTAAGGAAAGATCTTTCTTTTTCTTGTCCATCTTTCATTAACAAATCAAATAAATTGGTTGAGCGTTTTCTAACGTGAGACTCAAATCATTAAATTTTTCACCAAATAATTCAGAAATTTCAAATTTTTTTACAAGTAGAAAATTTTTAAGTAGACAAAATTAACAAAAGATTAAAATGTCTGAATTCTTTCTAGTCTATGATAAGTTTTCATCCTATCTTAAAAAGTTTACATCTTTTTCAAAGGTATGCATCTTCAATCAAATGCATCTTTAACATTTAAAATTCAATGAAAACTGTATTTTTGAAGAATTATTATGTGTCCAAAATGCGAAAATGCGATTTAAACGGTTTTAAGAATTGATCCCGAAAAAGGGGGCAGACACGGGCACTCTTTTTGAACCCCCTCTAACAGAATCTATTACTCCCGATGATTTGAATTTTTTAGTGTCGAACGGCGTAATAGCTAAGTAGGTACTAATATGTAATGTAAGAAATATGCGAAATATGAATCATAAAAGTCGCAAATCATAGCGACCTCTAAATATGGCCCAAATGAACAAATTTTTGGGTTACACCCGTCTTTTGATCAATGGACCAAGGGCAAACTTGCGGAGACAGAAAAATACAACAACAAAAAATTCCCATATCGTCGTGAAGCAATTTCGACATCCAATTCGAAATTAGCAACCCTAAAAACCCTCCTTTCCAAATTTGCATACAATTTTAATGGCATTTTAAAATTTTGACCGCCATATTGGGTCTGCCATCTTGAATTTTAAACTTCCGACATTAAATTCGAAATCCGCGACACCAAAAACCCCTAGATACCAAGTTTAGAAGTATTTAAGAGGAATATAAGTGAAAACACGATTTACACTTATATAGGAGGTAGCCGTGGCAGTCGACTGATCCCGCCCATTTTCACTACCAACTCCTTCTAGGGCCCAAAAAGAATAAATCCAAAATTTGAGCTCTCTAGCTTTCGTTTTCTTAAATGTGGGGACGGGAAAAATGTTGCTCCATACCATTTACGAATTCAACATTGATTAAAACAATAAAAAAAAAAATTTGTGCGGGTGGTGTGCGCGGATAAAACGCTCATCAATCTCACATTCTTGGCACTGACTGTAAAAGACCAAATAAATAATTAATAAACCAAAAAACCAAAAATCGAAAATGCTGAGAACGGCTCCACTTGAAAATTCAATTTCGCAAACCGGTTTAGATTGCACTAACAATGTTAAAGCACCTGCGCAAGCGTTCGAGTCAAAAGCCTCTGCACTCTCTGAGCATGCATCGCAAATTTCTTTTTAGTTCCCCGCCATCAATGATATTCGAGCGGAAAATACAATTTTGAAGAGCCGATCTGCACAGGCGCTCTTTGTAAGCTCTCTCGCATCACCAGTTGTTCCTTGGCGAGAACAATGTAAAACCCCTACACCCAGCAGGATGCCGAAATAACAGCAGCCGTAACATCTAAATCCACTTTGGCAAGTACATATGCCTTTAATACTCTTAAGCCAGACACTTTCAATAAATTTACAGAGACCCAAAACTCCTATCAAAAGCCCCATTATCAAAAAAGGCAATGAAATTGGCCCAAATCCCGTAGAGCAGACCATTAAACTGACCAATTCAGCAATGCAGACAGGCATGCACCGCTACTTGCAAAAGCGTCAAACGACCCCTCCTGAAAATACAAATACGTCTAAGATTTTGAAAACTACATCGAATATCCAACCCGTAAATCATGGCCAAAATAGATATTCTTTATTGTATGAAGATGAAAATTCATACCCTAAACCCAAAACGTCAAAGCCGCCAACCAATTATTCTCAGAGAAAAAAACTCAAATTCTCTTGTAAAATTTGAAAGACGGCAGCCATTTTAAACCAATACTTCATTACGTCTGCCTTTGTTTTTTGGATGAAAAATGCTAGGTGGGATTAGGCCAGCTCCCAAAAAAAGCCCAAGGACGCACTTAGAAGCTGGCCTGATCGCACCTAGCATGATTCCCCCAACAAATTTCCAATAACGTACTTAGAAGCTGGCCTAATCCAACCTGACATGATTCACCCAAAAAAAGTCCAAGGACGCACTCAGAAGCTGGCCGCATCCCACCTGACATGATTCATCCAAAAAATGTCCAAGGACGCACTCAGAATCTGGCCGAATTCCAACTGACATGATTCACCCAAAAAAAAAGTCCAAGGATGCACTCAGAAGCAGGCCTAATCCCACCTGCCATGAATCTCCCAGAAATTGTCCTATTTAGGAGTAAAACACACAAAGCAAGTAGACAAACGTTCGCATTGATACTTGGAGTACTCACTGTCAAGCACACTATATTTTAGTGTACTTGTTTCTATTGCACACTGCTTTTGTGAGTACACTGCAGTAATGTTTTGTGAGAATTTTGTCTTGTGCTCATTTACACTCGCTGTCTCAGGAGAAGACACCAATTTGTTTTGTAAGCATACGGAACACGACAGTTAATATTTGAAAATGAAATGAATGTTTTGAACAGCGTTTCAAGCACATTCATGCAGATGTCTAGTGTCTAACATAAAAAACAGAGATAAATTACCCCAACCCCTCTTCCGCATTGAACTGGAATTTGACCCTAAGACCTTAAAAAGAGGCGAACGCCACCTGCGATATTTATTACACCGTAGAGTCAGCGTTGAGGAGCCGCATAAGCGTTGAGACCCAATACAATGCCAAAACTGCCAAGAATTTGGTCATTCGAAAAAATATTGTACACTTCCCAGTGTTTGCGTTATTTGTGGTGACCTTCACCAGACCCAATTGTGCCCAAAATCGAGAGAAGACGTAAATGTTAGACATTGCAGTAACTGCGATGGAAATCACACTGACAACTACAGAGGGTGTTCAGTCTAAACCCTTAAAAATAAGCCCTTAAGAGCAACAGCTACAACGAGGTCAAACCCTACTCCAGCAAATTTTGCCCAGATGAAATCATACCCACCACCCCAAGGAAATGGTGTTAATGCCGCACCACAACAACAACAATTTTCATACGCAAATGTTCTCAAAGGCAATATCCAAGACCAGAGACTGCGGAGTTTGGACAGTGAGTGTACAGACTGCGGCATTTGGCTAACATTTTTTAATTTTTTGTAGTCTGTTAGAAATGTTTTTGTTGTTGGTTCGCTTGTGTTTTTGCTTTTCTTTACATTTTTTTTGTCCCTTTTCTTATTTCGATCGTTTTCTTTGACTAGATCTTGATTCATTTGTTTTTATTCTTTTTTTATTCATTTTGTAATTTTTTGCCGTTTGGTTTTTTTTACTATGATTGGCGGAGGTGGTTGTTGTTGTCGATTTCCATCCCTCCTGCTGCTGTTTTCTTATATGCGTGTATATTTTCTATGATTTATTTGGATTCGCGACAAAGTATTTTGATGGTTTTGGCATTTTTTGATAAATTATGGAAATTATCTGCTTTGTACTTACATTTTTTCTTATTTTTTTGTATAACTTTTGTTTATATATTCTACCCAATCAACAGATTTGTTACAAAAAATTCTTTCAAAAATCAGCAAAAAATTGAAATGGACTAATAATGCTGAGGACTCTTAGGTTCATGAATTTTCTACCAATTTTATTTAAAAAATCAGCATCATAAATGAAATTTGTTAACATGGCTCCATGGCTGATCGAAAACATATACAGGAGAAGGGGCTATGTGACAAAATCAAAATTTCGCGTAAATAAGTTGTAGGGATATTATTGCATTTTATTTACATACAAAATGATTTTACATATCGCCATTACCGCTTCCGAATTCTCAACTCTTCCATTAAAAGGTTTATTTAGGGTGGACTTTTAACAACAGCTAAATATTAATTCGAAATTAGGCAAAATATCGACTTTGTCACATAGCCCCTTCGCCTGTATATGTTTTCGATCAGCCATGTAGCCATGTTGACGAATTTCATTTATGATGCTGATTTTTTAAATTTAAAAATACCACTACGATGAAATTTATGAAATATGATGCAGATTTTTTAAATTTACTTATTATTTAAAGTATAGGTGCTTTTAAACAAAACCAATTGAACCAAACTGAAATCAACATTTATTCAAATACAATAATGCATTTGAAAGAAATATCTAGGCATAAAGAATAAACAAAATTAACGAATTGAAGCTAACAGACTGAAACCGTTTTTGTAGCACATTTCGTTAGCAAAGCAGCATTCTGTTGTTGCTTTGCTAAAAAAATGAGCTGTCATGTCCGTTAAAAAATACCACTACGATGAAATTTATGAAATAGCATATGATTTTTTTGACATTCATTGAATACATATTTTTTATAACTTTGGGGAGAAATTTATTAAGTCCGCCATATAGTGAGTTGTGGTTCCAGTTCAGAAATTAATATTTTCGAGAAATATAGAGCATAATTTTTTGCAATATATTTTTGAAATACTATGGCTGGAAACGCAACATTCCAAACCAGTTCTGATTTGTATTTTATTCGATAAATTTTTCAAATATTAAAAATATTAATATTTTAGAAATGCAATTTTTTTTTGAATGCAATTTGATAGAAAATTCATGAACCTAAGAGTCCTCAGCATTATTAGTCCATTTCAATTTTTTGCTGATTTTTTAAAGAATTTTTTGTAACAAATCTGTTGATTGGGTACAATATATGAAAAAAAAGTTATACAAAAAAATAAGAAAACATGTAAGTACAAAGCAGATAATTTCCATAATTCCAAAAATGCCAAAACCATCAAAATACTTTGTCGCGAATCCAAACAAATCATAGAAAAATATACATGCATATAAGAAAACAGCAGCAGGAGGGATGAAAATCGCCAACAACAACCTGCGCCGCCAATCATAGTAAAAAAACAAAAGGCAGAAAAACAAACGAATCAAGATCCAGTCAAAGAAAACGATCGAAATAAGAAAAGGTACAAAAACACAAATGTTAAGAAAAGCAAAAACAAAAGCGAACCAACAACAAAAACATTTCTAACAGACTACAAAAAAATAAAAAATGTTAGCCAAATGCCGCAGTCTGTACACTCACTGTCCAAACTCACCAGTATGCTTACTCACCAGAATTGCACGAGCTCCGAGTTAGCAAAAAGGAAGAGGAAGAGCTTATGACGCTTCTCTATGAATATAAGTTCTCTGTCCAAGACCCTCCAAGAAAAATTGGAATTTTTTCAATTCCTCAACTCATACTGCATAGATGTAATGCAAATTTCAGAGACCCATATGACCCAAAAACACCTTTTTTAAATACCCGGATACCAGTTGTACGATAAACACCCAGTTGGTAAAGCACGAGGAGGATCAGCGGCTCTAATTAAGGACAGAATCAAACACTATGTTTTACAGGAGTTTCCCGCCGAGTATTTGCAAGCCACCAGCATATGCCCTAATGAATACATAAAAGGACTAATAATATCTGAAATTTACTGCCAACCCAGCTCCAAAATTGAACAGTAGTTTCAGACATTTTTTGCAACCCTTGGCCCAAAATTTCTCGTAGCTGTAGATTTTATTGCCAAACACACTTATTGGGGCTCTCGCCTGATTTCGCCCAAAGGTAGACTACTATGGAATATTACCAGCAAACTCGACCTCGAGTCTTCAGTGGAACTCTCGTCTGATCACACTCCCACTGTTATCACAGTAAAATATGCGCCAAATTCAGAAGTCAACCCACCCGACAAACTCACCAGTATGCATACGAATTGGCTTAAATCCAGAAAATATATAAGTTCACACATTACCATGCCTGTGTCACTGAAAACTGAGGAGCAACTGAATGCGGCAGTGCGTAACTTTACCCTTCTCCTTACAAACGCCGCACTGGCAGCGTCCCCAAAAATCAATGACACTACTCGAAAAAAGGAATTTTTGACACAAAATATAGCTGCGCTCTTATCAGAAAAGAGATCAATAAGGCGTGATTGGCAAAAGTATCTGAAACCAAAACTCCAAAATGAACTGAAGGCAAAAAACGAGAATGGAAAAGGGTGAAAATAAGTGAAACGGACAACTTTTAAATTTTTCGTCTCGGATTTTTAAGGGAATGATGTTTCGGTTTCGGCATCGGCTCCGGCCGTTATCGGCCGAAAATGCACATTCGGCTTCGCCATCGGTTTTTCCGAAAAATGGCCGAAGCTTTTCAAATTTTTTTTTAAATTTTTGCGACACCGAAAATTAAAACTTATTTTTTAGGATACGATTTTCTAGCCTATATCACATCTAAACGGTCTTAATGATTTTCTTGAGACTTGAATGTAAAATTGTGTAATTGATGGAATTTCCAATAAGACATAAGAGGCCCACAAAACAAAAAATATGATAAAAATTTAACTTAGTAATCATCGAATATTGAGTGAATCTCGCCTCAAATTGCGTGGCACGGGGATACTGCTGCCACAAAGTATCCTTGGACATTTTCTGGGTGGATTACTGAATTTAAAATATAGATTTGCAAGCTTACTACTCGCCCTGATTTCCATATTATAAGGAGTCATGGTGAACTGTATGAAATTTAAAATATAGGTTACGGAAGGATTCTGACTTTGAGAAATGTAGCCCAAATTGCTGCGCCAATATATATGAAAAGTAGTTCTGGTGCTGAAATCCGGGACCGATTTTGCTAAAATTTTACGTTTAAAGTTAAAAGCTTCACAGGAGGTATTTACCATCAACTAGAGCATACTTTGCCCATCACCTGACGGATTTGGAGAGTCCTTAAAAACAGCTACTTAGATGGATTTATTCTTTGAAGAATTCTCTACCATTTCTACTAAATTCACATTTTATGCTTTATCGCGCTTTTTTATCTAAACTTTATTTAAACTATAATCCAAAAATTCCCACGCGATAATTAAAATCCCTAATTGCCCGCTAGCTCAATCGCGACGCGTGGGATTAACGCCGACCCTCGCGGAATTGTATCTCCGACCGAACGAATCACACGAATACGCGAAAACCCGATAACTAAACTTTTCAAATCCTACTCTGAAATATACACGTATATGGAAACCGCAAATAACCGAACGTGAAATGGAAACGAAAACCCACTGACTTACAAAACGTAAATCTGTCAAAGAGAATTATATTCGGAAGCTATAATACCCTGCACATGCGAGTACGATACATTCTGACAATTTTTCGATAATTTTTCGATTTTTAACTATAATTTTTCGATTTTTTATCGATAATTTTTCGATAATTTATCGATAATTTTTCGATATTTTATCGATAATTTTCCAATATTTATCGATAATTTTCAAATATTTATCGATAACTTTTCGATTTTTTACTATAATTTTTCAATTTTTTATCGATAATTTTTCGATTTTTTATCGATAATTTTTCGATTTTTTATCGACAATTTTTCGATAATTTTCCGATTTTTTATCGATAATTTTAGGATTTTTTATCGATAATTTTTCGATAATTTATAGATATTTTATCGATAATTTTCAAATATTTATCGATAATTTTAGTTTCCTGATCCATTTAAAAATTTTGTTCCAATTCCATTTCTCAAGATAAACGAAAATAATATAAAATTGGCGGCCATTTTGTATGGGAGGTAGGCGTGGCCCTTATCCGATGTTGCCCATTTTCAATACCGTCCAATCATTCGCCAAAATAAGAGGAATCCGAAAATTTGGAGGCGATCTGTTAAGTATTTCTCAAGATAAACGAAAATAATATAAAATTGGCTGGCATTTTGTATGGGAGGTAGGCGTGGCTCTTATCCGATGTTGCCCATTTTCAATACCGTCCAATCATTCGCCAAAACAAGAGGAATCCCAAAATTTGGTCGATAGCTCAAAAGCTACGACAGTTATCGTGCGAAATGACAGACAGACGGACAGACGGACATGGACTACTGGACTCAGGAGGTGATGCTGATCAAGAATATATATACTTTTCCATACCGGACACACCTCCTTATGGGCGTTACAAACGGTGTGACAAAAACAATATACCCTTGGACACTAGTGTGTAGGGTATAAATACTAATGACAAAAATCAAGTTCTTATGTGCACCTGGTTCACGGGACCACTCACTTACACACAAAACGGAAATTTGTCAAACGAGAGCATTTTTCGAAAAAAAAACACTAATGACAAAAATTATGTTTTTATGTGCACTTGATTTACGGGACCAGACCGACCTGCCTGAAATCCCTCGCACCATTCTTTGCAGAATCAATTCACCAGCTGGACTTCGAAAAAATCGATGTCCCGCAACTTCTTGGCTCAGGTGCGGGACGCCACAACAAAAATTGGAAGGGAAAGGGGAAACCAGGACCACAAAACCGACGGAGACCAACTCCACTATTAAAATCTCGAAACACCAGTGGCCGACTTGCCACAACTTGACAAACTCTATTAACATTTTTTCCTTCCTTTTATACCCTTCGAATAAACTAAATGGTCGACTGCTACATATAAAAAACACCAAAAACACTATTGCCACTCGCTGGTGGAAATAACACCAGCGCGGAAAAATACTCCCTTCGAAAATATCTCCTGCCTCAGCTCCACCATCCGACGAAGTCCTCAGCAACCACAAAAACACAATTTAAAAATCAAATTTAAAAAATTAAAAACCACAATCCATTTTTTGAAACACTACTCTAAATTAAAATTAAAAAAAAAATCGCTAGTCCACTAAACTGTTCGCACCCTTTTCTCTGCCTAAAAAGAACTAAAGAACCTTGTATATATGAACGCATATATAACGCTCACTTTCCATTTCTCTAACATCTTCAGATAGTTGTTGTCAATTCTCCGCCCGGCTGCATTCCACCCGCGAGTGTCAAATTTGCTTTAATTAAACCAAAATAATATAAAAATAGAGCAATATAATAATATAATATAAATATAATAAAATGTTTCCCCGAACAAAGGGAAAACATAAACACAAGAACAACCAAACAACAACAAACAAAATTCTGTCGCGAATTTATGCCGCGACAACCCCACCTCCGCGAAAGTTGCTTAGTCTCCTGAGACCAGCCAACTTTCGAATCTAACCGGAGAAAATCACCCTGAGTCCTCTTTTCTCGTCCGTATTCGTCTTCTTTTTAACCCTAAAAAGTCCTAAAAAGCTATCTTCACTACAAAATTGTTTGCAGCATCGGACAAAACCAAAATAACGTCTCCATACTAACTCGTGTGGTAAATACTGTACATCTCTACATCTGAGATTGTACGTCTTTGCTGACTTGGCACTTGCCATTTCTAACTTTTCCCGTATGTCTTCCTTCAAGTCTGCCATTCTCTTGGCCCGGTCCTCACTACTACTGTCCGGTTGGTCTGAGTCCCCAACTCGTCTATAATCCCTATAACCTCTGACCGCCATATTCCGGTCAAAACTCAAGAAGTATGGAGACGCCCCCAAAACCTCATACTGCGCTGTTCGAATACAGCATGCCACCTTTGAGAGACGAGAATCCCACTTCATGTGGTTCTCCGGCACATACGCCCTCACAGTGGTCTTAATTTGTTAGTTCTCTCTCTCCTACTCAACGATCTACTCAAATAAGAGATTTCCTTGTCCCCTATAACAAAAGCTGTTCTCGCACTCCGGCGGCCATCTAAACCGGTTCTTCGCCTCTAGAAGACCAGTTAGAGGCTTTACCGAATCAGCGAAATTCGAAACAAATCTAAGTACCGTAGCGAAGAAACAGAAAAATTAAATTTTTCCCTATTCATCACAAGCCCTGCCCACAAATCCTCCTCGGGACCACCTTCAGAACCTCAACATGCTTATCAAACGTATTTGTAACGATAATAATATCGTCAAAATACACGAAAACATGGAGTTCTAAGTCAAGTCCCTCAGGAATAGCTCGAAAAACTTCCCCTACTAACTCCTCAAGAACCGAATTTTCCCTAGTTGACAAAGCAAACCTATCAACTATTGCCGCTACTGACGAGGCCTTGACCTGGAAAACTCCTCTGACTCTTGAAAAACCAAATCTTTCCTAGTTGACAAAGCAAACCTATCAACTATCGCCGCTACTGACGAGACCTCGACTTGGTCGGAAAAACTCCACTGACTCTTGGCCAAATCTGGCACAACACCGGCCCTAGACCACAAGTCCACGCCAAGAGTCAATAACTCATAAAAAAAACTAAAAATAAAAATTTAAAAAACAAAACAATAATTGGCAATTTTCAAAAAAAAATTTTAAAATTAAATGAAATGGACTCACCGAACTATCGCGAACTCCGCTGCTCCAACCAATCCAAAAAAAGCTAAATAAATAAAAAAAATTAATTAAAATATAAAAAAAAATATACAAAAACACAAAAAAATTATTTATTTAAATCAAAAAAAAAATTAATAAAAAAAAACCCGAAAATTAAAAAAAAAAATTTTTTTTAAATCAAAAAAAATTATTTAAAAAAACAAAAATATTTTTATTAAAAAAACAAAATAGCCACACTTTGGGCGCCAGCTTATCGCGCTTTTTTTTTATCTAAACTTTATTTAAACTAAAATCCAAAAATTCCCACGCGATAATTAAAATCCCTAATTGCCCGCTAGCTCAATCGCGACGCGTGGGATTAACGCCGACCCTAGCGGAATGGTATCCCCGACCGAACGAAACACACGAATACGCGAAAACCCGATAACTAAACTTTTCAAATCCTACTCTGAAATATACACGTATATGGAAACCGCAAATAACCAAACGTGAAATGGAAACGAAAACCCACTGACACACAAAACGTAAATCTGTCAAAGAGAATTATATTCGGAAGCTATAATACCCTGCACATGCGAGTACGATACATTCTGACAATTTTTCGATAATTTTTCGATTTTTAACTATAATTTTTCGATTTTTTATCGATAATTTTTCGATAATTTATCGATAATTTTTCGATATTTTATCGATAATTTTCCAATATTTATCGATAATTTTCAAATATTTATCGATAACTTTTCGATTTTTTACTATAATTTTTCAATTTTTTATCGATAATTTTTCGATTTTTTATCGATAATTTTTCGATTTTTTATCGACAATTTTTCGATAATTTTCCGATTTTTTATCGATAATTTTAGGATTTTTTATCGATAATTTTTCGATAATTTATAGATATTTTATCGATAATTTTCAAATATTTATCGATAATTTTAGTTTCCTGATCCATTTAAAAATTTTGTTCCAATTCCATTTCTCAAGATAAACGAAAACTAGAGAGTGGACTATCTTCGGCTATACCGAAGTTGAAATACCCCCACACAGTAGGAAGAAGTACCTCGAACATATAAAAATGTGGTCTCAAGACCCTATTTTGAGCCAATTATAGGTGGTTTTGGAGCCCAGACCATGTCCAAAATCCATTTCTAAAAATTTCCAATTAAATCCACAAAAAAAAAAAAATTGGTCTCAAGACCCCATTTAGACCCTTATATATGTGGCTTCGGAACCTCGGACCATGTCAAAAATACGTTTCTAAACATTTCCAATAGAATACAACAATAACAAATTTTTACCTTTTTTTTCGGTGTATGGGAGCCACGCCCAGTTTTTGTCCGATTTGGCTGATTCTCGAACTTGATCTCAGTATTCACGAGAAAAACATGTACCCAAAGTTTCAAGTCGATATCTCCAAAACTGCGACCGCTATCGTGCGGACGGACAGACGGACAGACGGACAGACAGACGGACATCGCGAAATCGACTCAGGAGGTGATACTGATCAAGAATATATATACTTTTCCATACCGGACACGCCTCCTTATGGGCGTTACAAACGTTGTGACAAAGTGAGTATACCCTGCCACAGTGAGTGTGGGGGTATAATAATATAAAATTGGCGGCCATTTTGTATGGGAGGTAGGCGTGGCTCTTATCCGATGTTGCCCATTTTCAATACCGTCCAATCATTCGCCAAAATAAAAGGAATCCGAAAATTTGGAGGCGATCTGTTAAGTATTTCTCAAGATAAACGAAAATAATATAAAATTGGCTGGCATTTTGTATGGGAGGTAGGCGTGGCTCTTATCCGATGTTGCCCATTTTCAATACCGTCCAATCATTCGCCAAAATAAAAGGAATCCGAAAATTTGGAGGCGATCTGTTAAGTATTTCTCAAGATAAACGAAAATAATATAAAATTGGCTGCCATTTTGTATGGGAGATAGGCGTGGCTCTTATCCGATGTTGCCCATTTTCAATACCGTCCAATCATTCGCCAAAACAAGAGGAATCCCAAAATTTGGTCGATAGCTCAAAAGCTACGACAGTTATCGTGCGAAATGACAGACAGACGGACAGGAGGTGATGCTGATCAAGAATATATATACTTTTCCATACCGGACACACCTCCTTATGGGCGTTACAAACGGTGTGACAAAAACAATATACCCTTGGACACTAGTGTGTAGGGTATAAATACTAATGACAAAAATCAAGTTCTTATGTGCACCTGGTTCACGGGACCACTCACTTACACACAAAACGGAAATTTGTCAAACGAGAGCATTTTTAGAAAAAAAAACACTAATGACAAAAATGATGTTTTTATGTGCACTTGATTTACGGGACCAGACCGACCTGCCTGAAATCCCTCGCACCATTCTTTGCAGAATCAATTCACCAGCTGGACTTCAAAAAAATCGATGTCCCGCAACTTCTTGGCTCAGGTGCGGGACGCCACAACAAAAATTGGAAGGGAAAGGGGAAACCAGGACCACAAAACCGACGGAGACCAACTCCACTATTAAAATCTCGAAACACCAGCTTGCCACAACTTGACAAACTCTATTAACATTTTTTCCTTCCTTTTATACCCTTCGAATAAACTACGCAGAAGCCAGTATTCGCAGTCGGGGCTTTGCCCACACCTATATGTGAAAGATCTTCTCAGATTTTTCTAGAGTGTGTTTGTCAAATTTACATATATACCCCCTCACCCACCAAAATGAAAATACTCAAATTGGCGGCACTCATGTATGTATAGGCGAAAGCATAAATGTCGACAGATTCCCCTCCCAAAACAGGTTTAGAGTACAAAAAGCTTTAGTCTAGTTTTTTTCATATTATGTCTTCGTCCCGTAAGTATAGTTTCGCGAAATGCCTTCCCCAACATCGGATCGTAAAAGCTCATTAACAAACTTCTAAAACGAAGTCGTAGCAAAAGGGAATAAGAGATATTGACAGTTGTTGTCAATTCTCCGCCCAGCTGCATTCCACCCGCGAGTGTCAAATTTGGTTTAATTAAACCAAAATAATATAAAAATAGAACAATATAATAATATAATATAAATATAATAAAAAAAGGAATAATGTAACAAAAAGTGTCAGTTCGCGCTTTCGGTTTGTGTGTTTCACTTCGGTTTTGTTCACCCGCCGCCCCGAACAAAGGGAAAACATAGACACAAGAACAACCAAACAACAACAACAACAAACAAAATTCTGTCGCAAATTTATGCCGCGACAGCTTTACTCCAAATTTTTAAAAATGTTTTTAAAAAATCCAATTTTTCTTACACGGGATATATTGGATAACCCGAGGCTAATGTTAGTTTTGACCAAATTTTTTTTTTTTTTTAAACTTTAAAAAGTGTTTTGGCTAGCAGAGAGCTATATTGCCAGGGTGTCCCACAGTTGGTATAGTATTGAGGTATGTTTATTGTCAATGTGACAGTACTGTATTTATTGTCTTTCTTTTTCGTTGGGCATTGATAAGCCTACTTCAGTTGGTATAGTATTGAAGTATGTTTATTGTCCATGTGACAGTGCTGTATTTTTTGTTTCTGTTTTTCGTTGGGCATTGATAAGCCTACTTCCTAAGGCAATAAGAGTGGGCTTGTGAATATTCTTTCTTAATTCTATGACATACTATTCATTTTTTTTCAATTTTTTTTTTTTTTAATCTTTACAACGGATATTTTAATGTTTGCTAAAGACACTGTACTTGTAATCTCTTTTTCCTCGAATTCAAATATCAACTTTGGCTTCATTCAAAAACTGCACTAACTGGATGTTTAGTGCTTGATTGTTCAGTTTCTTACTGTTAGTGTTGACCTAGGAGGCCCAAATTTGTTTATGAATTTTTTTGGTTCTTTTATTATTTGTTTAAATAAAATTTTAGTTCCTTAAAAAACTAAATGTATATTTATACTCTGGAATTTGAATGAAAATACAAGTTTTTCATGGTTTTTTAAGTATCGGTTTCGGTATAGGCCTTCGGCGTAGGCCGAAGTAATAGGCTGCCAATTGACCTTCGGCTTCGGCCTGAAAATGCATATCGGTCGGGCTCTAGTACAAATACATTTTTGCCCCCCAAAATATTTTTGAAAAATTCTGTCTATTTCGCGAATTAGCGCGGTTTGAATATTTACATATTGACTTTTTAATTAATTTATATCTCGGAAACTAATAGAGATAATTAGGAACTCTTCTTTTTAAATTACAGTAAAAGATTAGACTTGTTGGGTAAATTGGTTTGTCTGTTTTAAAAATGTTGTGTGGTCAAGATTAAAGCAATTTTTTAAAACAATGGCGAATTTTGACCACGTTCTAGGTCTCGTTAGAAGACAAAATTTACCAATAAATGCGCCTATTCTCTAATCTTTTACTGTCATTTAAAAAAAAATGTAAAAAAACACTGCAATTTCGATTTAAAATTAAAGGTTTTTGGCTACTTTGTTCCTAATATCATTGCAGATTTTAAAGTCGCCAAAAACCCTTAATTTTAAATCGAAATTGCAGAAATTATTTTAAAGGAAATTTATTTTCTGCTTTTCAGTCGGTTAAAGGGTTGTATTTTAAAAAACTTGTTGTTTAATCTTTTTTTCTCCACTTTTTTTCCCCCTGTTTGCTGTTTTTTACTCTTTTTCCCGAGTGCGAACCTAAGTGTAAAGTTGAACTGTTACATTAAAAAAGAATAAAAAAAGAAAGATTAAAAAAAGAATATCAAGCAATGGATTAAAAAAAAAAAATACGACCGTTGGCGGTCTTGAACCCAAGACTGCCGCAGTCATAGGCCGATGCTCTAACCAACAGACCACATCCAACTATAAAATAGTTTCAGCTAATGGCGGTTAGGTAGACCAGGCCGTAGGGTGAACTCCATAATTTATATATACATATAAAAAAGCATTTGTCAAATATGTGAACTCTTATTAAATTTTGTAAAAAATAGAAAGAAATTTTGTTTGATGATGTAATTGTGTAAAGTTCAACTGTTACATTAAAAAAGAATTAAAAAAGATAATCTAAGAAAGCAATGGATTAAAAAAAAAATACGACAGGTGGCGGGCTTGAAAAAGTTTTTAAGTGAAGTTGTAAATTTTGAATCGGTTAGTGTTAGGGACGGACAGACAGACAGAAAGACAGACAGAAAGACAGTCAGAAAGGCAGATAGAAAGACAGACAGAAAGACAGACAGAAAGGCAGACAGAAAGACAGACAGACCTGGACAAATATATATATTAATATATAGTCCACCCAAAGCAAGCTAATATAAGGGTTATAAAAAAGCTCCATGTGATGACTTAATAACGTCAATTGCTGTTACTCACTTACTCCACATATATAATGCTATATTAGGAATAGGTCGCTACCCAACTGACTGGAAGCTGTCGCAGATCACGATGATCCCAAAACCGGGAAAATACCCTACAAACGTGAGTTCATATCGCCCAATAATCTTACTCTCTACCCTACAAAACTTTTTGAGAAAATTCTGATAAAAATTATGTTACCCACAATACTCGCTAAAGGTGAAATACCCAATCACCAATTCGGATTTAGAGAAAAGCACGGCACAATTGAACAGGTTCATCGCATTCTTGGCTTGATCAAAAAAACATAAAAAAAAACTTTTTGAGAAAATTCTGATAAAAATGGTGTTACCCACAATACTCGCTAAAGGTGAAATACCCAATCACCAATTCGGATTTAGAGAAAAGGACGGCACAATTGAAGTGGTTCATCGCATTGTTGACTTGATCAAAAAAACATTCGAAAAATAGCAATACTGTTCAGCAATATTCCTCGACACCACCCAAGCCTTTGATAAGGTATGGCATAGAGGACTGATATCCAAACTACAGAAACTATTACCCGAAAGCATGAACATTTTGCTTGACAACTTCTTGATCCACAGAAAATTTGTAGTTAAACATAAAAGTTTCGTTTCTCGTAGATTTGATATTCTTGCAGGCGTGCCCCAAGGCGGCGTCCTTCGCCCTCTACTGTATATACTCTATACGGTTGATATGCCCACTTATGATCAGACCCTGATCTCAACATTTGACGACGACACAGCAAATGTTAACTGGTGGATTCAGGAGAGCTACTATATTAGATACGCCCATTTTTCAAAACTGGCACGCCCCCTTTTGGAAAATCAAAAGTCCGGCTCGAGAGTCTCAAGCCATGGGAGCATAGGATATTTTTGTGAAATTTCAACTCTCTAGGTCCACTGGTGAATAATTTTCATTTCTTGACAAACATATAATTCAATATCAAGAGTATTTTAAAAAGAACAAAAACAAAGTATCAATACACAAAGTTATTACAATATTAAAAAATAGTTAAATTCAGATTTTATTGAGCTCCAAATAAATTATTTATTATTTATTTTTGGGATATAGCTCATTTTTACCAAAAAATCATTTTGGCAAAATAGGTTTTTACAACAACAAGCAAAAACCAGCCTTGGCAGAGTGTATAGCTGTTTCGGATTTTAGCCACAAAATCCTCATCAGCACGCTTTCGGCAATCTTTGTTAATCCAAGACGCCTCTATAAGGGGAAAAAGTCATGATACAACACAGAATTATTCATTCCTTGCATCAAACAAATTCCACTGAAGAAGCGCGAATGGCAAAAATTGCAAACTGGTTTTTGCATGTTATTGTAAAATACAGCATTTCTACTTAAGCAGGTTGAAAAGTTTTTTTCAAAGTCCAGCTTAAGACTGTTAACAAGTGAATCTTAATATTGTGTGTGACTGAGACACACACAACAATTCACTGTCAGAAAATTACAAAAAACGAAATTGTTTGTTGTTGTATGGCTTACCCTCCTTTTGTTTAGTTAAATTCAGATTTTATTGAGCTCCAAATAAATTATTTATTTTTGGGCTATAGCTCATTTTTACCAACAAATCATTTTGGCAAAATAGGTTGTTACAACAACAAGCAAAAACCAGCCTTGGCAGAGTGTACAGCTGTTTCGGATTTTAGCCACAAAAGGTTGAAGTCTTTTGTGATTTCACTCAAAAGAATGAAGTCTTTTGTGATTTCACTCAAAAGAATGAAATCAACAAAAGATTGCAATAAAAAAAAATGCATTCTTTGGATTGCATTCACTTATGAAATCAAAAAAATGCATTCAAAAGGCTGCATTCATTTAACTTAAAGCAAAAGAATGCAATCTTGTGAATGGAAAAAGACTTCAAAAAATTGAATGGACAATCATGATTTCAAAAAAGACAAAGTTTTCAATCTGTTACTCTGCAGTTAAAATAGCATTCAATGAATGCATTCTTGATTTATTCATAATTGAATGTGACTTCAAGGGAATGCAGTTAAAAAGATTGCATTCTTTTACAGCTCTGACGAGCAGTATGAATGGGAGCATTATCGTGTTGGTGGAAAAGATCTTTCGAGAAGGTTTGTGTATGAATTTGCCGGCATTCTGGATTTTTGAAACTCTAGTTATCTCTAGGTATCTAAGTCTTTTCCAAAATCTTGAGGCCAACATTTTTTTGGTGGATCCGATGTGAAATTTTTAGAAACGGATTTCCGAGGTTATAAACTCTACAATAAATGGGTAAAAATGGGGTCCGGAGACCAAATTTGTAGGAGTATCTCAGCTTCGACATAGCCGAAGATAGTTCGATATTTAAAAAAAATATTAGGAACTGAAAATTGTTAATCCCTTTTTTCAGTCTTAAAGTATACTGTACACCACACGTAAAAAAAAATTTTTCGTTTAGTTTCAAAGAAAATGGAATAATCTAACTATCCGCCAAAAAAACGCATGAAAGTAATTGGGGTACACGTTATTTATGTAGCGTTCACTCCCGTTCTCTGAATTTTCACCGAGAAATATATGCTAACACCGTGAACGCTAAATAAAACGCGTAAAACAATTACTTGCATGCATTTTTTTTTGATAAATATCTAGATTCTTTTATTTTCTTTGAAATGAAAGAAAACTTTTTTTTTGCATTGCGTTTAAACGTTCAAAATAAAAAATGTTCACATTCATTTTCACGTTTTTTTTTTAACTTAACATTTGTTTTATTGGATCTTTCTAAATACTTAGAACTAAAAAAAAATTTTTAACGATGCAATCTAACAATTTAATTAACATTTAACAATTTAAACAAATGCTTGTTGCCCTAATCCATCGATTTGGACAACGTTATGCAGTACTCGATGGTTATGGCGGCATCAAGGTGATGTTGACATCGTAGGATGTTGACATCGACTGTATGCCGGCATAATCGGGAAGTTGGAAGCGACGAGGGTTCCGGGTATATCTCTCAAATGCAACAGAATAGTTACGCTTTAGGCGTAGGGGTCGGGTGGGTCTTACCAAATTTCTAGCTAGGATATTTGGATGAGTGCATTTTTTATGTACCTGGTGCTCCCACGATTTGTCGCAGAATTTTCGACTTCGTTCGTTGCAGTTTCTCAATATTTGACGGATATGCGGTTCGAACCCATATGCCCATATGGGTTTAATTACTTTTTGTACAAAAAAATTTTATATGTGGTGCTGAGTCTCGAATGCTTCGAGAGTAGCCAATTGAGTTCGAGTTTTTTAGTTTGATTTGTGTAATTTTAGACTCGATGCATACCAAGATATTTAGTTTCGGTACATTATGGTATAACACTATCATTTATTTTAAGCGTGGGGCAAGTGTCTTTCCTTAGGATGAAGGTTATATGTGCGCGTTTAGACTCGTTGACTTTAATTCTCCACTGTGATAACCAATTTTGCAATATGTTTAAATGCTGTTGCATGTGTTGTGATGCCATTTTGGTGTCTGAGTGTGAGCACAATATTGCGGTGTCGTCGGCAAATGTTGAGATGAGGGTGTAATCATAAATGGGCACATCAGCTGTATAGAGTATATACAGCAGGGGTCCGAGGGGTACACCGGCAAGAATGTCAAATCTACGAGAAACGAAACTTTTATGTTTAACTACAAATTTTCTGTGGGTCAAGTAGTTGTCAAGCAAAATGTGCATGCTTGCGGGTAATAGTTTCTGTAGTTTGGATATCAATCCTCTATGCCATACCTTATCAAAGGCTTGGGTGATGTCGAGGAATACTGCTGAGCAGTATTGCTTTTTCTCGAATTTTTGATCAATTCAACAATGCGATGAAACTGTTCAATTGTGCCATGCTTTTCTCTAAATCCGAATTGGTGATTGGGTATTTCACCTTTAGCGGGTATTGTGGGTAACGTGAGGTGTACAACAGGCAAAAGAATATAAAGAGATTTATTGAATATTTAAAAAAAAATATTTCCTACCAGCAATTACTAGCGTTGCACACGTAAAAAACAGATATTCACAACAGAGAAGCGAGATGGAAAAATTTCGATACTCCTCACATAGCTTGAAATTCCACGCAACATGGGTAATTCCCCACAATCATTCTCTGATCATTGAGAATAAAGATAGAGAGAGCACCAAAACTCCATTTAAACTAGAGAGTGGACTATCTTCGGCTATACCGAAGCTGAAATACCCCCACACAGTAGGAAGAAGTACCTCGAACATAAAAAAATGTGGTCTCAAGACCCTATTTTGAGCCAATTATAGGTGGTTTTGGAGCCCGGACCATGTCCAAAATCCATTTCTAAACATTTCCAATCAAATCCACAAAAAAAAAAAATTGGTCTGAAGACCCCATTTTGATCCTTATATATGTGGTTTCGGAACCTCCGACCATGTCAAAAATACGTTTCTAAACATTTCCAATCGAATACAACCATAAAAAGGACTTGAAAAATGTTTTTATCCGATTTGGCTGATTCACGAACTTGATCTCAGTATTCACGAGAAAAACATGTACCCAAAGTTTCAAGTCGATATCTCCAAAACTGCGACCGCTATCGTGCGGACGGACAGACGGACAGACAGACGGACATCGCTAAATTGATTCCTGCGGTGACGCTGATCAAGAATATATATACTTTTCCATACCGGACACGCCTCCTTATGGGCGTTACAAACGTTGTGACAAAGTTAGTATACCCTGCCACAGTGAGTGTGGGGGTATAAAAACTTCGAACTCTGCCCTCTCAGTGAGCTATACGCAGAAGAGAGTGGAAAGCAACATGCAATAATGTTTTGCAAGCACAAACTATGTCAATGCAATTGAACGGAACTCCGTAAACATAGGATAAAATTTTGAAATATAACTTAATATCGAAAATTAAGATACTTACATTTCGAAAGCCGACTTATATATACCCTACACCTACTGGGCCATATTGGATCCGCCATCTCCAATTTGGAAAATGCGACATCAAGTTCGAACGTTCCGCCGCAGCCAGTTCATAACTTCTTTTATAGCCATCACCTCTGCTTGGAATACACTGCAGTGGTCGGGAAGGCGAAATGAGAGACCTACATTAAGTTCGTCACAGAAGACTCCTCCACCGACTTTGTTGTCGAGCTTGGAACCGTCCGTATAAAAGTGAATTTGATCCCTCTTCCGTGGCCACTGCTCCTCCCAGTCGGACCGGGACGGAATAGTGGTACGGAAGTCTCTTGTGAAGGAGATTTCGGGAAGAATGTAGTCGGTTGTCCCCGAAATGGGTTTATTAGCCTGACCGCCGCCATCGCAGCCATTTGTTTGCCAAGAAGATCTAAGGGTATCAGATGTAATAAAATATCTAATGCGTCTGAGGGAGTGGATCTCAATGCCCCACTGATAGATATGGAGGCCATACGCTGGACGCTGAACATCTTTCGATATATGACTTTGTCCAAAGCTGGCCACCATACAAGAATTCCATATAGTAAGATAGGCCTGACAATAGCCGTATGGAGCCAGTGAACTACCCCAGGTGACATACCCCACGTTTTCCCAATAGCTTTCTTGCATGAGTAGAGGGCAACTGTGGCCTTCCTAGCTCGTTCGATAATGTTAGGTTTCCAGCTAAGTTTCCTATCCAAAGTTAGACCTAAGTATTTGGCTTGATCTAGAAAAACTAACTGTGTACCATTTAGAGAGGGAGGGTCTATCGGCGGAACTTTGTATTTCCTAGAGAAGAGAACCAATTCGGTCCTATGGGGATTGACCCCCCAGACCGCAGTCAGAGGTCCAACTTGAGAGAGCATGTTGTAACAAATCTCTCAGGGTTGCCAGGAACTTACCTCGCACAGCAATCGCAACATCATCCGCGTAGGCGACTACCTTGCACCCCTCCACTTCCAGTATTAGTAGTAGTTCATTAACCGCTACATTCCATAGAAGAGGAGAGAGGACACCACCCCGAGGTGTGCCACTACTGACAAATCTCCTTGCTTCCGCATCACCCAGCTTTGCATTGACAATCCTGCTCGTGAGTAACTGAAATATCAATTCTTTGAGTGAAGCATCGACACCTAGATTTGTTAGTGCACTGGTGATAGCTAGGGGAGTGCCATTGTTGAAAGCTCCTTCTATGTCGAGGAAAGCTATCATGGTGTATTCCTTATTAAAAAGAGATTGTTCAATGGTGCTTACTAAGGAATGTAAAGCTGTTTCCACAGACTTCCCTTTGAAGTAAGCATGTTGCGAAGCCGACAGAAGTTTGCTGTCTATACTACGACGATGATGATTGTCGATGAGTCTCTCTAAAGTTTTCAGAAGAAACGACGACAAGCTAATTAGGCGGAGGTCCTTAGGACCAGTATGAGATATTTTACCCACCTTCGGGATAAAAACAACCTTTACCTCCTGCCATTTCAAAGGAATGTAGGAGAGTTCAATGCAGCCACAGAGGATCATCTTAAGCCAGGGCATGATAATCTCCAAGGCGTTCTGCATTTCCGCAGGATTAAACCCCATCCGGGCCCGGCGATTTGAAGGGCTTGAAGCTATAAGTTGCCCAATTTATTTTGGGTTCAGATATTAATTCACTAGAGATACCCGATAAACGGGTATCAGGAATACTCCTCAGATCTGATCTAGAGCATCCTGGGAAGTGAGTGTCTAACAATAAGTCGAGAGATTCCTCACTAGAGCTAGTCCCAGACAGTTTGGTGTGCGTTGGCATCACATCCCAGTATGAGCCCGCGCCTGAGTCTGCTCGCTTCATCGATCACCCTCCCCAGTAGGCCTGGAGGGAGGGGCCCTTGATGGTCATGGGCTAGATACGCCGAGGTGACCCAGTAGCTGGTTGAAGCCAGCTCCAGGTTTGCCACGACGATGTCTCGATCGCTGTAATTAGAGAGCATACAAATATTAAGACTGCTCTTCGATAGGATACAGGATCTTGGAGTACCTTTATCCATTGAAGCATGCAGTCTGTAGTTGCTTGCCCTTAATCCAAGTATACGGTCCCCACAGACCCACGGTTCTTGGATAAGAACAATATCCTCTCCTCCTGTAGCCAGACGAAGAAGAAGTGAGGCCGAAGCCAGTTTGGAGTGGTGAAGATTAGTGTGCAGTATTCTGAGTATCCTCAAAATAAGCAGACTTCTCCACCACAGTATTATTGGCCTTGTCTTCAGTATCAGAGGAAGCCAGTAGCTCTTCCTCCTGATAAAGACCAAACATCCCCCCCAACAAGTCTGAATCAGAAGGTTCCTCGCCACTGTTAAGACCGTCGGGTACCGTCGAAGTGGCCGTCCCCTCTTCCATGACCACATCAGTAGCACCGAAGGGCGCCTGGTATTCGGATACTCCGTTAACGAGGCTGGGCCTCCAGCCTGGTTGATCCTCGGCACGGGTCGTGTGACACCTTGTTCCAGCCCATGATTATCTCTTGGTTTCAGGACTCTTCCGGGAGAATTCCGAGAATCATTGACCCTACTCAGCCCCTACACCACGACAAGGTGAATAATCCTCGCGGGAAAAAACCTTTTAAGAACCGATTAAAAACCCGAAACCTTTTAATTTGATTTTGGTTGAATTCATTCAATCGATTACGATGAATAGGTTTCGGTTTCGCTACCTAAAATGAATCATTCGGTTCCGGTTTCGGTTGCCAACCCTGATTTGTAATACTGATCCGATTTGGAGGCGGTGCTTTGCATTGGGTTGGAAATGAGGTCGGGAACGAAATGGAAATGAAACTGGAAAGAAATGGAATTGGTCCGGAACAAATGGAATTGGAACAACATTATTAAATGGATATGGAATTGAAATTATCGATAAATATTGAAAAATGATCGATAAAAAATCGATGAATTTTCGAAAAATTATCGACAAAAAATCGAAAAAATTTTGAAAAATTATCCATTAAATATCGAAATATTTTTGTTAAAATATCGACAAATCCTCATACCTTCCATACAAAATGGCTGCCAAATTTGTACTATTTTTCTTTGTTGTGAAAAATACTTAGCCGATTTGGACGCCGTTTCGTGTATTTGAATGGAAATGATGTCGGGAACGAAATAGGAATAAGTTTTAAGAAATACTTGGCCGATTTGGACGCCGTTTCGTGTATTTGAATGGAAATTATGTCGGGAACGAAATGGGAATAAAACTGGAACAAAATGGAATTGGAACAAAATTGTGAAATGAATCGGGAATGAAGTAGAAATGGAAATTATCGACAAATAATCAAAAAATTTCGATAAAATTACTAACACATGGTAGCAGAATGTATCGTACGCGCACGTGCAGGACATTTACGCTTCGGTCAGACCGAAGATAATTCTCTTACTAGTTTTGGTTTTTATCTAATTTTTATACCCCCACACTCACTGTGGGAGGGTATACTAACTTTGACATAACGTTTGTATCGCCCATAAGGAGGCGTGTCCGGTATGGAAAAGTATATATATTCTTGATCAGCAAACCTCTTGAGTCGATTTAGCCATGTCCATTTGTCCGTCCGTCTGTCGGTCCGCACGATAGCAGCCGCAGTTTTGAAAATATCGACTTGACACTTTGGGTACATGTTTTTCTCTTCAATACTGGTCGTGGCTCCTTATAACGAAAAGAAAAGGTTAACATTTTCCAAGTCTTTTTATTGCTGTATTCGATTGAAAATGTTTAGAAATTCATGTTCTTCATACGATTTTGGACCACGCTAATATAATATGTTTGCTGCCTTCTTCAAAGCGACATATTCTGATAATACTTATGGCAACACATCATATACATATGACGAGCCCAGAACAAAACCGATTATTTTTTTTTTCAGAGTAAGAACACCTTATTTTTTTTGCCAGCGTAAAAAGAATCAAAATTCTCTGCATGCGTGTGAATTTTGCATATATGCGTGAGAGAGTTATCTTCGGTTCAGTTATTTGTTTTTACGTTGATTGCCAGACGATTGTCGCATCGTGTATTTGTTTTCGGTCGCTGTAATCTTTTATAGAAGCAATTTTGATTTTTGAATATATTCCCTAAATTTCGAATATAAATAAATACAATTTCTTCATGTTATTTTGCAGATGGCTTTCAGTAAATTTGTTTTCCCAAAAACCCTAAAAAGTAGAAATAAGAAAATAAAAACAAATTCCACAATTTTAGTTAAACAAAAGTTTTTTTGAAATATTTTGGATAACATAACATTTAAGGTTTTCAAATTTTTACTTATTAGAAAAATGAATTCAGAAAAGTATAAGAAAGGAAAAATATTAAAGGTGGCCAAGAAAGTAATTCTTGAATGCAAACTGTAAAGCTTGTGCAAGGGTCGGATTTTCTTTTTGAGGAGCGGTGAATTGATAACATTTTTTTATCCTTTTATAAGTACACAAAACCAATTGTTGTACTTATAATTAAAATTTTGTGAATTTTAAATTTTTTTTTAAAGAAGAAAAAGACAACATAAATCTAATATATGTACACATAAATGATTACACCGAAAGGCGATCTAATGATCTTTGAAGATTTTTCATTAATTCCCTATTTGGCACTTTTGAGAAGCTTATAACGTCAGCAATCAAATATTATTAAAACAATAAGAAATATTTGCAAAAAAAAAAGCTTTTATCAAAAAGTAATATGTATTTAAAAACATAAATTTAAATTGACTTCTATTACTTGTAACGTCGCAAAGGCTGGGGTAAGGACTCGTCGAATGTCCAGGGCTTCGTTGACAGAAATAAATTTATAATTTACAGAGATTATAATATAAACAGAGACTTTATTCAATAATAGTTCAAAAAAAAGTTACAAATTTCGATTGGAATTTATTGGGCGAACAGTGGCAATAGTCGTCGATGTTCTGGCGTTATAGCTGGTCGGCGACGTTGGCAATTTGTTGGGTGACGACGTAGATATGTGGCGATAGTCGATGGTATCGTAGGTGTTGGGATGCGTAGTGCGATTTCGAAAAGGATAGGCAGGAGCGTGGCTAGTGCGAGCGTAGGCGTAGCAAGGCTTGAACGTGGGTGTGGTGAGCATGAACGGCAGACCAAAATGTCTCCAAGGATATTTGCGCAATACCACACAATGTCATCCGTGGTTCAAAATCATTTTTGTCCTTCGAGGACCTTCGTATTTTCCATACACTTCGTTGACTTCGATATATACTCCAAGTATTCTTCCAGAGATTTTCCGCTGCTCTTCACACGTTTGCCTCTACGCTGATAGTCTCGCAAGTAGCCTGATTTCGGAATATTCGCAATAGCCATTAGTATAATTTAATATAAGAAATTTTGATAAAATGAGGGTAATAAAAATAACAACAATTTATAGGATTATTTTATTTCGGAAATTAAATATGAGGGGAAAAGAAAAATAAAGTTTAATTAGTGAATGAAAAGAAAAATATAAATTTTAATTAGAGGCTGTAAAAGAAGTTAGCTTTTTGTTAAAAAGTGGTAGAATTTAGTTTTTTATAGCTGCAAGAAGAATTTATTTTTATAAAGTTTGAAATAATGAAAACCAAGAAAAATGAAAGTTTCTTATTGTAATTTACAAGAATGGAGGACTGGGAAGAAGTTATCTGCCGGTACAGGCGGCTGCTTCCCTGCCCTCATCCTTGTGTCCATCCAGCGTTCCTATTTTTCCCAAAAGAGTGACTGGGGTTTAAGTTATCTGCCGGTACAGTCGGCTGCCCCCCTGCCACCATTTCTGTCCCATCCCAGAGTTCCTAATCCCAAAAAGTGTGACTGGAGAAGAAGTTATCTGCCGGTACAGGCGGCTGCTTCCCTGCCACCATTTCTGTCCCATTCCAGAGTTCCTAATCCCAAAAAGTGTGACTGGGGCGGAAGTTATCTGCCGGTACAGGCGGCTGCCCCCCTGCCACCATTTTTGTCCTGTCCTCAATTCGCTAACTGCAGAAAGTGTGACTGGAGAAGAAGTTATCTGCCGGTACAGGCGGCTACTTCCCCTGCCACCATTTCTGTCCCAACCCAGAGTTCCTAACTCAAAATTCCTAAAACCTGATTTCGGAATATTCGCAATAGGCCGAAATCAGGTCGAGTGTGCGCTTTTTATAGGGCCGTGGAATCACCAACTCCTGTTGGTGACGTGTTGCTCATCTTTTTGTCGTATCATGTGGTGAATTGTGGCACATGATTTGTCGTGCCTCTATCGTCGTCTCCCTTTTCCTTACTCGATTTCGACCCCACAACACGTCTAGTTGTTCGTCGTTTAGGTAGTGTCGATGATACGGTGACCAGGTGTTGTTCCGACTATCACCAATCAACTTGGTGACCAGGGGCCACTGTTCGCCCCGTTTAGCCGACTTAAATTCTAACATTTGGTTAATATTCAGATATTTATTATAATTCAAAACAATGATTCAATTCATGACTTAAATATTTTATGGTATGTTGGCAACAATCATCTGTCGCGATAGGAATGTGACGTCACCATATTTTTGGGGTCGTCACACCCCCCTTTACTTCCGCGGACGAAAACGGACGACCTCTGTCCCGTTCCGGCCTAAGGTGACCAGGTAGTCGCCTTCGTTGCGTCGGACTCGGAAACGGCTTCTCTGTCCAAGGGCTTCAGATCGAATGAAGCTTTTCGTCTAAGCTCGTTGTTCTGATCGTCGTAATTTTCAGCCAGTAGTGTCTTTCCCTCTTGTGTATATGGCCTGTCGTCCTGCCACCTGTTCCTTCTTCATATCGCGATCTTGTATTTCCGGGTTGCCAATGCAATCCCATGGGTCATAATCCCTCAGATTCCTAAAGCTATGTTCTACTTTATGAAATTTCGAATATTCAGTATGTAATTCAATTTATTTTCGCAGCAGCAGGCATTTTCCCTCTGTTACTGCTATCTTACCCTTGTTCTTTACCTTTGCTTACCCTACGTCGTTGCCACTGCCTCCGACGCACTATCCCTTTCCTTAAATTCGCGTAAATCGCTCACATGTGCGTTTCGCTCCTGCGAATCGCTCCGCCTTCTTACGCGTACAATCACCGGTGAAATAAAATCCACCACTTGGTAGGGGCCATCAAATTTTGGTGCCAACTTGGCCGTAAATCCGTCGATCGCTTTCGAGAGGTGATGCTGACGTACCAACACCATCTGTCCAACCTCTGGTTGCCATGCTCGTCGTCTCAGATTGTAATGCCTCGCTTGGTCCTCAGCGGCTTTCTCGATACTGCTATGCACTATGTCGAATACCTCTCGGAGTTTGTCGGCGCGTTCCACCGGCGTCTGTATCATCTGTCCAGTGCCCACTGTCGTTTCGTCATAAAGGGACTTGGGCAGTCGTGGTTCCCGGCCTTGAACAAGAAATGCGGGGCTGTAACCTGTCGTCTCGGACACGCCTGTGTTGATCGCCAGCGTGATTTCTGGCAAGAGTTCATCCCACCGCCTTTGATTATTCGTCGACAGTTGTGCCACCATCGTTTTGATGGTTCGATTCGACCGCTCCGTGGCATTCTCCTGCGGCGTGTAGGGTGCCGTGAACTGATGCCTAACTCCAAGTTCCTTCATGTACCTACAGAACGCCCTGCTCGTGAACTGGGTGCCGTTATCCGTCACCAACACCTTGGGTACACCAAATCGCGCCAGGATTCGTTCGCGAAACGCCTTCTTGAGTGTGTCCGTGGTTGCCTTCCTCCACCCATTTGGTGAATTTATCGACGAAAACCAGCATCATGGTATTGCCGTGCGTTGACCGGGGCAATGGCCCCACAAAATCTGCGCAGAGTATGGCCAGGGCCCATGGCTCCTCTGCAATCTGCGTCAGCATCCAACCGGCTGGCTTCAGTTGCTCCGGCTTGAATTTCTGGCAGCTCTCACAGCTGCGCACATATTGACTTACCGCCCGAAACATTTCTGGCCAATAGTACCTGTTCGCCACTCGTGCAATTATTTTCCTTATTCCAAAGTGTCCAGCGGTGGGGTCATCGTGATTCTCGGCCAGCACCCGCGTCCGCAAGGGTGTTGCCACGCACAACTTCCACGGTGCGCAGTCCTCGTCACCTACTCGCCTCGGGATGTGTCGATACAGTTGGTCGCCTTGCAGCATGTAATCAGCAAACTTCTCCGGATTCTTTTGCACCTCCTCTTTCCGTTTTGTCAGCCAACTGCAGCCTTCGTTTTTGTCCTTCACCGCCTCTGCAGCCCTCAATACATCTCGTGGCTGACGCGACAATGCGTCGCCACCACATTCAGTTTCCCCTTTCTATATTTAATCGTATACCTATACTGCTGCAGCTCCAGCGCCCAGCGGGCGATCCTCCCTGAAGGACTCTCAATAGAGTTCAGCCACTTCAGCGACAGGTGGTCCGTAATGATGGTAAATTCGTAGCCTTCCAGGTATTCGCGCATCTTCCTTATGCCCCACACAATGGCGAGGCACTCCTTTTCGGTGGGTGAGTAGTTGATTTCTGCTGCTGTTAGTCTTCGGCTGGCGTACGATACTACCCGCTCCTGATCCTCAATAACCTGCGTCAGTACTACGCCCAGGCCTTGGTCACTAGCGTCTGTCTGCAAGGTGAACCGCGAAAAATCTGGGCAGATGAGCACTGGTGCTTCGGTGAGCCGCAGCTTCAGTTGTTCGAACGCTTCCTGCTGCTCCTGCTCCCATTTCCACCGACGACTCTTCTTCAGCAATGCAGTCAATGGCTGGACCACCTTGGAAAAGTCTGGTACAAATCTCCGATACCAGAACGCGATGCCCAGGCATCTGCGCAGCTCCCTCAAGTTGGTAGGCGGCTTCAGCTCCTGTATCGCTGCGATCTTCTCGGGATCTGTGTGCATTCCGTCCGGCGTGACAATGTGACCTAAATAGCGTATTTCCTGCTTAAAAAACTCACATTTTTCCACATTAATTTTCAGATTCGCCGCCCGTAATCGTCGGAAGACCTCACGTAGGTTGGTCATATGCTCCTCCAGTGCGGTTCCCGTGACAATAATGTCATCGAGATACGCGAATGCATGCGGCTCCATCTCCGGCCCGATGACCCCGTCCAGGGCGCGCTGAAATGTCGCTGGTGCCGAATGAAGGCCGAATGGCATTACGCACCATTGATACAGTCCTCGACCTGGCACGGTGAACGCCGTGTACTGCTTGCTTCCAGGCTCCATTGGCACCTGCCAATATCCGTTCTTCAAATCCAGGGTGCTGATGACTTTCGCATTCCGGAGTCGGTCCAGGATGTGCTGAATGCGTGGTAGTGGATATGCATCCGGCACCGATTTGCCGTTCAACTGCCTGTAGTCCACACACAGGCGCCACTTTCCATTCTTCTTCCGCACCAGTACGATCGGAGCGCTGTGTGGGCTCCTTGCTGGCTCGATGCATCCTTGCTGGATGAGCTCGTCGACCTGCTCGTTGATAATGCCCATCATCGCAGGATTCTTGGGATAGTACCTTTGTTTAATCGGCAGGTCATCCCTCATGATGATGCGGTGGCTAGCAATGGTCGTGGTTCCTCGCAATTCCTCAAACGGCGGCAACTCCTCCTCCAGAAACCTATCAATTAACAACTGCTCCCTCTCTTTGTCACACATTACCTGGAGTCTTACTTCACCCTGGGTATCCTGCTCGATGTTACGCTTTTGCACAGATCGTGAACTGTTTCCCACTTCTACATTTTGCGCAGGCTGTGAACTGCATCCTAACATTCCCTTTTGCGCAGGCGGTGAACTGCATCCTAATATTCCCTTTTCCGCAGGCGGTGAACTGTATCCGAGATTTCCATTTTGCGCAGGCTGTGAACTGCATTCCAAACTCCAGTTTTGCACAGGCTTTGAACTGCATCCCAAATTCCAGTTTTGCGCAGGCTGTGAACTGCATCCTCCCTGATTCCGATTTTCTGCAGACCGTGAACTGCCTCTTAGATTCCCATTTTGCGCAGGCTGTAAACTGCATTCCAAACTCCAGTTTTGCGCAGGCTGTGAACTGCATCCCAAATTCCAGTTTTGCGCAGGCTGTGAACTGCATCCTCCCTGATTCCGATTTTCTGCAGACCGTGAACTGCCTCTTAGATTTCCATTTTGCGCAGGCTGTAAACTGCATCCCAAATTCCAGTTTTGCGCAGGCTGTGAACTGCATCCTCCTTCATTCCGATTTTCCGCAGACCGTGAACTGCCTCCCAGTTTTCCACTTCGTGCAGACTGTGAACTGCGTGCCCTCTGATTCCGATTTTGCGCAGACCGTGAACTGCTTCTCCTCCTTTCCTGTACCCCTTGCTTGGGTTTGGCGCCCCGCAGAGTGCTGTCGTCGGCCAGTCGCCTGTTTTCTTCTTGTTCCACCAGTTCTCCGTCAGCATCCCTAATCCCACCGTGTGGGTTCCGAGAGTCATGGATATGTCTCAGGAAGTCCAACCCGAGGATAAGCGGATCCGTTGAGGTGTGCAGCACCAATACCATCATCCTCTTTGATCGGTCTCCCATGGCCACCTCCAGCACCAGAGCCTCGGTGACTGTGGTCAATGATCCATCCGCTAGCCGTATGTCGTGTTGGATGTTGACTTTGTTGAGTGGTGTCCAAAACTGCTTCGCATAATCGCGACTAATGAAACACCGTGTGGCCCCTGTGTCGATTGTTGCCGTTGCCTCTACACCATCAAGGGTAACCAGTGCAGAGATTCGGCGTCCATCAAAATCTAAAGTTCGCGTTGTGGGAGGGGTTCGGTAGTCGGAGCGCCGGCCGCCCCTCGTTCTCTGCCGGTTCCGCTGTTGTTTCCCGCCTGCCTTCTGCAACACTCAAATGTGCGTATGCCTCGCCGACCGCACTCCCAGCAGTGTAAGACCAGGTTCCCTGTACATTCGCTCCGGAAATGTCCTTCCTCTCCACATCTATGGCAAGTCCGTCGTGACGGCCTCGGTGCACCGGCTGTTTCTGCAAGCTGGTGTCGTTCCTCTGTCACTCGCAACGGGGGTGCTCCGGGATGCATTGGTGTCCTCCTGCAGTCCCTCTAAATCTTGTGCCAATGTCAGCAGCTCGGCTAACGTGGTGAAGTCTCGGCGTTTTACATACCATCGATAATCCACGTGACTGTTCCTGTAAATCCAGCTGAGTTTCTCCCGTCCCCATAGTTGGCGTGCCTCATCATGTCCTGCAAGGTAAGGACGTAGTCGCGCGGCTTCTGCACTCGTTGGCGGATGGCGTCATCTAGCTGCTCGAAGTAGCGTCCGGGTAGGAAGAACGACAGGAAACTGATCTTGAAGGATTCCCACGTCGTCCACTGGCGGTGGTTGTTCCTAAACCAGGTGAGCGCCTTCTCCGTCAACAGCTCCGGCATCATTCGTGGCATCTCATCCTTACCGACGTTGTATGTGGTCACTAGCTCCTCTATACGCTCGATAAATGCGATGGGGTCGGGCCCGCCATTATAGCGCACTGTCCACTTCCTCACTTGGTCAATTATCGTGGGCCGTGGTGGATGATACGGCCATGGGTATCCCATCGTGGTGTTCATCGGTGCAGCCGCTGGTACACTGGCTGGTACTTCTCGTCGTGCCGCCTTCACTGGCGGGGGTACAAAAGACACATTTGCCTCCCATTGGTCTCCTTCAGTGGGGGTGGTAGACTGCCCTCTTCCGAGCTAGCCTCGTGGTATTCCTCGTCACCGGCTTCCTCGTCTGCTGCCGCACCTGACATACCTGCCTCCTGACTGCGGGCGTGCTTGGCCTCCAATTCGATTAGCCGCTCCATATGTTGGCTGTTGGCTCCTTCCTCTGCCACGTAAGCGACAAACCGCTTCCTCATCTCCTCGACGCTGCCGCTGTCGTCGAAACCGAACTCCTGGGCGTATGTGCGTAGCTCATCGCGTCGCAGGTAGTTGATCCAGGTCGTTTTCACCATTCTGCGTTCACTTACTCGCCGTTCAATTTTTATGTCCAATCGTTGCTGTTTAAGTTGTTAAATCTGCTGCCTCCTGGTGGTGGCTTCTTTATTTGATTATTGGGTGGTGGTTGTTTTTCGTCTTCTTCTGCTTACTGTCCCTGCTCGGGCGCCATCTGTAACGTCGCAAAGGCTGGGGTAAGGACTCGTCGGATGTCCAGGGCTTCGTTGACAGAAATAAATTTATAATTTACAGAGATTATAATATAAACAGAGACTTTATTCAATAATAGTTCAAAAAAAAGTTACAAATTTCGATTGGAATTTATTGGGCGAACAGTGGCAATAGTCGTCGATGTTCTGGCGTTATAGCTGGTCGGCGACGTTGGCAATTTGTTGGGTGACGACGTAGATATGTGGCGATAGTCGATGGTATCGTAGGTGTTGGGATGCGTAGTGCGATTTCGAAAAGGATAGGCAGGAGCGTGGCTAGTGCGAGCGTAGGTGTAGCAAGGCTTGAACGTGGGTGTGGTGAGCATGAACGGCAGACCAAAATGTCTCCAAGGATATTTGCGCAATACCACACAATGTCATCCGTGGTTCAAAATCCTTTTTGTCCTTCGAGGACCTTCGTATTTTCCATACACTTCGTTGACTTCGATATATACTCCAAGTATTCTTCCAGAGATTTTCCGCTGCTCTTCACACGTTTGCCTCTACGCTGATAGTCTCGGAATATTCGCAATAGCCATTAGTATAATTTAATATAAGAAATTTTGATAAAATGAGGGTAATAAAAATAACAACAATTTATAGGATTATTTTATTTCGGAAATTAAATATGAGGGGAAAAGAAAAATAAAGTTTAATTAGTGAATGAAAAGAAAAATATAAATTTTAATTAGAGGCTGTAAAAGAAGTTAGCTTTTTGTTAAAAAAATGGTAGAATTTAGTTATTTATAGCTGCAAGAAGAATTTATTTTTATAAAGTTTGAAATAATGAAAACCAAGAAAAATGAAAGTTTCTTATTGTAATTTACAAGAATGAAGGACTGGGAAGAAGTTATCTGCCGGTACAGGCGGCTGCTTCCCTGCCCTCATCCTTGTGTCCATTAAGCGTTCCTATTTTTCCCAAAAGAGTGACTGGGGTTTAAGTTATCTGCCGGTACAGGCGGCTGCCCCCTGCCACTATTTTGGTCCTGTTTCCATCTACCTAACCTCAAAAAGTGTGACTGGGCGGAAGTTATCTGCCGGTACAGGCGGCTGCCCCCCTGCCACCATTTTTGTCCTGTCCTCAATTTGCTAATTTCAGAAAGTGTGACTGGAGAAGAAGTTATCTGCCGGTACAGGCGGCTGCTTCCCTGCCACCATTTCTGTCCCAACCCAGAGTTCCTAGCTCAAAATTCCTAAATAATAAGCTACTACTACCAACGACACTCACCTGATTTCGGAATATTGGCAATAGGCCGAAATCAGGTCGAGTGTGCGCTTTTTATAGGGCCGTGGAATCACCAACTACTGTTGGTGACTTGTTGCTCATCTTTTTGTCGTATCATGTGGTGAATTGTGGCACATGATTTGTCGTGCCTCTATCGTCGTCTCCCTTTTCCTTACTCGATTTCGACCCAACACGTCTAGTTGTTCGTCGTTTAGGTAGTGTCGATGATACGGTGACCAGGTGTTGTTCCGACTATCACCAATCAACTTGGTGACCAGGGTGCCACTGTTCGCCCCGTTTAGCCGACTTAAATTCTAACAATTGGTTAATATTCAGATATTTATTATAATTCAAAACAATGATTCCATTCATGACTTAAATATTTTATGGTGTGTTGGCGACAATCATCTGTCGCTATAGGAATGTGACGTTACCATATTTTTGGGGTCGTCACATACTTCGTACGATAGAAAATAAATTGGATTAATGTTAATTAACATTGCTTTTTGGAATTCTAATTGCTTCCATTGCCTTTTAAAAGTACTTTTTAATTGAATTCATGAGATACTGTCACTATAGAGTCGTAGGGACGCCAATATCGAGTTTTGGCTTGTTTCACATTTGTCGTTTCATTATTGACCACAGGGACTTTTGTATGTACTATACCTTTATATAAAAATTCAATAATATTTTGGTTCTAATTAACTTAGAATAACTTCAAAACTACTGCATTCGATTGGAAATGTTTAGAAACGTATTTTTGACATGGTCCGAGGTTCCGAAGCTACATATATAAGGGTCTAAATGGGGTCTTTCAAACCAATTTTTTTTTTGGTGGATTTGATTGGAAATTTTTAGAAATGGATTTTGGACGTAGTCCGGGCTTCAAAACCACCTATAATTGCCTCAAAATAGGGTCTTGAGACCACATTTTTTTATGTTCGAGGTACTTCTTCCTACTGTGTGGGGGTATTTCAGCTTCGGTATAGCCGAAGATAATTCTCTCTCCAGTTTCGAGTACGATTACAAGTAATGGAAAAAATTTTTAGAGTACGATTACAAGTAATCGATTACATATTTATACCCCCACACTCACTGTGGCAGGGTATACTAACTTTGACATAACGTTTGTAACGCCCATAAGGAGGCGTATCCGGTATGGAAAAGTCTGTCTGTCTGTCCGTCCGCACGATAGCGGTCGCAGTTTTGGAGATATCGACTTGAAACTTTGGGTACATGTTTTTCTCGTGAATACTGAGATCAAGTTCGAGAATCAGCCAAATCGGATAAAAACTGGGCGTGGCTTCGATACACCGAAAAAATTTTTCAAGTCTTTTTCATTCCTGCATTCGATTGGAAATGTTTAGAAACGTATTTTTGACATGGTCCGAGGTTCCGAAGCCACATATATAAGGGTCAAAATAGGGTCTTGAGACAAATTTTTTTTTTTGGTCGATTTGATTGGAAATTTTTAGAAAAGGATATGGTCCGGGCTCCAAAACCATCTATAATTGGCTCAAAATAGGAGCTTGAGACCACATTTTATGTTCGAGGTACTTCTTCTCTCTGTGTGGGGGTATTTCAGCTTCGGTATAGCCGAAGATAGTCCACTCTCTAGTTTATCGATAATTTTAGTTTCCTGATCCATTTAAAAATGTTGTTCCAATTCCATTTTGTTTCAGTTTCATTCCCATTTCGTTCCCGACTTCATTTCCAACCCAATGCAAAAAACCGCATCCAAATCGGTTCAGTATTTCTCAAGATAAACGAAAATAATATAAAATTGGCGGCCATTTTGTATGGGAGGTAGGCGTGGCTCTTATCCGATGTTGCTCATTTTCAATACCGTCCAATCGTTCGCAAAATAAGAGGAATCCTAAAATTTGGGGAGGAACGGTTAAGTATTTCTCAAGATAAACGAAAATAATATAAAATTGGCAGCCATTTTGTATGGGAGGTAGGCGTGGCCCTTATCCGATGTTGCCCATTTTCAATAACGTCCAATCATTCTCCAAAATAAGAGGAATCCCAAAATTTGGGGTCGGACATGGACTAATGGACTCAGGATGTGATGCTGATCAAGAATATATATACTTTTCCATACCGGACACACCTCCTTATGGGCGTTACAAACAGTGTGACGAAAACAATATACCCTTGGACACTAGTGTGCAGCGTATAAAGATATGTTTTTATATATTTTTCTGTTCTATATTTCACTAAGTTCTGATATTTCATATTAGGATTACTGTAATCGTGCTCAAAATTTGTATACAAATTCTTTTGATTGACAAATTAATTGATTACAAGTATTATTTATTTACGATTACTGTAATCGTACTCAAAAAGTAGTCGTAATCGTACACTCACAGTTCTGCGTGGTACAAATTCATAATTATTATATTCGGATTCAGCGTGAAAAAATACATAACAAAACATTGTAATTTCTGATTTAAAAATTTTTATTTTTATCTGTGTTTGAGCTCTTGTATCTTAAAAACCAAAAGAGAAAATGGCGTTCGACAAAGTTAATTTTCTTATATAAACTAAAAAGTTAATGTTTGGCGTTTACGGAAAAATGGTGCGTGCTTGAAAAATACGTAAGAATTTGTCTATCAAGTCTATTTAACACACAAAAAGTTCAGTTTTGTCGATCAGTGTTATTGAACGCAGTGAGAGAGACAAAAACCAAAGATACCATTGTGATCAGGACCCCAAAATATATCGGAAACGTCAATTGCCAGCCATGAAGAATTTTGGCGGTACACTATGTTATAGTTTACTGTGACTTATCTTAGAGATCTGTTTAATACTAAATTTTATTTTCAGTGCAGAGGAATTGGATACGAAATTCATGAAGAAATTTTGCGGGTATTACAGGAGCTCCATGCCACGATGAAAACATATCAAAGATATGAGGTAAATGATTATTAAAAGTATTAGCACTGAAACCACAAAAACAGTTACATTGAGTGTCACTTAAAATCGTACAAACTACATTGTTATATATAATAATATTTTGCCTGTAAGGTACAGGCAAAACATTGTATCCAACGAAATACAAATTGTTCAGGAGGCGAAAAAAACGTTTCACAGCCGATTGGTTTACATTTTTTCCGATTTTTTTTCTAAAATAGTAAAGAAAAGGCACCAGCTTAAGAACTGCTTTGTCAAACTATGAAAATCGTGCTCATATCCTTGGGAATTGCCCCTACGATGTTTTTTCGATCACAGTTTTTAGCTGAAAATATTGAAATTATATTCTTTGCAAATTTTAGATGGTAACAATAAGGCGATTCATTTAAAGTGGGACATCTCTCGGAAAGCGTGCAGATGTGCAGTCAAAACATATGAATTTTGAAATATTGGCGATTAGCTCCGGTTTTTTTTTATCCTAATTTAGCAAATTGTGCGGAATAGACCTTTGCTATCTTTCGATTATCCATATATTAAGTGGGCCGAAAAAACCAAAAATTGTTCGCGAATTGAAATAGAAGGTGAAATAAGCCCGTTCTTAAAAGTTCTTTTTGCCTCTTAAAGCGGGCTTATTCCAACCTCCGGGATCGAACAGGTGGGGCCACTACTAATTTTTTTTTCTTGTTACAAAGCATATTTAAGTATTTGTTATATATATGAGGTAAAGGGGCTACCATACTTTTGATTTGGGCCTTAGAAGCAGTTGGTATTGCAAATGGAATTGATCTACTACCTCGCCAAGCTGTCATACAAGTAAAAAATCGAATTTTTTACCATGTTATAATAAAAAATTTATTTTTCACATATTATGTTACCCAATTTGACTGAAATAGCTCTAAAAATTGGTATGAGGGTGTAGGACATATATAAATCGGCTTTGACCTACTAAAGCTTTCTCATTTTGTTTAAAAATTTTTTCGATTGGACTTAAGCAACTTTTGACATTGATGAGCGTTTACTAGGGCTTTCGATCCCGGGATCCCGGTCCATTTTTAGTCCCGAAAATCCCGGGATATTTTTTCCTTAATCCCGGTATTTTCGGGACTACATTTTAAATAAATTAGTCCATAAAAAAAGTTTAATACAAGAAAAATCAACTTTCAATCGCTCATAAAATATAAAAAAATCGTGTGAGCAGAAAAATAGTTTTTGATAACAAAATGCAAAAAAAGTTAGTTAAAAAACACAAAACTTAAAAATTTTTAATTTATTACAAAAAATTACGAATAAAACTATTTGTGCTTGAAATTTTTTCTTTGAGAAAAAATAAATTTATAATTATTTCAGAAGAAAATTGGTATTTTCAGTCTTAGTGAACGCAAAAAAAATAATTGCTTAATAAAAATAATTAAGTAAAACTGAAAACTTACTTTGGCGCCTTCGGTGAAGCCGAAGTCGCTGCTTATTGAGTTTGACAAGTGACTCAAACGCCATCTACATCTCAAACTTAAATATATATACAAATCACAGAACATTGGGGTCTTGGCGTAAACATTCCGCCCGCCTTGCAGCATCACTGCAAATTAACTTAAAGATAGTTAACCTACTCAGTACGCTGCATTTACTCATGGTACAAGTGCATATACAAAAAACGAACAATTCCACAATGGAAATTCAGTCAAAAGGTCAATTCAGTCCTATACTGTAAAAAACCTTACTTGAAGTCACACACCCGAATACAGTGTGCAGCAATGTCATTGTACCAATGTTTTTAGCGCGCATCCTTTATGAGATCACTTCGTTGAGGCTTATCTCGACGATATGCGTTGTCACGACAATCCAGACGCCGATAATCCTGGTGACGCTGCTTCCGGCGACGATCATTCCTGCGACAGACATGACGAGACGCGTGGTACTGATCGAGGTCCGACGGTCGTGGTCGAACTCCCGATCCTTGACGATTAGCGTTAGTACGGTGTCGATTTGTATCGAGGTCCGACGGTATTGGTCGAACTCCCGAACGATGATGATTTTTCTCGAGGTCAGACGATCTAGGTCGGACTCCTGAGTTGTGGCGATTTCTCTCGAGGTCAGACGATCTTGGTCGGACTCCCGAGTTGTTGCGATGTCTTTCGAGGTCAGACGATCTAGGTCGGACTCCCGAATGCTGTTGATTTTGTTCGAGGTCCGACGGTCTAGGTTGAACTCCCGAGTGGCGATTTGTTATTGTTTTAACAGCATAATACTTTATGCGCGAAGAATTGTGATGGCAATATTTCTCGAGGTCAGACGGTCTAGGTCGGACTCCCGAGGTGCTGCGTAAATTTCGATCGAGGTCCGACGGTCGAACTCCCGATTTAGCGTTGTGTGGCATTGGGCCAGTAAAAATCCATTCAAAAACAGTTTGTTGGGCGATAAGCGTTCCCAATACTTGTTGACGAACACCTTCTCGAAGAATTTTTGGATAAAGTTCTTCTCCAATTAAAACATCTTTTCCTGCACTTTCGTTGAAATTTGCATCCGCTAACTGTATATCCACCAATTCCTGAATATCCGATGCTTTAATTGAATGTGTTGGCACGTTTCCGCTGAGTTGGGGTAGAACGAGACCCTTTGCCTCGATCCTTAAATTTGAATCTATTGGAGTTCCTATGACAAAGCTGCACATTTTCTGAGGGTGTACCGATACAACTTTGTTCAAACCGGAAACTTTAGCGTTGACATTTTGATGGGGAAGTTTTAATATACGATGTAATCTGTCCGATATAAAACTGCATTCTGAGCCCGAGTCGATAAGCGCTCGCGCTGTATACACCATATCAAGATGACAAATGGTCACCATGGCGGTACCTAAAATAACACTTTCTGTCGTATTTGAAGCAGGTGGATTCGAAACTTCCCTATGTAAAAGTGAATTATGGCGCCTCTTACAGGTCGCACAGCTAATTTTGCTTATACACTCCCTAACACGGTGCGAATGTGCAAAACAGTTTAAACACAAATGGTGTCGGCGCACTACTGCTAACCTTGCATTATTGCTCATGCCTAAGAATTTAGGACAATTTCCAAGGGGATGGTCATCTGAGAGACAGCATTTACAATTTTCATTGACTAAAACATGGTGAGATTGAAACCTCCGTTGAGGTGTAGAAAATTACTTCTTTTCCGTAGATCTGCTTGAAGTCGAAGAAGCTGGTCTGAAATCCGAAATAGTTTCCAACGTTTGAAATCTAATCGTTAGAAAATTATCTAAATCTTTCCATTTCGGAATGTCAGACTTTTTATCTATACTTTGCTCCCATAAGGAGAGCGTATCATTGGGCATTCGTGATGAACATAGATAAGTAAGAATTGCATCCCAATTGCTGTCATCGATATCATACAATTTTAATGTGGAGATGCAATTGTTTATATCACGCTGCAATTTATGCAACGCACTACCCGATTCGGAATTAATAGCCGGCAGGTTGAAAAGAACCTTTAATTGGCTGTTGACCAAAATTCGTTTGTTTTTGAATCGGTCCGAAAGATTTTTTTACGCCTGTGTGAAACCGTCGTTTGTTAAAGGCGACATTTTTACTATATCGCTCGCCTCACCTTTTGTCTTCTGGTTGAGGTAGTAAAGTTTCTCAACTGGAGTAAGGCACGTGTTTGTGATATACAAGGCTGTGAATAAGTCACGAAATGAAGGCCAAGTAGTACAAACACCATGAAACACTTCTATGTCGCAAGGGGGCAATTTGATATTGTGGCCAGACATTGGGCCCACCTCATTATCAAATTGCTGCGAAGATGCTCTTTGTGCAGGAGAACTGTGTGCGTTATGTGCCGTGAGGTTGTGAGCGAATTCACCCATTTGTGCTGCAGTGGCAACGTATGCCTTGTAACAACTTTTAAATTTTGATTTGACGACATCAATCGCGATTTTGTCGTCTCCACAAGTTACCTAACCTGCCTTTAAACCGTCGTTGTACGCCTCCTTCAGCTTCAGCCATTGGGCCTTAAACTCCTCTCGTTGCAATTCCATTGAAAAAATAGTGTGTTCCTCCCCGCTGGTGTCTTTGAAATCCAAGCTAAATTTTTATTTTTATAAGAGTTGGTAAAATGTACCAAAATACGCGAAAAACTCCTACAAAACAATGAAACCACTTCATATTTTTTGTTCCTTGAACAATTTTGTATTTGAATTACAATTTAATTTCAAAAATATAATTTTTATTTTATATAGATATGTATACAAATTTTCGTATTGGTCAAAATTGTAGACTGTAGGGTGTTCTAAATATATAAAAATGCTTCAATATTTGATTTAGGCTGATCAAAATTAATGAAATACCAAAACTTTCAAAATTTGCGCACTCCTATTTCTCTGCGAGAAAAGATATGTATCGAGAAAAATCATTAATATTGCCTGCTTAGGGTATGTCGTCGGTAGTGTCAGTCAGGTCCAGTCCTAGGAAGCTAGCAACTTCCTTTGGGTTCGTCCATAGGTCAGTCGGGGTCAGGTGAGTAGGGTGGGCTGGGCACGCGAAAAGGTGGGCGGTGTCATGCGGGCTCTGACTGCAGGCTGGGCATGTGTTGGCCACCTCGTCACTCAGTCTGGAGAGGTAGCTGTTGAGTGAGCGGCTCCATCCAGATCTGAGTTGCGCTAGCGTGCATCTTGTGGCCCTAGGGAGCTGGAGCTCTTCGGTAGCCACGGGTGGCGGTCTACCTCCCAATACTATGTTGGGCTGGTAGCTTGCCACCGCAGATTTGACTGCCTCCGCGTGCAGTGCCGTCAGGGCGGCGGCGTAGGTGACCTTGTCCAGGGGCGTCTCGGTGAAACGTCTGATGTCATCCTCGTATTGCTGCAAGCTGCCTCTGATGCAGCGCGGCGGGGGTGCAGCAGCTGTTAGGACCTTATTGGGGTGGTGGTCCTAGTGGCATACCAGGAGGAACTGCTTGGAGAGCAGTAGGTTGTGCTCCCGCACTTTGAGCATCTGCGTTTCCTCGTGGATGTGGTCTTCGTGTGACATCAGATGGCAGCCGGTGATCGTGCGCAAAGCCGAGTTTTGGCTCTCTTGGAGGCGTCTCTTTCTCCTTGCCCCAGATGCTGCCTGCCAGTGCTTTGAGGACATTGTTCCGGCCCCTCAGGTTGTTGCGCAGTTTTGATGCATGTGAGGAGAAGGTGAGGAGTCCGTCGAAGGTAACCCCCAGAATCTTGGGGTTCCGCACTGTGGGGATGATTCTACCCTCTATGGCGACCTCCAGCGTAAGGCGCACCTCCTTGGTGCAGGGCGTGAACAAGGTGGCTGTCGACTTCTCTGGCGAGAGTGGAAGGTTTCTGCCCGAGAAAAACGCCGATACTTTGGGCAGGTAGGCGTTTAGGCGTCTGGTGAGCTCGCTAATGTCCTTGCCGGTGGCCAGGATGGTGCAGTCATCGGCATAGGAGACCAGGCAGATGTTGCTTGGCGGCGCTGGAATGTTGGCAACATAATTGTTGAACAGCAGCGGGGAGAGTACGCCACCTTGGGGGACTCCTTGCTTCACACGTCTGTAAGTGGACTACACGTTTCGGAATTCGACGTAGGATTGTCGACCACTTAGGTAGCTCGCCAGCCATCTCTTCGCGGTGTCAGGCAGCGTGGTGTCGTAGATATCTGACAGCAGCGTCGCATGGCTCACGGTGTCGAACGCTTTCGACAGGTCGAGCGCCACCATTATCGTTCTATCGCATGGTTTCCTGGTGTTCATGCCAGCACCGATCTGCGACTGAACCATGTTTAGTGCAGTGGTCGTACTGCGTTCTTTCCTGAAGCCGTGCTGGTGTTCGGCTAGCGTTGGCAGGAGTAGCAGTTCCAGAGATTTGGCCACTGGCGAGAGGAGGGAGATTGGTCGGTATGACTTGCCTTGGTCTGCCTGTTTACCCGGTTTTAGTATGGGTATTATACGCCCAGTCTTCCAGACGTCAGGGATGATGGCAGTGTGGATCGACCTGTTCATAACCGCTGTCAGGTAGTCGAGCCCTGGGCCGTCCAGGTGCTTGAGCATTACCATGGATATGCCATCTGGGCCAAGGGCCTTGGAGGGCTTCGCATTTTTTATGGCATTAGCCACTTCTTGTTGCGTATACGTGAATTCTTCAAGCTCTCCTCCTGTGCTGAGGCCACGGATCTTCCTCAAGGTTGCTCTTTTGGCCTTTTGGTGGTTGTCCGGGTGCTCGATGAACTGTTTGCAGAACAGTTTCGCGCTCTTTTTGGGATCCTCCTGTGGGGAGGATCACGGAAGGTTTTTTCGCCTGCGTAGACGTTCGTGGTCTGGCGTGCTCTGGTGAACGCAATGTTCGTAAGCGAGATGAAACTTTCCCAGTTTGCCTTGTTGTAGTTAAGGGAAGTGCGCTTCTCCGCCTCCAAGAAATCCCTCGGCTTCTCTATCGTGACCGTGATAGGGAGATGGTCTGAGCTTAGGTGGATTCACGTGCATCAGGACGCATTTAACATGAGCGACGCACCTGCAATACTTATGTCCGGGGAGCTGGAGCAGCCACCCGTGACTCTTGTGTGGGAGTCGGTGTTAAGTATGCAGAGCGTGGAGCCATCAAATTGCTCAGCCAAGTGCACCCCTCGCTGGTCGTTGCCCATGTTTGAGCACCATGTCTCGTGGTGAGCGTTAAAATCGCCAAGTACCAGGCGGTTGTCTACTGTTAGCAGGTGTTGTATGGAGGGAAGGTAGCATGGGCTGCAGCTACTGACAGGCGGGATGTACACGTTGACGATCTCAACTTCGACCTTCCCTGATCTGATAGCAATGGCTTGTTGCTCGATGAAGTGTCCGACGAGGTTGTGTCCGGCAGTCGAATTTGGCGGTAGCGTGTGCTGTTGTGAAGGATGAAAGCGATGGCTCCGCCTTTGTTTCGTGCACGGTCTTGCCGGATGATGTTGTAGTCACCAAAGCCACTGAGTTTGGATTTCTCGGTGAGCTTCGTTTCCTGGATGGCCGCTATTGGGATGTTGTTGCGGTCCATGAAGTCCACAATTTCGCCAAGTTTCCCCCAGATTCCATTACAGTTAAACTGCAAGATTTTGATTAACTGAGCGTCTGGTTGTTGTTGCGCTGGCGGACGGATTTGGGGTTGTTGGTTGGTGTGAGGAGGTGGAGTCAGAGCAGGTGTTCGCCGCAGTGTGCTGCTTGTGGGTGGTGTTGTTGTCCGTACATGCGGGGGCTGCGGCCTTGTGCGCCTCGGCCGTGGAGACCTAGCAGTGGGTTGTTGAGTTGTGCACTGCGGTAGCGGTGGGCTTGGTGGCGCAGGCATTTGCGCAGTGTGGTGTTGTAGTGCTGCGCCAGGAGGTGGTATTTGTGCGCGTGGTGTTGTGCAGCACGTCGCAACGAAGTTCTCGTTCCAGTCACGATGAGATCGCAGGCCAGAACATTGTCGCTGGTGGCACCATTCTTGGCAGCCGTTGCAGAGGACTGACGCGGTGTTTCGTCGGATGGGCAGCTTGCAAACAGAGCATAGCCACACCCTCGGTCCTGGGTTCGGTTCGATACCAGCCATGAGTAGTAGTAATCGGAGCAGGCAGGCTGGCTTGCACTGCTCCGGGGTCAAAAATACAGAAAACAAGCAAAAGAAATAAAGTTTCTCGATACATACCCCAATGACATCCTGTGTGTTGAGGTTGGCAGCCTTTGGTCGAGGCACGCCTCGAGTCGTTCCGGGACGGAGACCCGGCTGCCAGTGGGAACGTTCTGTTGTATGTAGTTGTTTTTGATGTCTTCTATGCAGCTTCTATTGCTCCAAAATTTCACTATGCTCTCTTTTTGTTTTTTTTTGTTGTAGCCTGTATTTTCACTATTGACAATACCCAAAAAATATTTCGTTTCTCCCTGTCTTCCGACTGCAATCGGCAGAATTGGAACAAGGAAGAAGAAGACCCCGCTACGGAAGTTTCAAATGCTTCGAACAAGCAATGATTCCTATGGGTGTATATTTGCGTGTGAATGCTGAAAGCTGAGACTCGATCTCGGCTTGAGTAGTTCGGTAGAACGAAGTAGAGCAATTTTGCGAGAACAATTCAATTCCCGAAAACTATGCGAAATTAAATTAAGTGCTAAAGAAGATTTGGTGGGGACGGAGGAGACAAATTTTTGGCGAAAGGAAGAACAAGGACCACTAGGGCACCGAAAAATGGTTTGATCAAAGCAATGCTTTCTAAGGTGTGTATCTGCCTATGGGTGCCTAGTTTAGAACACGATCTCAGCTTAAAGAAATTCGGCAGAACGAAGTAGAGCAATTGCGTTCGTTTGCCAAATATTTGAAAAGGCTAAACGAAACGAAATTGATGACGATGAAGATTTTGTGGAGGCGGAGGAGACAAATAAAACTGAATGATTTGGTTTCGTTTATATATGTCCGTCCGTTTTCTCTTCTTTACTTTCTAATGCACTTAATAATTTGTACCAAATATTTATGTGAGCAAATGCAACTTACTTTTGAATACTAATAAGCGCGATTATTATGGTGCCGATGATGATAATGATGATGTTGAGATGAGATGGGGGCTGATGTGGAGTGCTGATTATGATGATGATGATGAGATGCTTGGCGGCGAATTTGTCGTCGTCGTTGCTTCCAATTAAAAACTCATCCGAATATCCGGTTCGAAGGACCAATAAATAACTCGGAACCTTCCGTGGAAGCCGATAAATAAAAAGAAGGAGTGGTTTCAGTAAACGTTATAATAATTTATATATTTATTCCAATATGGCTCTGTCGATTGGCCATCTTACCTCTTTGCTGGTTTTTCTAATACTTGAATATTTACTTTGGCGCCTTCGGTGAAGCCGAAGTCGCTGCTTATTGAGTTTGACAAATGACTCAAACGCCATCTACATCTCAAACTTAAATATATATACAAATCACAAAACAGTGGGGTCTTGGTGTAAACATGTTGCTTATTAAAAAAAATTGAATGGGTTGGACTACTTTTGCACTGTGCAATTTTCTAAAAAATCAAACAAACATGTGGGTTAGATCATTAAACATTTTTTTAATATTTTTTGTTTTCGAAAAATGGTGTAGATAAAAGTCGTTTCAATGCGAAAAAATAAGAAAACCGGAAAAAATATTAAATATGAACTGATTATTCTGAAAATTAATTAATTAAATAATCATTTAATAATAATGCATTCCTTTTTCATTCTATTTCGAAATGAAGAAATTTTCAGCAAGAAAATGTAATTTAAAATTTTTTTAGCAATATTTTACTACCAGGTAAGTAGGTAGGTAACAAAGAAAATTTGAAACACTAACCAAAATTAATTTCGAAAACTGCTACTAATGAATAGAAACAAATTATGTAATGAAAGAAAAACCAAACAAAATATAAGAACAAAAGAAGCAATCGATCTCCAAAAATAGTTTGCATACAAATTTTTTAAATGTGGGTTTGACCACTTTTGCATAGAAAAATTTGCTTAAATTGTCAATGGAAAAGTGAAACTTTTATTTATCATAAATTAGGGAATGCAGAAATCTACAAAAGGGATTTAAAAAGAAATGAACCCATTAGAAGCATAAAATCGCATAAAATCGATTTTGAATTTTTGTGGATTGGACCACTTTGCTTTCAAACGCCTCAACTCTGAGTTGTAATATTGTGTTACCATGAAGTTTGAAATAATGCTAAATCAACCACCGCCAGTATTGCATCATCTTTCTCTCGATTTCTTAGCTAGCTTTTACTCTTTTTTCTGCGACTGAAGACTTGTCGTTTTTTGTTAATTTTTCCGCTTGATCCAAAAAGTTATGGAGCTTACAAGGAGCTTATGAAATCAAAAAAATCTTAAGATTTACATAATTTTATGTAAAGAAATATTAAAACGCATTCATTTTCAAGATCCAGTATTGACAGCGTTTCAGGATTTAGATCCGGCTTCATTAGGCTTAACTTTACTGCCACTCATTCACCTTTTTCCTAACTTTATAAATAATAATGACAGATGAAGTTGAATCTGAATGGAGGCTTTTTTCTTTGCAAGATTTACCCAAAAAGGAATCTTTAGAAAACTTTTGGCATTGTATATTTTTATTGAAAAGCGCTTTGGGAGAGTAATTGTATCCTAACTTAAAAAACTTTGTTGGATCATTATTATTAGCTCCACCACTGAACGTGGTTTCTCGCAAACTAAGGTAATTAAAAATCCTGTTTCGTTGTTTTGTACTTTTATAATAAATGTTTAGTGGAAAAATGTAATTTTCTCAACTGTAATTATAAAAAAACTAGAGAGTGGGCTATCTTGCTGAAATACCCCACACAGTAGGAATTTAGAAGTACCTCGGTACATTGGACCGTGTCAAAAATACGTTTCTAAACATTATTAATCAAATACAACAATAAAAAGAAAAACTGGAAAAAAATAAATTTTTTGTACGATTTGGCTGATATTCGAACTTGCTCTTACTTTTGAAGTATAAAACATGTTCCCAAAATTTCGATTTCTTCAAAACTGCGACCGCAATCGTGTAGACAGACGGACAGATGGACATGGCTATATCGATTAAGTTTTCGAGAATATATATACTTTTCCATACCGGACACGCCTTATTATGGGCTTTAAAATTCACTACACTTTTTTCCCACATCACTCCGACACACTTCACTTTTTCGCTATTTTCACTTCGGTGAAAAATTTTTAAACGAAAGCACTGGGGTAGGCAACCGGCTGGGGGTAGGCTACCGTAAAAAATTAAATAAATTAATAAAATTAAATAAATAAAGGGTCCTAAGATCCCAAAGATAATTCGGCGACCGTAGGAAAATAATATTTTGCGTTTTTCGCTCAATTTTTTTTTTGGGATTTTGAAACATATTTTAATTTATTTTAGTTTTTACGATTTTGGTCATTTTTAGACAGTACACGCAGCTATAAAATATTATGCTATCACCACCAAATATTTTGTGGCAAGGTTTTATACTTTTATATTGGTTTTACTGTGCAATCCAAAATATGGCATGGAAAAAGCTCATATTTTGGATTTCTTCATTAGCCATGCTCCTCTATCGACCCCCAACAGCCGTTTTGGCTTGGAATTGCCCATATATGGATGCAAACTATTTTGATAGTAGTTTTTTGCGGACATGAAGTACATGTTTGAAAGAATCGTTTTTTTTGCCAGTTATTTCGACAAAATTTGGAAAAGTATTTGTTTGGCCTGGTTTTTTGATTGATTCTAATAGAACGCATTAAAACAAACAAAACGCAATCAAAACTTTCTCAAAAATCTTAAATTAAAATATTCAATTTTTTTTTTCGATTTTACTAAAAAAAAATTTGTTATTTCTTTATTAGTATTTTAGCAGCAATAACAGTTGAAGATAAAATGAAAATATGGGGAAAAAAAATTTCAGCTAATTTATTTACCTACCAAATAAAAATACTCAAAAATTGTATTCGTTGGTAGGCAATTAAATGACGCAAACATCAATTTGTTTCCTGATATTTTATCTTCGATAAAAAGTTTGTTTGAATGTCTTTTCTTCTTGATTCTGAGTAATCACATTCCAATGAACATATTCCAACCTTACTTTGCCCGAAATACCAAGTTAAGCTATCTTAAATGCATTTTTATTTTATGCAAAGTTTTCAATATTGCAGTATGCGACAAAAAGACGTTTGACTTTTTTTTTTGTATTTTCGGATTCTACTAGCCATAATTAGTGTTACAATAAAAAGTTTTATCAAAGTTACAAGCCTATAAAATTTTTCAAACAGAAAATTTACATGGCAACACAGCAAGTTACGAAAATTGAGATGTCTGGTAAAATCGATTGGAGAAACCGAGAAACACAAGGCTCCATTTTAGGTAATCTTCAGGTCGAAACAAGTAATTTTGCAAATGTCCTGCATTTTCGGGTAATTTGGCACTAACAAAATACACTAAAAAGCCCATTACAAATACAAAAAAAAAAATAAAAACTATCTTAACTCTCCCAAATTCCGCAAATTACAAAAAAAAATTCTCAAACAAATTTCTATTTAACTTTTATAAAGTGACGTCGAACTTTTTAGTATCTAACCGTTATTATGTATACATTTGTTTAAAAAAATGGCAAAAATCTGTGGGAAATGTGTTGGGAAAAATTTTTCAGGAAATGGAAAAATTCCCCTTCGTCTCACATAGCTAGAAATTCCATGCAAAATGGGCAATTTCCCACAATCTGGCATCCTTTATCTTTGTGAATAAAGAGAGAGCATAAAAACTCCATATAAAAAACATCGAACACCGAGCTCCCCCTTCTTAGCGACCTAAATGCAGAAGAGAGCGGAAAGCAAAATGCAATAAGGAATGTCAGCACAGATTGGCTAAATGGAAACGATCGAAAATCTACAAGCACAAGATTAAATTTTCGAAAAAACCAAAAATAAAGATAATTATTATTAAAATTGCTTGGCTAGTTCTTGCAAATACCCGTTACAAAGAAATTTCACGTTTCAATTTTATAAATTATCACGAATATGTCATCGGTTTTTTCGGGTAACCTCTAGTTTGATCAGAAATGTGCTTTTAAATCTGTATCCTTTAGTATAAAAATTCGGTGGGATGACATAATGTCAATGTTAATAATGTTAAATGAAAAAGAAATAATGTCAACTGACACTATATCTTTTTGGCAATTGACTTTATTTATAATTTTGAAAAAATTTCAGAAATGCAAAAATAATATTTTAGTACAGTGGAACTTCTATATAATGAAGTGAGTTTGTGGTCCCGTGCGAGTTCATTATAGTCTTTTACTGAGAGCGAATCTTGCTGTCTTGCAGAACACACTTTTTGCCGGAACCTTTCTTTCTTTGTATTTTTCCTTTACTCTCAAGGAAGTGAACTTCTGTATAATGAAGTTTCTATATAGTGCAGTGATTTTCTGGTCCCGTGCGAATCCATTATAGGGAAGTTCGACTGTATTTCGAAATTTGTTTATTCAAATGAAGTGATGAATGGATAAAGGTTCTATTGTATGGTGAATGAAATCTGGACACTGGCTAATCAGCATTTCGCAAAATAACTTGTAATGTAAAACAATAATTTTTTATTAGAATAACATCAGAGTAGGCTAAGTAATTCATGAAAAAAATACAATTGTATCACTTCATATCTAGTTGTAAAAATGTCGAACAAAATCCCAACAAATACAAAAATTAGACTTTTAATCACTTTAAAGCTATGGGATTCAAAAAATCGACAATTTATAAGACAATTCAACTGTTTGAGAGTAAAGGAAAAATACAAAGAAAGAAAGGTTCCGGCAAAAAGTGTGTTCTGCAAGACAGCAAGATTCGCTCTCAGTTAAAGACTGAGACTTTGAGTCGAAGTGGAAAATCGTATCGACAGTTGGCAAAAAATACGGTGGCAAAAAACACGGTTAGAAAATATTTGAATTCCATGGGTCTACAACGTAATGCCTGGTTTTCATTATGTCATAATCAATGGCATCACAAACTGACAACGATTCAGCAAAGTGCTGAATTTGCTAGCCCGTGCCATAAGCAAATAAATTTGACAGCATGTTGAATTTTATCGACGTATATGACAAACGGTGACGTCACCTCATATTAATTTTCCGATATTTTACAACAGTTCGTTAAATTGACAACGAAATACCAACCTGTTCTCACAACAAATGACAACAATTGCCATTATTTTGACATAATGAAAACCAGGCCTAAGAAAAAACAGATGGCTCCATTTACAACAGAGAAGCAACAAAAAACCATAAAATCGAGGTTACGTGCGCTTTCTTCTTCAACTTACATTTGTCTGATGGATGACGAGTCGTATTTTACGGTTGAGGCCAACGAATGGCAACCAAAATATTATTTTGAGTATTCTGCAAAGCATAAAAAAAAGACAAATATATCGGCAAAACCAAGTTCCCAGGAAAGGTTTAGATGTGGTTGGCCATTAGCGAAAAAGGAATCAGTGAGCCAGTGTTTTTTAAAGGTGGACTAGCGGTCAGTTCCCAAAAATATATAACGAAATGCTTCCCTGTGCTTGAAGAATTCATAAAAAAATATCACCGACGCGACAAATTAATTTTTTGGCCGGATTTAGCATCGGCACACTACGCCAATGCAACATTAAATTATTTACAGAATCATGGTATTGAGTATATTCCAAAGAATTGTAACCCCCCGTATGTTCCACAATTGAGACCAATCCAAACTTTTTAAGCCAACTTGAAGAGAAATGTTTATAGTACAGGTTATCGAGCAAAAAACGTTGACTGTTTGATTAAAAAAGAACTGAAAAATATAGATACAAAAGGAATTCAAAGATCCATGAAAGAAAAATTTTGAACGCATTTAAATTTTTTTTTCAATTGTTTAGTGTTTGTCTAGATTTCATTCACCATACGTTATGTAAAGTAAAAATTATTTCGAGAAAATCAATTTCTAAGTTTTCCATTCTGCTTTTTTGTATTTGGGAGGTATTATGGGCAAGAGATGACCCTTGCCACTTCACTTTTACCAAAAAGTCAATTTAGAAATTTGTGTAGTTGTTTAGTGCAGTTGTTGTAATGTTCTTGTTTTTTAACATTAATCATTAAACATTTATTGCCCTAAATACTTTTTTTACATATGAATAACCTATAACTAGGGTTACATTATATAAATAATTAGTCCTAACAAGCAAAGCTTTTATCTAGGATTACTTATACTTAATTTACAATGCCTATTTATATATTACAATTAACATAAAATAGTGAACTATATTAAACATCTAACGTATGATTATTTCAAACATTTCTTGTTTTGAGGTTGTTGAAATGCTGTTGTTGTAATGTAGTTATGTTGTTGTTGTAATGCTGTTATTGTAAAGGACATGTGATGTGATCCGTGTTAGTTAAGCGCCGTAAGCGAAAAATTTTCCCAAATAATCGCATAGAAAAACTTTCAGGATATCTTTTACTTATATAAAATTCTTTGTGAGCTTGTAGGTTTGTAGGTTTGTTCCCTTATCACTCAAGAAATACTTGACCGATTTTAATAAAATACATACAAAAATGTAGGTAATTTCATTGAACTCATCATAGGCTTTATGTCATTTCAATAACTTTGGGCGTCCGCCCACTGCCACGCCCTAAAATGTTTAAAGCGCTTTAGCTCGGGTCCTATTCAAGGGATTTTGCCGAAATGTTGGATTTGGTGCTGGATTTTGAATGGGCAGAGGGATGGCTGTTTTCAGTTGCTTAAATAATACATAGTATAACATTTATACATTGACGTAAAAATACAAAATTTTTGCGAGCGAAGCTTTGGGTATAAGCTAGTTAAAGGATAAAATTTTAAAAGCACATTTTTGACCAAACCAGAGGTGTCTCAAAAAAACGTATGGCGTGATCAGCAGCCCAAAAAATACTAGAAAACATGTGTGAAACACCGGGTATTTTTACTGTTGTACAAAGTCCCCACACAATCCAATTGGTCTCAAGCCCCCATTTTGGCCCATTTCAAACATGTACCCAAAGTTTCAAGTCGATATCTCCAAAATTGCGACCGCTATCGTGATGACGGACAGTCAGACAGACGGATATGGCTATATCGACTCAGGAGTTGATGGTGATCAAGAATATATATACTTTTCCATACCGGACACGCCTCCTTATGGGCGTTACAAACGTTTTTTCAAAGTTAATATACTTTAATTAACTTAAACTTTAATTGGTTTTAGCAATTCGATCACATCTGTATACAATTTTTTTTCGAAACCAACGCCATAGATACACAGACCGACATATTTTGAAGTGTATGCTACTTCTATATTCTTGTATAGTTTTTATATATAATCTAGCTGGGGCTAGATTAGAACACTTGTATTGTTGCATTGTTGAAACAATTTTTCTCCCTGAAACCGAAAAGAAAAAATTTCACAAAAGTTGAAGAGAAATTCAGATATGGTAACACTATTTGGGTAGGGAGAAATTAATTTCTGGTTTACTCTAATCGTACTCCAAATTTTGATTACAATTTCGTTTTGAGTACGAGTACGCGTAATTGATTACAACATTTTTTTTTTGCTTTTGCTATTGGAAAAAGTATTACAATTTTTTTTTGTTTCAACCTAATATGAAATATAAGAACTTAGTCAAATATGGAACAGTAAAATATTAAGGGTGTATTCCGTTCTGCGTGAGACATCTGTAGGGTAAATATGGAACTAAAAAAGGTTTTTGTATTTGGTTTTTCACCTCAATTTGTTCTTTGTCACTTGGAAATATTTATAATATAATTGTTTTCACAACATAAAAAAAAATTTTATTTTGATCAAATTTTTCGAAATTCCGTATCGCAACAACAATTTGAAAATGAAAACATTGTAATGAATACTCGAAAAATATACCAAAACTGAATGCACGATCCCCTTTCGAAAAAAACTAAGGAATTCGCAAAAAAAATATTCGCGGTCGCATTACCAAAAAAATTGTGTCCCGGCGCTTTTGCATGCACTTTCATTGTACCTTCGCTCTTAACAAACCTTACTTTTTATGGTTACAATGGTTTTTTCGCCAATTATTGCAATAAAACACGGCGGCCTGCACTGTAAATATCAAAAAATCAAAATATTTTATTCAACACAAAATTTGTGGTGCCGCCTAGAGCTTTAAATATGAAAACTTTGCTTTTGGTTTGTGTATTTGGTTTAGTTTCAAGTTTTTCACCAAAATTCAGTATTTTGGTGAAATTTCGCCTCCATGAAGAGGCGAAAATAATAATGATCTTATGATTGAAAATTATTAATAATATTTTAGATTTAAGGACTGTATACCAGGATTATAATTTAACGGCATTTTTTGACCCAACCACTGAACAGATTGGAACCGGACCCTCTTAACCCATTCATGACGAGCGTGCCCATATGGTAACGCTGATAGCGTTCTACGGTATGTGCAATTACAAAAATATTTGAACGAATATCACTAATCCGTTTTTTGATGTTAATAAAGCATACTTTGATCTTTCTTTTGATATATAACTCTAAGCAATCGCCCGTCAGTAGCGGTGGTGGCGGATAATTGAAAAGTAGTGTTTTTAAAAAGTGGGCAAAAACAGCGAAAAGTCACGACCTTCCCAGTAAGAATATTTTTCATTGCCATAAAAAGTTATATATTTTGAATGTTTTTTTTTTGGCATTTGGGTAAAATATCAAAGTATTAGAAAACGTATAAAATTATTTATAACTTCTGTGTTACCTTTTTATCATTTTGAATTTTGCTGTTACCATATGGGCACGCTCGTCACAACCCTAGCAAATTTAAATTTTCTTACTGAAATTGTTTGTATGAGCTTTTTTTATGTAAAATCAAATATATTTTATTTGTATATTGCTTTGAAAGTGTTTTTGTGTTCTTAATATAATTTAAAACAAAATTTTTTTTTTAATATTCAGATTTTAAATAATTTTTGTACGTGTTTATATACATATTTGCGTACATATTCGAGTATTTTTTGTAAAATGAGGTACATTTTTCTATATATTGGTTTGAAATGTATTTTTTTTTAGCTTTTTTCATATGAAGTTAAAAATATTTTATCTATAAATTGTCTTTAAAGTGTGGTTATGTACTTGGTGTACTTATGAAATATTAGCAGCTCCTCTTAAGTTGATTTAGACATATCCGTATGTCTGTCCGTTATTTGATTGGTATTTCCTTGATTGGTATGGGCTATTGAAGGAGCTAAATGAAAGCTAGGCGGTCCAAACATTGAATTTATCCCTTGGAGGTCCTAGAAGGAGTTTGTATAGCAAATGGGAGAAATCGATCAACTGCTACGCCTACCTTCCATACAAGTGAAAGTCGAGTTTTGTAACAAATGTTACCCGATTTCAAGGGAATTGTGGGAAAATTCTCCGTAAGATATATTGTCCGCTTGGCATCGATGGTGAATGACGCAAAAGCTATATGAGCAATACCCCGATCATGTCATGACGCATACAAAATCCACGTCCAAGATGGCTAGGTCATGCCGAGCTGATGAATGTAAAAAAGTACTACTAAATGAAGCACATGTGAGTACCGTCGGTGGAATGAGCAAAAGATGGCGACCAGGTCTCAGATGGATGGGTGCATGGTATATATAGGTTTACTTCGACCGGTTGAAACTTTCTCCATTGTTTTTTAACAAATTTACATTACGATGAAGACATTTAGGCGAGCATAATTTTATTCGGCTGGACAAGATGATTAGGAGGAAGATTAAGCAGGTACTTCCTATGGGCTTCATCGTAAACCTCTTTTACAGCCATGTAAGTTGTGTATGTCAAATGAAATGATGACGAGGACCTTACCAATTTCAGTTCATATGGAGATATTTCTTATGTTATTGAAAACCTAAGCGGTATTTTGGTGTATGTGTAGATACATATTATATACAGTGGCGGACAGATAATTAGGGCCAGCCTTGAGTGACTGCCAAAATTTTAAGAATATCAACTTGATTACTATTGAAAAAGTCTATTGGACCCCATTCTATGATGACTACCATGACACTTATCAAGAAAATCCTAGTTAAAAACTGACCTACTTTTCTAACTTTTTTCCTTGGGGCTAAAAAATTTTTTCTTTTCATGCAAAAATGTACGTTTTTTAAAAACAAACTACTTTGCTGAAGAAACTTTTATGATCAAAAATGCTCCTGAATTTATAGAATTTTTTTTAACCAAATTTTTTTTTAAAAAAACTATTAGATTTAAAAAAATTAGTCGATTAAAATTTTTTTTTAAATCTTAAAACATTGCTAAACTTTCAAAAATTTCAAAAAAAAGTAGTTGTAAACAATAATATCTTAAATTAGGTAATTTTGCTAGGGTTGTGACGAGTGTTACCATATGGTAACGGCCAGGGCTGGGCAAACGGAGAGCGGTCCAAAAAAAGAAAGGTTAGAAATTCGTTTCTTAGGTCATTTCTAGGTAAGCCTGAAAAAATCTTGAAAAAATTCCGAAAATTTCGCTCTCGTCATTAATGGGTTAAGTGCACATGGGAAAGATGATAGAATTTTTTGAGACCAACATCGAGATTATGAAATGCTGCAGAAAGCCGCAGGAGCGTTCAAAAGTATTGCAAAAAAACATACTTTCCAATATTTGAGGTCAGTTTTCTCAGAAACCATAAAAGTTGTAAACTTGAGACCCTCTTAAGTGCACATGGGACCTTGTGATCTTTCAAAAGAGCCATCAATGACGTTGTTACCACACTTGTGAGCAGCGCGATATTGCTTTTGAAAGATTGACCTGGTAACGAAATACACCCTTAAAGACAAACATTTGTTGTATTTAACCGTGTGTTATTTTGTACACACATGCCACAGTATGTGGGGAACATGGCACTCGGTATAGGGGGGTTTTAGAGGTCCCTGATTTCCATGAATTCAGGATGGCGGATCCAATATGGCGACCATAATTTCAAGATTTCGTTGGAACAGAATGAGACTGACAGACGATTATGACGGATATACTTTTATGACGGACAGACGTTTGTTATAGACCCGCTTTTATGACGGACAATCGTTTGTTATAGACCCGCATTTATGACGGACAAACGTTTCGGATGTTCAAGACGGACAATCATTATAGAATATTTGGTCTTCAATGTCAGTATCTACTTCATCTAACTGATGAGAATAATCCAGGCAATTTTGGTATTCCTGATCGGATGGATTTTCTGTATGGTGTACAAAAGGGGGGAAATTTAATTAAAAAAGGGGAAAAAGGTTAAAAGAGAAAAAATATAAAAAAAACTAGTAAGAGAATTATCTTCGGTCTGACCGAAGCTATAATACCGATTTATTATCGACAATTTTTCGATTTTTTATCGATAATTTTTCGATTTTTTATCGATAATTTTTCGACAGTTTTTCGATTTTTTATCGATAATTTATCCATTTAAAAATTTTGTTCCAATATTATTTTGTTCCGGTCCAATTCCATTTCGTTCCGGTTTCATTCCCATTTCGTTCCCGACCAATGCAGAACCCAATGCAGAAAACTGCATCCAAATCGGTTAAGTATTTCTCAAGATAAACGAAAATAATATAAAATTGGCGGCCATTTTGTATGGGAGGTAGGCGTGGTTCTTATCCGATGTTGCCCATTTTCAATACCGTCCAATCATTCGCCAAAATAAGAGGAATCCGAAAATTTGGAGGCGATCTGTTAAGTATTTCTCAAGATAAACGAAAATAATATAAAATTGGCGTGGCTCTTATCCGATGTTGCCCATTTTCAATACCGTCCAATCACTCGCCAAAACAAGAGGAATCCCAGAATTTGGGGTCTATAGCTCAAAAGCTACGACAGTTATCGTGCGAAATGACAGACAGACGGACATGGACTACTGGACTCAGGAGGTGATGCTGATCAAGAATATATATACTTTTCCATACCGGACACACCTCCTTATGGGCGTTAGAAACGGTGTGACAAAAACAATATACCCTTGGACACTAGTGTGCAGGGTATAATAAAGAATTCTTTACAATAATTTCAGGAATTTCGATTTAAAATTTAGAGTTTTTGGTCACCTCATAATCTAAAAAGCAGAAAACAAAATTTCTTTACAATCATTTCAGCAATTTCGATTTAAAATTAAGGGTTTTGGTCACTTCATAATCTGCAATAACATTAGGAACAAACCAGCCACCAACCCATTTTAGGAAATTTAGTTTCTGTTTTTAGTCGGTTAACTGTTATATTTTAAAAACTTGTTTTAACTCTTTTTTATATTTTACGGTTTAGTTCCATTTTATTCTCATTCCCATTTTGTTCTGGTCGATTTCCATTTCGTTCCGGTTTGGACTACAAATTAGTTCCATTAGATCCATTTACAAAATATCCTACTAAATACCAATAACAACATCAAAATCGGTCAAGAATTTTTGCGTTTACATATGGAACAACCAAATTTCCAGTAGAAAAAACTCAACGTGAGGGATTCAGAGGATGTTTATCGCGCTATTGTTAACTAAACTTTATTTAAAGAAATCTAAAATCAAAAATCCCCACGCGATAATTTAATTCCCTATTTGCCTGAATAGCACAATCGCGAAGCGTGGGATTTAAGCCGCGGTATGGTATCCCCGGCTAAACGAACAACACGAACACGCGAAATAAACTTTTTAAAAACTACACCGAAACTGCCGCGATATATATATATAAGTATGTATATATATGTATAAAAAAAAGAAACTGAAACTTTCCCGACACAAAGAAAATGGGTGCATTCAGCGGAGACAACAGTTGTGTGATTATTCACTGAATGACACTAATTTGGTAGCGCTACTATGTCATTTTCTGGTAGCGCTACCAAATTTAGGTAGCAACATTTTTATATGCTACTTTTGAACAACTGTTGTGAGCTACGTCAAGTGATATTTCAAATCACATTTCAGTCATCTAAAAACTAAATAAACAATTAGGCAAGGAATCGTCTCTTCGAAATATTGCTCGTTTCTAGGTTTTATCTTCACGTTCCCTACTCATCTGACCAGGCAACTGCTGGGGAAGGCCCGCTATACCGCCCAGTATGACCATACCTAGTCCATCGTTCATAAATAAATCATTTACAGAAATTTCCATTTCAAAAAAAATATGTATCGAAAAAAAATATATTTTTTAAATTTTGAGTTGTTGTTCTGAAGTTTGAAGTAGCAACGCATTCAGAAAAATTAAGCGCTGGGAGAGGTAGCGCTAAGACAACTGTTGTCTCCGCTGAATGCGCCCAATAATACCGAACACAAACGGAACCCTTTCCAAAAACGACAAATAACCAAAAAAAATTATTTATACACCTAAAATTTTATTTTTTTAAAACGCACTTGATTTGCGGGATTAGACCGACCTGTCTGAAATCCCTCGCACGATTCTTTGCAGAATCAATGCACCAGCTGAACTTCGATAAAATCGATGTCCAGCAACCACTTGGCTCAGATGCGGGACGACACAAACAAAAAAAAGCAATAAGGAAGAGGGGGAAACGGCCAAACAAATTCCAAGCAAACAACTTGAAATTCCCAGGACGGAAACACTTCACCAAAAACAAATTACGACCGAACACAACCTGTCCAACTCTATTAAATTTCTCAAATTCAATCAACTAAATGGCTGACTGCCACAAATAAAATAAAGCAAAAACACTAGCTGGCAAAACTAAACCAGCGCGGAAAAATACTCCCTTTTGAACAATTGTCCTTCAGCCACAATTCAACGATGGCAGCAACCGCTTCCACTTCACTACTCAAAAAAATACAATAAAACAAAAGAATGAAAATTATCAAAAGTTTTCCAAACAAATTATTCAAAAATCAATTAATTCAAAAATCTAAAACTTTTGCACTTTCCTTTGTCCCTGTTCAAAAAGAACTCAAGAACCTGTCTCTATGAACGCATATATGGCGCTCACTTTCCATTTCTCTAACATCCTTTTGCTTAATAAATTAAGCAAAACAAATATATTTATAAAAAAAATTAACAATAAATAAGATTGTGCAGTTCCTTCGGTCAGTGCGTGTGTAATTTTGTTAGTCCGATTTTGTTCGCCCGTCGCCCCGATCAAAAGGGAAACATACAAAAAAAAACAAAACAACAACACCAGTCGCAAATTAATGCCGCGACAACCCCACCTCTACCTCCGCGAGTGTTGCTTGGTCTCCTGAGACCAACCAACTTTCGAATCTAACCGGAGAAAAATCACCCTGGGTCCATGTGCGGCCTAAGGTCCTGCACGTGCCATGTCCCCTCTTCTCGTCCGTCTTCGTCTTCCAAAACATATGTCCACGGAGACACCCTCTTTTTAACCCTAAACGGTCCAACAAATTTCGGAGCTAACTTCGCTGCAAAATAGTTTGCAGCGTCGGACAAAACAAAATTGCGTCAAAATTGGTAAATACTGTACATCTCTACGTCTGAGATTGTACGTCTTTGCTGTCTTGGCACTTGCCATTTCTAACTTTTTCCGTATGTCTTCCCTCAAGTCTGCCATTAACTTGGCCCGGTCCTCACTACTACTGTCCGGTTGGTCTGAGTCTCCCACTCGTCTATAATCTGTATCACCTCTGACCGCCATATTTCGGCAGCATGAGGTTTTGGAGACGCTCCCAAAACCTCATGCTGCGCTGTTCGAATGCAGTACGCCACCTTTGAGAGATGAGAATCCCATGTCCGATGGTTTTCTGAAATATATGCTCTCAAAGTGGTCTTAATTATTTGGTTGATCCGCTCAGTTGGATTGGCCTGCGGATGATAATGTGCAGTGTACCGCATCTGCACACCATACGAAGCGAAAAAACTCTGCTGCTCCTTGCTACGAAACTGTGGCCCATTGTCGCATACCATGGACCTCGGAACTCCAAAGAGCAGGAAGACATTATCTTCCAACTCCTTGCAAACACTCTTTGCCATTGCGTTTCGCAACGGAAACCACAAGGGGAATTTGGTGAAGTAGTCAACCACCGTTAAAATATAACAAAATCCTCGACTAGACTTCACCAAGGGTCCCATCAGCTCTACGCAGATCATTTCCCAAGGTTCTAACTTCTTTGTCCTCTCTACCATACAACCAGCTCGCTTATTGTTGTCTGGTTTCACCCTCTGGCAAACCTGACATCCTTTAATATATCTAGCTGTCTCTGCCTTCATTTTTGGCCAATAATATTTCTCAACTACCCTTGCGTATGTTTTCCTAACTCCCATGTGCCCCGATAATAGATTATCGTGACACTCGAATAAAATACTGCGCCTATCACTCCTGCCCACAACTCTCTTCCACTCGTACCCAGTGCTAAACAATTATTTGTCCCTGCCTTTATGTGTTTATATAACACCCCATTTTCAATTCTCCAAGCTGGGTAATCGAGTGGTTTATCCTCCACTTTCCTAACCATGGAATCCACCCATGGATCTCTAACACGCCCATCTACCTCCCCTACGACCGGGACACTTCTGGAAAGCATGTCGGGCACAACATGATCTTTCCCTTTCCGATAAATGATTTCATAATCGTACTGCTGGAGCTTTAAAGCCCACCTAGCCAACAAATTGTTGAGCCATACCAACGAATAATGGTCGGTCACCACTGTGAACCTGACCCCTTCGATGTATGGCCTCAACTTCTCAACTGCCCACAAAACAGCCAAACACTCCTTCTCGGTAGTGGAATAATTCCTCTCGCACCTACACAACGACCTGCTCAAATATGAAATGACCTTCTCCCCTTCATCAAACTGCTGTGTCAAAACGGCACCTATTCCAAAATCGGAAGCATCAGTTTGAACTACGAAGGGTCGTTCGAAATCGGGACAGCTCAGGACCGGCGCCGTCACTAGACGCTCCTTGGCCTTCAAGAAGCGGTCCTCTCACTCCAGCGATCATCTAAACCGGTTCTTCTTCTTTAGAAGATTAGTTAGAGGTTTAACCAAATCTGCGAAATTGGAAACAAACCTACGATACCAAGAAATGGTGCCAACAAACGACCGGACTTCCCTTTTTGGGAGCTGGAATTTTCAGCATTGCCTCAACTTTTTCGGGGTCAACATGCAAGCCCTGTCGATCAGCTACATAACCTAGATACCGTAGCGAAGAAGGCAAAAATTACATTTTTCCCTATTCAATCTAAGCATGCCGAACAAACCCTCCTCAGGACCTCCTTCAGAACCTAACATGTTTGTCAAATGTATTTGTAACAATAATAATATCGTCCAAATACACGAAAACATGGGGTTCTAAGTCAGCCCCAAGGACCTCATCTATAAATCTCTGCCAAGTTGCAGGCGCATTGTGCAGGCCATAAGGCATGCACTTGAACTGATAGAGCCCCCTACCCGGAACTGTAAATGCCGTGCACGCCATAGACTCCTTCTCTACTGGGATCTGCCAATAAGCGGATTTTATATCCAAACTACAGAGATATTTGGCGTCCTTTAGCTTATCTAAAGTAGCCGAAATATAAGGGAGGGGGTAACTATCCCAATCCGTATTTTATTTAAGGTCCTATATAATCAATGTAAAACCTATAACTTTTATCTTTTTTCCTAATCATAACAACCGGAGATGCCCAAGGGCTGTGAGAAATCTCAATCACACCCTTATCTAACAAATCTTCTATCTCTTCATCTATGCGCCTCTGAATAGCGGGCGATACCGGATAGTATCGCTGCTTGACTGGTTCCACATTTGGCTTTGTACGAATCCGATGTTCGACCAAATGTGTACAACCAAGTCCCTCAGGCTTAGCTCTAAAAACTTCAACGAATAACTCTTCAAGAACCGATTTTTCCTAGTTGACAACGAAAACCTATCAACTAACGTCGCTACTGACGAGACCTCGACTTGGTCGGAAAACCTCCATTGATTCTTGGCCAAATCTGGTACTAAACCGGCCTTAGACCAAAAGTATACGCCAAAAATCAATGGTTGGGGCAAATCCGGTATTACGAGGCATTCAACGAGGACCGACTTGCCCTCTACCTTGAAAGGAACCGAAACTACTCCCTGAACCGGAACTTGTTCACCGTCAGCAAGCGCAACCTTGCTGACCGCAGATGCTACCAAACTCAACCCCCAAGACTTCAACGTGTCCCAGCCCGCCCTACCAAGAATTGTCCTGGTGGCCCCAAAAATTTTAACACCTAAATATGGCCTATTATCTAATTCTTTTTCCGAAAGAGAAAAACTCAAACAAATTTCGGACGGACGTTGCTTCTGAGGCCTATCGTTATTTACCTATATCCTATATCCCACTTCGACAAATTTACAAATCCCTGGAACCCTAACATTCCCTCAAACAACAAGCCCGAAATACAACATAGTTGTTCTGAAGTTTGAAGTAGCAACGCATTCAGAAAAATTAAGCGCTGAGAGAGGTAGCGCTAAGACAACTGTTGTCTCCGCTGAATGCGCCCAATAATACCGAACACAAACGGAACCCTTTCCAAAATTGACACAAAACGACAAATAACCAAAAGAAATTATTTATACACCAAAAATTTTATTTTTTTACCCCACACTCACTGTGGCAGGGTATACTAACTTTGACACAACGTTTGTAATGCCTATAAGGGTGCGGGTCCGGTATGGAACAGTATATATATTCTTGATCAGCATCACCGCCGGAGTCAATTTAGCCATGCCCGTCTGTCTGTCCGTCCGTCCGTTCGCACGATAGCGGTCGCAGTTTTGGAGATATCGTCTTGAAACTTTGGGAACATGTTTTTCTCGTGAATACTGAGATCAAGTTCGAGAATCAGCCAAATCGGGCAAAAACTGGGCGTAGCTCCCATATACCGAAAAAAGGTTAACATTTTTCAAGTCTTTTTTATTGCTGCATTCGATTGGAAATGTTTAGAAACGTATTTTTGACATGGTCCAAGGTTTGGAAATTTTTAGAAACGGATTTTGGACATGGTCCGGGCTCCAAAACCATTTATAGGTGGCTCAAAATGGGGTTTGAAACCACATAATTTTGTGTTCTAGGTACTTCATCCTACTGTGTGGGGGTATTTCAACTTCGGTATAGCCGAAGATAGTCCACTCTCTAGTTTTTAAACGCACTTGATTTGCGGGACCAGACCGACCTGTCTGAAATCCCTCGCACGATTCTTTGCAGAATCAATTCACCAGCTGGACTTCGATAAAAAGAGGGGGAAACGGCCAAACAAATTCGTATTCGACGTCGGGGCGTTACCCACACCTATATGTGAAAAATCTAGAGTGTGTTTGGCAAATTTACGTAACATAAAATGGACCAAACACCAATCAGAGCTTAGACGACACCTTCACCCCACCTCAAACTCACTTGATCACCAGTCATATACAGCTGCAATTAACGACATACACCACGCTGAGGAAACTACGTCAAGTCCAAGTCTGTTAATGGTGTTCAACAGGAACCTGCCCTTTTCGTTTTCGTTTAATTTTTGTATCCTTTAGTATAGAAATCACGTGGAGACTATTATCACCAATGTGTTTGGTAATTTCTTTTATGAGCGAATTAGAGTTTCGCTCGCGTAGATTTATAGTTTTTGCGGGGTTTCTGCGTTTTCGGCTTGGGATCTGCATTGTTTTCTTCAGCAAGGGTTGATTTGTAGTGCTGGTATTGCCCGTTGCCCTGTGGTTTGCGACAATGGTAGATCTATTAATTGTATCATGCGCATCAGACACGGGGGTGATGCAGAGGGGGATTTGAATATATTTACTACACTCAGAAAATAAAAACTTTAAAATCGCTTTAAACCCAGTACAAGGCACTTTAAATTTAAAAGTTTCCACTTTCAATTTTTTTTTATTAAAGTAAACACTTTTAATTTTAAAGTGAATACTTTTAAATTTAATAAAGCGAAAACAAAAAAAATTATATTTTAGTGTCTATTTTTTAATTTCCTTTTTTAGTTTACTTTCATTAAATTTCCATTTCTTCTTTTTATTTATTTTAAGTGATGTAATTGATATTTCAATATTTTATTTGCTGATGGTTATTTTATATTATACATATTTCCGAAATAAAGAGTTCATATAAATTTTTGTTTACTTACTTGGTCTGGCGAGATTTGAACCCAGGCCATTTGGGTTATGAAGACGCGCTTTGCCTCTTAGCACGTTTGACTACCGCAAGCAATATTTTACAATGTTTTAACTTCATATAAGTACTATATGATATGTAATTTTTGTGTGTATATGAATTTTTCATAAATTATTTTTGGCAAGGAATTTAAGCATTTAAATAAATTTTATTTTGTAAATAATTTACAAAAATGGTTTAAAAAAACCTCAAAATAATTTTTTTCTTTTTTTTTTGTATAAATTAAATTAACAAAAATATTTTTGGAAAATAGGTGTTTACTTCAAATGTAAATTTGAAAAATCCTTATAAAAAACATATAAAACAAAAAAAAAACTAGAGAGTGGACTATCTTCGGCTATGCCGAAGCTGAAATACCCCCACACAGTAGGAATTCAGAAGTAATTCGGACATAAACAAATTTGGTCTTAATACCACACTCAGACCATGTCCAAAATCCGTTTCTAAAAATTTCCAATCGAATCCACAAAAAAAAAATTTGGTCTCAAGACCCCATTTTGACCATTATATATATAGTTTCGGAACCTCGGACCATGTCAAAAATTCGTTTCTAATTATATCCAATCAAATACAACAATAAAAAAAAAATTGGGAAAAAAATTAATATATATATACTTTTCCGTACCGGTCACTCCTCCTTATGGGCGTAAACATTTTATCTTAAAGTGTCAAAATAAAATTTCAATTTAAAATTAAATATATTCACTTTACTTATTCTTTTAAAAGTGATAGCAATAAAATTTAAGTTTTTTACTTTTAAATATAAAGTGTCTAGTTTAAAATAAAGTAAACACTTTTAAACTAAAGAAATTTACTTTAACATCAAAAGTGTTTACTTTTAAACTTATAGTAAACACTTTAAATGCTTAATATAACCACTTTTAAAAAAAATTTATTTTGCTTTGTGTATAAACTAGAGACCGACCAAAATTCGGTTTTTCGGCTTTTCGGCCAAAAAAAAGCTGTTTCGGCCGTGTTTCGGATTCGGCCGAAAAATAAAATATCGTTTTCGGCCGAAATTTCGATATTTCCGCCGAAAATTTCGGTTTGGTACGAAAAATGTAACAAATAAATAACAAAGATTACACTGATCGACAAAACTGAACATTTTGTGTTAAATATACTTGATACACAAATTCTTATGTATTCTACAGTACGCACCAAAAATTCTATTTGTGTGCCATTTTCATTATTATTTTTGGATTTGGCGTGGCAAAATACATAAGGAACAACCAAGTGGATAAAAGCGGTATGTAACACAAATTTAAGGATAGTTTAGAAAATCAGAAGCGACAAAGAAGACTAGTCCACAATTTGTATTGAAAAAAGAAAAATAAAAACTTTGAAACTTATTTTCTTGAAAGAATTTGTATGTTACATACAGCCTTCATCCATTCACCCCTTCACAGCGTTTTCACTCTTCTCCTATCGGAGCTGATCTATTACACTCGCGATGATTTTTAAATTTTTACTCCTCTACTACTATTGTAAGAAATCTTCTCCTCAAAATATTATGTGAGTTTCATACAATGCAAAACTACTACTCTTTCTACAAATCTACTACCATGACAGAAATGTCTACTACTATTGTAGAATCTCTACTACTCTACGCGGAAACCCTAATCTACGCCCCTCTCTTGAAATCTGCTACCTTAACAGTAATTTCTACTACTCTCGTAGAATTTCTACTACTCTACGTAAAAAAATTAAATCTACTTCCCTTTCTACTCCCCTAAAATCGAATATCTACAACTCTCGCCTTAGCAAAAAGTGAGAACCCTGCCCCTTCAATTGATTTCCGCGCATTTGATAGTTTGCTTCTAAATTCATGTAATTCATGATCTGAACTTAAAATGTTTGTTTTCAGCCTACTGATACGCTTAATTATGTACAACTTTATTACATTTAAATTCACAATTTTTTTCGGTTTCGGCTTCGGTTTTGGCCGAAATTAAAAAAATGTAAATTCGGCCATTTCGGTTTCGGCCGAAATTAAAAAAAGCGATTTCGGTCGGTCTCTAGTATAAACCTTACGGGAGAGACACTTTAAATTATTTTTGAAAGTGTTCACATTTAATTTTAAAGCACACTTTTTTTCTTAGTGTAGGAGTATCTATATGAGAAATAGCTGATACAGAGTTACCTGAGTTTGTGTGTGCAGATAGAATAGGCAGAAGAGAGTCGACCTGTTGCAGAGTTTGCAGTGTTGGTAGTTGATGAATGGTGTGTTGAGTTGGCTGATATTGTTGTATATGCTGCGGTTGTTATTGATGCAATGGCATTTGTTGTTGTGATTGCTCTTGTTGCTGCTGTTGCACATATTGTTGTTGTGATAGCTGTTTTTGTAGCAATTGTCGTTGTTGTAACAGTGCTTGTTATTGTAATTGTTGATGTTGTAGCTGATTCTGCATATTGGAATCGTTTATAACTACGTTTTAATTACTGTCATCAAGAGCAGGTGAGTGATTCACCACCATGGCTTTGGTTCACTGGGTTCCGATCGAGCTTGGTTTGTTACTTTGATAACCAGGCCGCAGCTTGTGACCGAAAGAGGGCGCTGGTGTCAAACGGATGTAGCGTTATTTCAATAAATGTTCGACGTATCAATTTTGTTTATAATATTATTTAATAAGATTGTGATAGCCTATTGCGCAGTACAACAATGAAGAGTCAGAAACGTGTGTCTAATTAGTGATGCGTAAAAAGTACGCATAGAAAAACAGGAAATATTTTTAATGAAGTTGGTTGTGGTCGTTAATGAGCTGCTTGCGACTCCTAGGTGGCGCTGCTATCACCTCCAAGTTCCCACAGTACTTCCCTCCGAGTGACGAGGCTACTGCTGAGTGACGAAATGTACCCGTCTCGTACGGTCCATCATAAGGTCGTTGGCAAGGTTTTTTAACTGCATCTACCCGTACAAAAACATGCGAGCAGTTGTATAACGTTTTATGCACAAAAGCTTTGCGTTTGTTGTGATGTGCCGAAGGTGCTGATCGAATTTGACGCATCTGCTCGCGAAGTTTCTCCAAAAAATATTTAGGTTCCGGTGTAGTCTCTTCGTTTATGAAAAACTCACCTGTTATACGGAGTGTGGTTCCATATACGAGCTCTGCTGCAGAAGCTTTGATGTCTTCTTTGTGGCTCACCCGAAGGCCAAACATAACCGTAGGCAGAACTTCTACCCGGTTTGGTGAATCCTGATGGCCTTTAGGGATCGAAGCCAACGCTCAACCATCCCATTGGCGGCAGGATGGTATGCTGTTGTTCGTATTCTGTTGCTGCCAATAAGTTTGCAAGCGCCTCGAATAGCTGCGACTCGAATTGAGAACATCTGTCGGACGTTATTGTGGTCGGCACTCGAAATCGTGGTACCCAGCAGGCGAAAAAGTTGTCGACTATAGTGTTGTCCTTCAGTGGCACAGCCTCTGGCCAGCGTGAGAAACGGTCGATTATCGTAAGCGCATACCTATAGCCATTGCATGATTGCATGGTTATGATGTGCACATGACGAAAACGCTCACTAGGCATTGCAATGTGTTGTGGAGGATTTTTAACGTGACGTCCCACTTTGCTTTGTTGACATGCTAGGCATGAACGCGCCCAGCTGATGACATCGCTATTCATATTTGGCCAGGTCTGCTGACCAGGCGTTTAGTTGCCCGATCGCTCAAATGTGCCATGTTGTGTACGTTGTCGAAAATGCGCCTTCGAAGAGATTTTGGTGCAAAAGGTCGGATACTAGTGCCAGAAACATCGCAATATATAAGTACGTTCGGTCCATCGACCCCCAAACTGCGTAACTCGCGGCCGTAGATGAGATGTTTGAAGTGACGAACAGCTCGATAAATGGCCAGGAGTTCCTTATCGTACACTTTGTATTTCCTCTCACGGTAGTTTAGCTTCTGCGAAAAAACCCAAGGGCTGTGGTCCATTGTAAAGTATTCAATCCCGAGGCGTTTTTGAAAATACCGGGATTTCGGGATTCGAAATTACAATCCCGGGATTTTCGGGATTTTCCAATTGAATACAATAACTAATATAAAATTAAAAAAAAACACTTTTGCAACAATATTTTAAGTTTAATTTCATTTTAATTCAACAAATTTTTTGTTTAATACAAATAATATGTAAGATAAATAAAGTCAAAAAAAAAGTTATTACTTTTAAATTACATTGATCGAACAAGTTTGACATTATATGTGATAAATGGAGTTCTTTTATTATTTATTTTGCCACACTGCTTCCAAATATAATCATAAAATTCAACCAGCTCCATTTCATGCTAAACATGAAAAACTCATTTTCAGTAGTTTTAGTATTATAGCGGATACACCAATCTTAAAAGTTTTTCAAAACTTTTGAAATTGGTGTCCATTCAAAAGCTAGACACACATAAAACCATTTATCCAATTGACCAAACTTTTGTCAATATACGGTCAACAAAATAATTTTATCAATTAAATCTATCTTTTTTGTCGAACAAAAAAAAATTTGCTCAAATTGGAAAAATTTTATTCAGATCGATAAAAATGTTTTGTTAACCGTTATTGACAAGAATGTTGTTAATTTTTTTGTGTGTTTAGCACTAAATCTATAAAAGTGGGCTTTTTGTATTTACCAATTAGATTGAAAGTAAATGCACTGCTGTATTTTTGTGGAAAAACGTCAAAAATATCTTAAACAATTTTTTTTTTTATTACAGTATGATATTTATTGAATCATCCAAATAGTTTTTTTAGATCTAACAATAATAATTCAAAAGCTAATATAGGGGAATAAATTAGTTTCGCTTAAGACGTGAGGGATTCAACGGTCTTAGCAGTTTTCTAGCTAGAATGTTAGGGTGAAACATGAGCTTGTACTTCGTGGTAAATTTCGGGATTTCGTCTTTGACTTCCAGCATATTCAGGTCTCTGTGGATGTTAGTTTTTTTATATACCTGGCAATTTGTCTCAGGATTTTAGATTGGACTCTGTGGAGTTTTTCCACGTTCGAGAGAGGCAGTGCCCCAGAGCTCAATTCCATATGTCCATATGGGTTTTATTATACTTTTGTATATTTGGACTTTGTATGTGAGATTTAGCTTAGATGCCTTTGAGATTAGCCAAATTAGTTCCAACAGTTTTAGTTTAATCTGGGTGATTTTGGATTGAATGTGCTTATGCCATGTGATCGAGGTGCATTCCAAGATACTTGGTTTCGGAACTTTCAGGGACAATTTGGCCGTTTATCTTCAGAGCAGGGTACGTGCCCCTTCTTAGGGTGAAGGTTGAGTGACAGATTTTGGATTCGTTGACTTTGATTTTCCATCGTGATAGCCAATTACTTAGAGTGTCCAAATGTTTTTGCACGTAGAGAGTTGCCATGTCTGGGTTAGAGTGAGAGCACAGGATAGCAGTGTCATCAGCATAAGATATAAATATAAGAGTTCTATCGCTTTTGGGCATATCTGCAGTATAGAGAATATAAGGGAGCGGCGCGAGGACACTACCTTGTTGTTACTCCGGCCAGTATTTCGTATTTTTGGGAGACAAAGCTTTCATATTTTACCACAAAGTTATATTCTCCCAGCATATTAGCGGGGAGAATATGCTGTAATTTGTAAAAGAGTCCTTCGTGCCAGACTTTATAGAAGGCCTGGGTGATATCGAGAAAAACAGCGGAGCAGTACTGTTTCTTTTCGAAAGTGCTTCTTATTGAGTCTACAATACGGTGCACTTGTTCGATAGAGCCATGCTTTTCGCGGAAGCCAGCTGTTTTTGTAGAGTTCGAGTGATGTTATTGAGTTGTTTTTTCAGATTTGGGGATCTGTTGTTTTGCCATTCGCGACGGTTTTTCCTTTTATTTTTTATTAGCTGCTCTATGTCCTTTGGGGTACATTTTGCATAGCTGCGAGTTGAGCTATTTGGGATTTGGGCGGGAGTGGCCGCTGTAGCTGCTTGGGAAAGCAAGAGTGTGACATTACTAACAGCTGTGTTTATTTCATCTTTCGTTTTTAGTGACACATTTGGGTTAATGTGGGAGCTTATATACTTCCGATATTTGAGCCAGTGTGTGAGTTTCAATTTATCTGGTGAGTTGACCTCAGAACTTGACGCGTACTTTATTGTGATAATGATAGGCGTATGGTCTGATGAGAGATGATCTTAAACAATATATAAAAAATAACTTTTTGTAATCCCGGGATTCCGGACTCAAAATCCCCTGTTTCCGGGATTTAGAAAACGTCCGGGATTGAACCGATTCTTCCAGCGTTTTTTACACTCTTCGAATGCCCTGTCTGTACAGTCAGTCCATCGCACCGGTCTTTTGTCCCTTTTTTCGCTCCCAATGTAAGCTCAATGAGTGGCGCTTGCACTCGCGCAGCGTTGGGTATACAGGTTCGGTAAAAATTCCAGGCACCGAGAAATTTTCGCAACTTATCGACAGTTTCCGGTTTTGGGTAATCTCTGATAGCCTGGACGCTATCTGCTGGATACCATTTCGGTTTAGGGTATAACCCAGATATCGCACATCCCGCTGTCCAAAAACGTGCCAGTTTTTTTGTCTCGTACTTTGAGGCGTTTTGATGTTCGCTCTGTGCCGACAGCCTGATAAAAACACAACCCGGCAGCATTCGCCTCTGGAGCAGGCGAGCCGGCACGAGAGCCTCCCGAGCGCCTGTTACTGCGGTGATTGTGACTTAGTTGGTTCACCGGAAGGTTGCTCAGCAAGATCGCTAATAGCCAACACACCGCGAACGCTCTCCGGGCAGCTGCTCAAGGAAAAGGCTGCGCAACACATTTTTATTGCACTGACCAGCAGACAAATTTCGAAGTAAGGGCTTTTCTTCGCCCAGAGGTTGACCACGAAGCATGCAGCGAAGTTTTGTTTCCTGAGACTCTGACAGACTGCTGATGATGCGATGTTTAAGTCCATCGTATTTGCCCTGAGCCGGTGGATTGTCGATAATGTCGCCCACAATGTCAAGAAGGTCGCCATCAAGGTGCGTAGCGATGTGCCGGTACTTCGACTCGTCGGAAACAATGCGGTGCATTTCAAATTTTATTTCAGCGACAATGAAATTTCTGGTTAGATTATCGCGCCAGAACGGGCTAGGAAGCTTAACCACAGTGACCGCATGTACTCCGACAGCACCCTGATCTACCACTGAAGCGCCCATTGAAGTAAACTGTTCGCTGGAATTTTCATCATCGTCTTGCTGCACTTCGATGGGACTGTGTTGAAAATATATGCGTACTTTTGTTTATTCTCTTCCATTGCTGCATTGAGATCGTGGTGCTCTGATTTTTGTACTTGGCAACAAATGCTTGCCAGCGGTTTGTCCCATATGCCAAAAATGTCAAGTGCATCGGTACCTAAAATGTTTAGAGAATCAATATCTCCTACAAAAATGTTTATTTGTTGCACTTCCCCATGAAGCTGAATTTCGCAAGGAAATTCAGCAATTAACCGGATTTTGGCCTTCGAAGCACTGGTAGCGTAGCTATCCTGTAGCTTGTTATCTGCATCCTCTTCCAGACCGCCAATAGTTTTGTGCGAACTTCGGCATGTTGCTTATTTTGAAGCCCTAGCACCAAAATTAAACACTTGAACTGGTCGGGTGTCATCTCTGCCAGCTTAGATTTTTCACAGCACTCGTTTACTCTTGCTGCATACGATACTATGTCTTCTTTGCCTTCTTAGCATACTTAGCATACTTGTTGTAAGCAATGGGGTTAAGCTTCCTCAACAGTAGTCGTACCCGCGCTCCTTCATCCAAATCTTTGCCGTCGACTGCGAACACATCTTCGTGCCGCGTATCGCGGTTTTTTTAACTAAATTTTAAAAAACACTAAAGTCCAAAAATTCCCACGCGTTAATTTAAATCCCTAATTGCCCGAATAGCATAGTCGCGAAGCGTGGGATTAGAGCCGACCCTCGCGGTATGGTATCCCCGGTCGAACGAATAACACAAACACGCGAAAACCCGATAAATAAACTTTTTTAAAAACTACACCGAAACTGTCGCGATATATATATAAGTATATATGTATAAAAAGAAACTGAAACTTTCCCGACACAACGAAAATAATACCGAACCCTTTCCAAAATTTACACAAAACGACAAATAACCAAAAGAAATTATTTGTTCACCAAAAATTATATTTTTTTAAAGGCTGTGCGAACAATCGCCCAACGAACAATCCCCCAAAAACCAAAAATTAACAATCGCCCAAAAATTTTGGGCCATTCTTCATAATGAATAAAAGCCTAAAAAATTGCGAAAATCGCCCAAAAAATTATGAATTTTCGCCCAAAAGTTGCACTCATGACGGACACTCTCGACACTATACTCAAGTGGGCGACAGAAGCAGGTCTGAGTGTAAATGCGGAGAAAACGGACATGTTACTATTCACTAGAAAGTATAAGGTCCCGGAATGGGCACCACCCATCTTAAATGGTACCAACCTAATACTCAAATCATATACCAAATATCTAGGGGTAGTTGTGGACAACAAGCTGGACTGGAAGCTCAATGTTGAAGAGAGGGTGAAGAAGGCCACTAACGCTTTATATGCATGTAAAAGGATGCTTGGAAGCACATGGGGCATGTCACCTTCACTAATTCAATGGTGCTACACAGCCATAGTTAGGCCCATACTAATGTATGGTATCCTGGTATGGTGGACGTCATCAAAAAGAAAACATACGTTAAGCCCATGGAAAAAGTTCAGAGACTCGCAGCGCTATGTACGACGGGGGCAATTAGAACCACTCCTACGGCAGCTCTTGAAGCTATCCTCAACCTACCTCCGATTGACCTCTATGCAGAGAATCGGGCGGCCAAATCCGCATTAAGACTACGAGTAACAGGACAACTTACATGCAGATCCTTCGGACACAGTTCTATAGGCCGGGATGCTACGGTCGCTTCAGACTATATGATTCCGACAATGTACCATGGAAAAAGGATAAAAACTATTATAAGAAAAGAAGGCTGGCGCGAGGGCATGAAACCAATGCGCAAAACTTTCAATATATACACAGATGGCTCGAAAACGTCAGCTGGTGTTGGGGCTGGTGTTTACTGTGCTGAACTCAACATCAGCAAGTCTTTTAAACTTCCCGATTACTGTAGCATATTCCAAGCAGAAGTGTTTGCTGCCCGTAAGGCAGCGGAGCTAGCTTGCGTAGATGAAACAGAGAACTGCCTAATAAACATATATATAGACAGTCAAGCGGCCATAAAAGCACTAACATCGCACTGGTCATCATCGAAGAATGTCCTTCAGTGTAGAGTAGCGATGGACAAACTGGCTATTGGGTACCGAGTCACAAGGGCATAGAGGGAAACGAAGCAGTAGATGATATTGCAAAAAAGCGAACTAGTGTGCCAGAGGATCAAATCAGCGAAGTACTGATGCCTCTGCAGGAAATAAATAGATATCTGGAAGAAAGCATGTGGAGAAGGGCGAATGCAAGGTGGACAAATTTAACTACCTGCAGAATCGCCAAAATCATGTGCAAACCATACAATGTGGGACACACAAAAAATGTTATATCGTTCGACCGTAAAAATTGTAGAACATCAGTGGGTGTTCTAACTGGTCACTGTATGGTGGCAGCTCACGCGTTTAAGCTAAAACTGACCGACAGTGATGAATGCAGGAAATGTCCAGAAGAGGAAAAGGAGACTCTGGAACATCTCCTCTGCTTCTGTCCCGCTCCCTCGGGAACTCGTTTGAAGTAATTAGGAGCTTCGACGTTTGGGGGACTAGAAGAAGTCGGCGGACTTAGTGTGAATTCTCTTATAAGATTTGCAAACAACGCTTGCATGTTAAATGATGTTTACTTTCGCTGAAACAATAAAGACTCCTTTCTGGTATCGCTAGGGACCTTGTAGGTCTATGCGTGGCTTCGGCCAGCCAGTCTAACCTAACCTAACCTAACCTGACCTAACCTAACCCAAAAACAAAATGAACAATCGCCCAAAAAAAATGTTTATTTTTTTTTAATAATAAGAAAACATTTCAGATATTCATATTTCAAAGAAACAAAGTATTTGGAAACTTCTGCTTTTAGAGAATTCTTAAGCTGCGGTCAGATTAGGCAAATATTTGCGAATACACTCGAATACACTCAGATATTTTTAATATCAACTAAAATCGTATGTGACTGAACCAGTATTTTATTTTTCTGAATGTATTTTCCCAGTATTTGTGCAAATATTTGCCTAATCTGACCGTAGCGAAAGAAAGGAAAATAAAGTAAGAGAACTTTGACAGCTCAAACAAAATATTCAGTTGTCCTCTTCCCCGCGCAGGTCGCATTCCACCCGCGAGTGGCGAATTTGTTTTGATTAACAAATTAATTTTGCAAAACAAATATATTTATAAAAAATAATAACAATTAATAAAATGGTTCAGTGCGTTCTTTCGGTCAGTGCGTGTGTGCTTTCCTCCGATTTTGTTCGCCCGTAGCCCCGAACAAAAGGGAAACATAACAACAAGATCAAACAAACAACCAATAAAAACAACAACAATCGTGTCGCGATTTTATACCGCGATTTTGTACCACACATCAAATGTGAGGTTATGTGGCGGATCATTGCAAAATTCTGCCATGCTTTTTGCAAGATTTTCCATCACGCTTTCTTGACAATTTCTTCCCTCAGTGAGCATTGCGACTAAGGCATTCAATCCCGGGATCCCGAAATCCCGGGATCCTGGAAGTTTTCTCAATCCCGGAAACCCGGGATTTTGAGTCCGGAATCCCGGGATTCAAAAATGCATTTTTTTATGCATTGTTTAAGATATTTTTGTCGTTTTTCCACAAAAATACTTCCGTGCATTTACTTTCAATCTAATTGGTATATTAAAAAACCCCACTTTTGAAGATTTAGTGCTACAAACACACAAAAATTTACAACATTTTTGTCAATAACGGATAACAAACAATTTTTATCGATCTGAATAAAATTTTTTCAATTTAAACAATTTTTTTTTTACAAAAAAGATATATGTTAAAATTATTTTGTTGACGGTATATTGAAAACTTTACGAATTGGATAAATGGTTTTGTGTGTGTTTTACTTTTGAATGGACACCAATTTCAATAGTTTTAAGCAACAATTGGTGTATTTGTTCCCGCTATAATACTAAAACTACTGAAAGTAAGTTTTTCGTGTTTAGCATGAAATGGAACTCGCAGAATTTTCTGATTAGATTCGGATTCAGCGTGGCAAAAAAAATAATTTGTTCGATCAATCTAATTTAAATATTCGTTTTGTTTAACGTAATATTTATTAAATACTAGCTGTTACATACCCGGCGTTGCACGGGTTGTATAAAATTTTAAAATAAATATATATAGGAATTTGCGACAATTTCAATGGCGCTGTAGTTGATGGTTTATTCCCCCCGTGAAACTTGTTGCCAGTTGTAATCCCACCCGGTAGGAATCACCCAAAAAAAGTCCAAGGACGCACTTGGTGGCAGTTGTAATTCAACCCGGCATGATCCACCCAAAAATTGTCCAAGGACGCAATTGGTGGCAGTTGTTATCCCACCCGGTATGATTCACAAAAAAAGAGTCGAAGAACACACTTGGTGGCAGCTGTAATCCCACCCGTCATGATTCACCCAAAAAATGGCCAAGGAAGCATTTGGTTCCAGTTGTAATCCAACCCGGCATGATCCACCCAAAAAATGTCCAAGGACGCTCTTGGTGGCAGTTGTAATCCCACCCGGCATGAGCCACCCAAAAAATGTCCAAGGAAGCACTTGGTTCCAGTTGTAATCCTACCCGGTATGATTCACCCAAAAAATGTCCAAGGAAGCACTTGGTGCCAGGTTGTAATCCCACCCGGCATGAGCCACCCAAAAAATGTCCAAGGACGCAGTTGGTGGCAGCTGTAATCCCACCCGGTATGATTCAGCCAAAAAAGTCCAAGGACGCAATTGGTGGCAGTTGTAATCCCACCCGGTATGATTCACCCAAAAAATGTGCAAGGGCGCAGTTGGTGGCATGGACCACTTAATATTCGATAGTTACTAAGTTACTTTTTAAGAATATTTCTTGTTGTATGGAAGGTGCCACGCCCCGTTGTCCAAATGCAACGTCTTATGTCCTATTGCAAATTCCATTACTAACACAATTTTACCTTAAAATTTCAATAAAATCAGTAAAGCCGTGATATTGGGTAGAAAATTGTATGGGCTGTGCCACGCCCCTTGTCCAATTATTCCCATATTCGACACATAGCAGTACAACTCCATTCCAAATTTCACTAAAATTTGTCCATTAGTTGCTCAATTAGCTGTTATTTAAGTTATGTGTTGTGTGGGAGGTGCCACGCCCCTTTGTCCAATTATTCCCATATTCGACACATAGCTGGGAAAACATATTGTACAACTCCATGCTAAATTTCATTAGAATATATTCAATCGTTGCTTAATTAGCTGGTATTTAAGTTATGTGTTGTGTGGGAGGTGCCACGCCCCTTTGTCCAATTATTCCCATATTCGACACATAGTTGGGAAAACATACTGTACAACTCCTTGCTAAATTTCATTAGAATATATTCAATCGTTGCTTAATTAGCTGGTATTTAAGTTACGTGTTGTGTGGGCGGTGCCACGCCCCTTGTCCAATTATGCTCATATTTGGCATAAAGATTGGAAAAGTTATTATGCAACTTCGTGATAAATTTTGTATTTATTATTCAATATTCAATTCAAATTCAATTCAATAGTTACTAAATTACCTTGTAGACATATTTTGTGTTGTATGGGAGGTGCCACGCCCCTTTGTCCAATCCCAACCGCATATAGCCTATGTTACATGTCGATACCTATAGAATTTATCCTGAAAGTTTCAAGAGAATCGGTACAGCCGTTTAGCCGTGATTGAGGGACAAACAGACAGACAGACATACAGAGAGACACACACTCAGTTTTATAATATATATAGGGATGTTTTCTTTGTCGAATTAAACTTAAAATATTGTGGCAACAATTTTTTCTTTAATTTTATATTAACAATTGTATTTAATTGGAAAATCCCGAACAAATCCCGGGATCCCGGGATTGTGATTTCAAATCCCGAAATCCCGAGATTTTCAAAAACACTTCGGGATTGAATGCCTTAATAATAATAATAATAATAAAAGGGGGGATTTGCACTGCGACCTTTGGTCTTTTGTGCCCCCACTACGAGTCCGTGTTGGGTGACGATGCCCCAAGTATCACGAATCATACCTCTGCCAACCTTTAGAGGACCTCCACCAACCCCAATTCCGTTTGGAATTTCAAGATTAGAAGAGGATCCAGATTCGGCCAATCATGCTCTGGCACCAGGTACTTTCCCAGTACGCGCCTCCTTGTATGGATGATTGCCCCACAGGACACGGACTTTCTTCTTCCTCATTGCAGAATCTGCAAGAGTCGTCGTTTAGAATGCCCAGCTTCGTGAGATGCCCTCAGTCTGCAGTGACCAGTGAGAAACCCCGTTAGAATTCGAAGCCGGTTCTTACTCAGCCCGATACAAGCTTCACACCTCCTCTTGTTATATTTACCAAGGAGTGATTTGGCCTGCCGTAGCCCAGGTAGATCGATTCGATCTGTCCACCCGTACTCTTTCTCTGAGCATTTCCCGGATAGTGTGTGCACCTATACCACAGCATGGCTCTGGCCCTGTAAGGTTTAATTTTGCAAGACAGTCCCCCACTAGCCTGGAGCTAATGATGTGAGAGTCTAGAGCTTTAAGAGCCGCATGACTGTCAAATAGTATTACGATTTCCCGTCGACAGTATTTTCTATCGAGGTTGAATTGCACACATCTTTCAATTGCATGAACCTCTGCTTGGAAGATGCTGGTCAGTGTGCCCATTGGTTCGGAGTATTTGGTACGTGGCCCGAATACCCCAGCACCAGTGCCCTCGTCTGTTCTGGATAAATCTGTAAACCACATTATAGCATGGTCGCGGATACCATACTGTGAGTGTATATTGGACCATTCTTTCTTACTACTGAGCTTCACATCAAAGTTTTTTGTGAAGCTAAATTTTCTCATGTTATCGTCCCTTGGAGCTAATAGAAGCGGATACTTATTGGAAAGAGTGAAGTGATCCGCGCGCTCAATACACCTTCCGTACCCTATGCCCTCCTTAGAAAATCTCGCAAGTGTACTATCAGCTACCTCCCCAATAACAATGTGTAGGGGAGTTAGTTCTAATATTACTAATCTACTCTACTAGCCTACTCTACTAGCCCTCCGACCCATAGACAAGTTCAATGAGTCCGCCTTAGGTACGCTGCCTGGGAAGTGGGTCTCAAGAAGCAATTCGGCTCGTTGAGACTCACCTTCTGTAAAGGTGCCATCTTCCCTTTTGAGAGCCAAGGCAGCTACGTTCCCTGTTTTGGCTACCGCCTTGTACAGCCTCGCCGCTACAGGAGTATCCCCTATGGTCTCACAGAAGTCCCTAAAGCTTTTCCTTTTTGCGCTCCCAATTTCTTTATTGTACATAGTTAGGGTCGTGGTGTAACTCCGCCAGTCCCCGGTTCTCTTAGCTCGGTTATAGAGCTTCCTCGTCGAAGCCCGAAGATTTGACAACTGGTTGTTCCACCACGGCGCATACTTAGTACTACCCTATCCCTCGATCATAACGTTCGTTAGTTCTACTACCTCCTGCTCCAGTTGAGGGTGATTGCCCGGCGGTCTGCCGGTACTGAATAACCCAGAACTAGAATTCATGAAGTCTTTATACTTGTCCCAGTTCGTACGCCTGGGGTTCCTTGATGGTAATAAATTTGGTCTACTGCCTACAATGTCAAATACCACTATCCGATGGTCTGACATTGAGGGTTCGTCCGATACCCTCCAATTTCTAATCTGTCCACTGATGCTTTGACTGCACAGTGTTATGTCTAACACTTCCTGCCTAACCCTTGTCACAAAAGTGGGGCTATCCCCAACATTGAGAATTTCTAGGTTAGTGTTATAGATATACTCAAGAAGGTACTCACCCCTGCCGTTGCAATTTGTGCTACCCCATATCGTGTTATGGGCATTTGCATCGCACCCCAGGAGTAGTGGTATGTGCAGCTTAGTGCAATGCTTCACAAGCCGCTGAACCTCCAGTGGTGGAACTTCCTTCTCATCACCCGGGAAGTACGCCGACGCTATGATCACCGTCCGATCAGTTCCGCCTATATTGAGCAGAGTCCGCGGTTTGCGTAGTCTCACAGTCCAGCAGCATCATGCCGGGTCTAAAGTAGATGCCCTGGAACTTGAGTTTGAACTCGTATCCCAGGGCCATCTCGGCGACAATGGCATCCACAAGCGCAGTCAGCTCTTTTGGAGCCAACCCCACTTGAGGATAGTCCTTCGGCAGTATGGCCACCCGCTCAGACATGACCACCTTGGCGTAGGAGATGCCCGGCGCTGCGGTGGATCCTGTCGTGACCGGGTGGACAACCGCCCGTGCCCCGCTCACCTCGCACGACGAGACTGCCTTGCTCTTCTTCGGCGCAGTACTCGCCTGAGGAGGAGTCAGCGTTTTGTTGCCCCTTTTGTGGGGCCCATCCGCTGGGGCGCATTACCAGGCTGACCCCGATGCTGAACCGCGAAATGGGTCATCTTTACCACCAGGTTGACCCGGCTCCGGAGCAATGGGAGTAAAACGCCGCCTCCCCCTCCTAGCTTCGGTGGGTGCTAGCTCCACCCTCCCTACCTGTCGTGCCATACCAGCCGTGTCAGGTCTCCCAGCCTCACGGATAGGCTCGGGCGACCCGGCACCTCCGGCATCTTTAACAGTGGCAGCTCTTCCTTCTGTGGGTACAAACCCCAACCCTCCTGCCTGACGTGCCCTCCCAGATGTGTCGGACCGCCCTGCCGCACCATCCCGACCAGAAATGCTGGCCGGCGATCGCACTGCGCTGGACGATCCGGCACCTCCGGCTTCACTGACATCCCCCCTACTCGGCGCGGGTACTTTCCCCGCCACTCCTTTTTGGTGAGCCACCCCAGATGCGTCGGGCCGCCCTGCAGCACGACCCGTACCAGACTTGTCGATACGCAATCTCGCTGCTACAAGCGAGCCGACACCTCCGGCAGCGATGGCCGTGGCAGATACACTCCCAGACGGTACATCCTGGCCCCTCCTATTCCATTCAGTCGAACCGTTGCTGGAGCCTTGCGGACCTAACACCCAGTCGACCGGACCCCTCACCAGCGCCGAAGCTCCTGGACGACTGCTCGTTGTAAAAATAGCTTTTTGGCGCCGATTTTAGTAATTCAAGTGATAGAACAATGCTGCCAGATGGCTGTAAATAATAAATGATCCGTGTTGTATTTCTATAAGTCGTATTACTCCAACACTACAAAAAACGCGTACTTCAGAAAATTTATAGATTGTTTCGCGAACTTTTATGTTGCATGTACTGGGCCCATAACCTATTGATTTTAGGTTTGCAAAAAAAAAAGGAAAATGATTATTAATACGAAACAGATTTAGAAGGAAGAAGTAGGACACATTTTGTATGTATATTACTTCCGCTTTTTTTCACATTCGGCTAAAACCGAAGCTGAAGCCAAAGCTCAATATAAAGACAAAATTAACAAAAATATTATAACATTTTTCCAAAAAATGTATTCAAATTGGTTTATATCTTAACGAACTTTTAGTAAGTGAATGATTATGTAAAATATTTATTCATTAAGTAGATTAATATTTAAATTAATCAATAATTCAATCGTGCAAAATTAGAACCTTTTGATACTCCATAAACCAAACGTAGCATTCTTATAGATTTTAACGCTGAACAAGACGGCTTTCTATCACGTCAGGTTTCTGAGAAATTCAGGATCAAGAAAATGTTGAAATTGAAAAAATTCAGTAATTTATCAAAGGTTAAAAAATGAAAAGAAAAAAATGCTTTCGTCATTGTTTAGCTTTATAGCATATATCTTTAAAAGAAGCTATTTCTCATATTTTTACGATTGTTTGTTTTGAATATGGGAATGGTTTATTTGAGTACCATTAAATTTTTGGGATTATATTTTAACTGTTAAGTTACAGTGAAAAATAACGCGGTACTCCATAAAGCAAACCTATGGATCCTTAAAGATTTTTTTGATACTAAACACGATGGCGTCCACAGAAATGCTCTATCTCATCTGTTTTTTTTTAAATATGAGTCTAAACAACAGCATTTTGCGTATGGGGTGTAAAATTAAAAGGATTTTCCAAAGTCCTTTTAATTTTACAGATGGTGTCCAAAGAAGCTGGATTTTAAACTATAACGCAAAATTGGCAAAAATATGTATTGGTTTGAAAAAATTCTATGGTTGTTAAATTCTGTAGTAGGTTTTTCTTCGCAATTCTTGTTTGCAATGATTGATTTAAAAAAATATAAATTGTTCATATAATATTGGCCGAAGCCGATTATGGGCCGAATGGGAAAATTTAGGCTGAATGTGGCCGACGCCGAATAATCGGTCGCACACTAACTATAAGAGTATACAGAGCGCCATCGTGCTATAATAACTTTAACTATATAACATTAGTGCGCGTTCACAAGTCAACAGGTATTGAAAATGGACAACTTCGGACAAAAACCACGCCTATCTCCCATACGAAGTGGCCTCCAAAAATTTGTTATTTTCGTTTATCTTGAGCAATACATTTTGTTCCGGCCCATTTCGATCCGTTCGATTTCCATTTGGAAGAGAGCGGACAGGAGCACAGCCCCACGTGCATCAGAAACTAACGCTCACAGAAGCAATCGACTTGCACAATTTAGAACTTCAAATCAGGCATCATGTAATTACAAATATAAAAGTGTTTGTCACGATTGATTGAATGATTCGTTTATTTATTATAGGGCCCGGTTTGCTTTGCTGGCCCTAAAAAAGTTATTTTTGCCTTTAAGGTCATAATAAATTAATGAAAACAATTGTCGTCAGAGATATAGCAGTTTTTACTAACTTGTGGGCGGTAAAAGTGGGCGTGTCAAAACCTATCCTATATCACGACTCACGACCCTTAGATCACATATATAAATTTTGGTGAGAATCGGAGCTGTAGTTTTCGCGTCTACTGGCAACAAACATACACGTCTCTTGTTTCGCTTACTATACGAGTTGCTCGTATAGTAAGTTCCACTATATTAAATCGAACACTGTGTTACACAGTGTCAATTGTTGTATTCTTCAAGTACGGTGTTGCACGGTACTTCAAGACTAATAGCCCTATTATGGTTCACAACAATAAAGTGCTGCGTCTTCCATCAAGTAGACACAACAGTCGAGTATACAAAGCAGAAGCGCTTTATTATGGTACACAGCAATTCTTTGTTGTCCCACTTGATTGTGGAACGCGTGTGGAACTTATACTTTTTGACAGCTATCAGCTGATAGACAGATTTGACAAATATTTTATTTGTAAATATAAAAAGCAAAAATGGACATTTCTTTTTTAATTTATTCGAGTGAGGACGAAGATGATGTGAGGGTAGCACGAACTAGGAGACAGCTTCGAGACCGCTCCAATCCATTGGAATTACCCGAAAAAACGTAAATCTTCATGAATATTGAAATGCAATTGAAGAATGCAGATATTTTTAGTTAATTCACGTTTCCATTTATAGGTTTATTCAATATTTTCGGCTTAACAAAGACGCCTTTCAGTATCTGGCATAAATGACGTAATGCTAAACTTACGCGTTGCCAATCCTGCCTTATCCGAGTAGGAGGCCCAAGACTATTCAGCTCGGCACTCAGCTCTTCCCAAAACGAGTCATGCGCCTGTTTTGTTTCTCCGAACTGGCGCTGGCCTCGAGCAGTTGGTGGATTCTGCTCCATTTTGTGAATCAGGAGCTGTATTTGTTCCTTATTGGATATAACTAATTTCCTGCAAAGAATAATCACATAATTATTGAAAAAGGAGTCTTTTTATTTTGTTAAATATTTGTATTTACTTTGCTGGAGCCATTTTCTTCTTTTCGCCGGCAACTACACAACACCAATGTAGCTAACTTCAAATTTTGACAGATTAGTCAGACAATCAGACACAACTGTTGTAGATCATAATAGGTATACAGAATACACAACAGAGTTGCATGACAACAGTGGATTGCATTCATATGCTTTGCTGTCTACCATAATGGCATTTCACACATGGAAGACAGAAACAACTGCTGTGTTGTGAACCATAATAGGGCTATAAATTGAATGTCGAATTAAAACAATGACTGCTTGGTTTCAATTATCTGATTTAACTCTCGCTCTTTATTTAATTGGTTGCTTATATAGAACAATATTGCTGATAACAACATTAATATTTGCAATGACAATTGCTATGCAAAAAACAGTATGCAGCTTGGATTGGCACGCGTGACCCAAATACAGCATATATGCTGAGTCAGGCGTCTGGTCGTTGACTTCTGCTGGGAATACAAACTGCATTTATTGTTGCATATCAATTGTGAGTCAAGCTTAATTCTTACAACATTTGACAATTTGTTTCCAAGTTAAGGGGGGGACTCAACATTCTGGCCCCTTTTGAAGTCTTCAACTTCGAAACTAAAGTCCTCGCTACATGGTGTTCTGGAGTTCTTGTGAAGTATTCCTTGTGCAGGTTTTAACAGTTGAGGACGTATTGATGTTGGTTGAAATGTATGTCTTCTTCTGATACATTTGAGTCCTAAATAAACAATGACTGATAGTATAAGGCCCATGCTTGTATAGCCAACGATGACGATATGTGTGTTGGATGGTTGGAGATCTTGTAATTGCGTTTGATGGGATTTGATGTCTCGTATCTCATTGGTCACATTCTCCAGTTACCCTTCGTGATTGATGATGCGAAGGTGAGTGAATACAGTTGCCTCGTGGTGTATCAATTCAATGTAAGGTTGATTTTTGGATGAAATGATTGACTTAACACCTCGGAGTGTACAGGCCTTCCAGATTTTATGATGACATCATCATTCTTCATTTCGCATCCAGCTGCCAAGTTAGAAGTCCGATGCCATTTAAGTGAGTGGGAACAGCAGTGTTGTTGCAAATGAAGGTGATGAGTTTCTGCTTGTATAATGAAAACAAGCACTGATTTGGCGTTTGTAACTGTATCCATGAATTGTGTGCTGGCATACTGTTTACCATGCATTAGGGCTGGTGATTTTCAACACTTCGAAGCCTTCGAAGTTTTATTCGAAGTTTCGAAGAATTCGAAGACTTCGAAGCTTCGAAGTTATAACGTGCTTCGAACATATCGAAGCTTCAAAGGTTAAAAAAACTTCGAAGTCTTCGATTTTTTCTTTGGAATAATATAAATGTACGAGTAGTCTTTTTTGGGCGTGTATGAAAATTTTTGATTGATTTTTGTTGCCTTGATTCCATGCTCAAGTTTCGTAGTTTCTCATACACAATGTCTAACTCTTTGTTGATTTCCTTTGTTTGATTTCCTTTGTTTGATTTCCTCTTTCTGCTTCAGTTTTTCGTAAAATGTTTGTCGTTGTTTCGAGCACCGATGTCTGGTTTTTGATCAGTCCGTACATTGTTTTTTATCTTCTGGATTATCTTGGTCATCTGAGTTTCGTACTCACTGTCCAGAATTCCAAACAATGATCTGGCGATGTTGGCTACGATGTCCAAGGGTGCTCCTAAAAATCCTTCAGTTGTGAGGTCCGAAACCACCTCCAGATGAATTGCCTTGGTAGCGAAGCAACAAAATACGGAAATATAAGTCTTTTGTGGCCGTTTTCCCCTTATTTTGAAGTGAGTGTAGAAATCTACGCCTCAATTGCTGAAAGGACGTGCTCTTCGGACTCTGTCTGTGGGTAGGTTGCCCATCTGTTGTTGGCAGAAACGTGGACGAATTTTGGCACAGATAACGCAGTTTACCACAACCGATCTGGCGTTATCGATGAATGGAGCGTCATCGATGAATGGAGCTAAAGTGGCTAATTTGCTTGAGTTGGAAATTTGTCCTGACCCTCGAAGCTGTTTTATGTCATCGCTGAAGCTTACTCGTTGCACTTCCTTGATGATTTCGTTGGAAGCTTCTTCTAAATCTCTTGGTGATAACCAAGAAAATTAGAGCTGCTATGGCTCTTGTTTTTAAGATGGTTGATGAATCGACGAACGTACGCCATTACCCGTTGCAACTTTTGAAATGAATTACCATGATTGATGCAGTATAATGGATGTCGGTTTTCAGAGTTCGTCACGGATAGTATGCATTTTAGTTGTTTTTCCTCAACTTCCAGTCGCACCGTGTGTTCTGGATTTTGTGGCCAGCCTGATCTTGAATGTTTACAGTCCTCGTGAAACAAGATCTGCTGGATTTTGTGTTGTACTAACATAGCGCCATGAACCCCTTGTAGTTCGTTCTTGTATATTTGAAATTCTATTCGCGACGAACGTTTTTAGTAGCGCCGAATATCCTTGAATCCATGAAATGACAATTTGCGAGTCAGTCCAATAGAATATTTCGTCGAGCTCAACGGTTAGGATGTCCTTAATGCGATCGACAGTCTGAGCCGCCAGTGCATCAGCGCAGAGTTCCAATCTCGGAATCGTTGTTGGCTTACCAGGAGCTACACGAGATTTAGCACATAGCAGTCTCACAACGACAGCACCAGAGCGATCTGTTGAACGTAGGTATAACGCGCATCCATACGCCCTTTCGCTGGCATCTGCGAATGCATGAAGTTGAACGTTAGTTGTATTGGAATTGCTGAACATGTATCTCGTAATTCTGATTTCGCTTAATTTGTCGAATTGCTTTGATGACTGTAGTTCGACGGGCAATTCGTCATCCCAGTCAAATTTTTGTTTCCGCAGTTGTTGCATGAATATTTTACTCATGACGACTACCGGATTTACTATTCCTAATGGATCGAATATCTGAGAGGCTTATGCAAGAATTGTTCGTTTTGAGACGTTCTTGAAGGTACGCACTGTTGAGGTGACAGAAAAGATGTCAGTAACTGGATGCCAAACCAATCCAAGTGTTTTCACGTGCTCATCGTCTAGCTCGGATAAGTTGAGTTGTATCTCCAAATGTTGTTTCGGTATATCGGCCACCAGCCTCGGGTGATTGCCCCACCATTTGCGTAAATCGAATCCTGCTGACATAAGTAGTGATTTAAGCTGTTTCTGCTTTTCAACTGCTTCTTCCAAATCATTGCTCCCTGACATTACATCATCAACGTAAAAGTCTTTTATTGCGGCTGCTCCCAATGGATACTGCTTCTCGCCATCTTCCGCAAGTTGTTGAAGACATCTTATAGCGAGATATGGTTCGGATTTGGTGCCGTATGTCACCGTCTTGAGTTGATAATATTTAACAGGGTCAGACGGCTCCCTCCACATGATTAGTTGGAGAAGTCGATCTTCTGGTGCAACGATGATTTGTCTATACATCATGGCGATGTCTGCTGTAAACATATAACGCCTCATCCGGAACCGAAGTATGATTGTGAATAAGTCGTCTTGTATCCTTGGGCCATTTAATAACAGATCATTTAGTGACAGGTTGTTTGACGTCTTTGCCGATGCATCAAACACCACTCTTAGTTTTGTTGTCGAACTTGTTGGTTTGAGGACGAAGTGGTGAGGCCGGAAACAGTGTGGAACGGTGAGATCCTCCTGTCTTACTTCTTGCATATGGCCCAGTTCTCGATATTCAGTCAAAAATTTATTGTATAGTTTCCTGTTATCCTCCTCCTTGAGAAGCTTTCGTTCGATGCTTAGTAATCGTTTAAAGGCAATCTTTTTAAATCTGCCGAGTAACTGTGGATCACTCAGCATCGGTAGGTTGACAACATACCGTCCGTTAATGTTGCGGAAAGTTGTTGATATAAAAAATTCTTCGCATTTCCCATCTGATGATGAAATTAAAGGTCTTGCTGACGGATACTCTTCTATCTCCCAAAAATGTTGAAGTTGTTTGTCAAGATCAGCATTCTTCAATCCGCAGAATCGCTGATCATTGTATGCCGAAGACACTTTTCCAAGTACAACCCATCCAAACACCGTGTTCTGAAGCATTGGAAGTTGTTCATGGAGCTTATAGCGTCCGTTCCGAGTTAGTTCGCCATTATATGCTGCTCCCAATAATAGGCCACATCCCTTTGGGGTATTGAAGCTGGGGTCTGCCAAGTCCATATTTGCTGGTATCTTCCAATCGTCGATGTGCACTTGTATTTGAGGATGGTGAGAAGCGATTTCCTTGATGGTGCTCACCTCGACTTGTGTTGAAAAATTGTTGATTCGAGATGTAATTGTTATGATGTTAACGTTCGGATCTATTTTTACTTCAGTATTTCCGACACCGTTAATATATTTCGAGAAGTCTGTAGCGATCTCACGTCAGTTGGTCCTACGCACCAGATCGACTCGAGCAGACATTACTCTGCCCGACCAAAGACTGTCACATCCGTTTACTGTTCAAAAATCCCCTTGCATGGATCACGTTTTTTACCCAGAGGAGCAGCCAACACCGGCCGCCCTGCTCCAAACTCTTCACCAATGCGCCGGTATCGAAACCAACCCAGGCCCCAACATCTGGCTTTGCATAATATGTGGCAAGCTCATTCGTCGCAACACAACATCCGTCAAATGCAATGCCTGCCAGGAATGGTGCCACATACGCAGCTCAAGACTTCGCAGCCACAAAGAGTGGAACGAGACCTTTGAGTGCATATGCTGTCGCGCAACTGCACATTCACATCGTCTCTCAGCCACAACACCCACAACACTACCGACACAACCACAACAACAAAAACAACAATCGCTACTACAACAAAATCAACAGCAACAAAATCAACAACTGCAGCAACAACGAAACCAACAACATCATCAACAGCAACAACAACACCAGCTACAACAACACCAAATACTACAACTACACCAACAACATCCACAACAACAACGGCGACAGCAACGACAACGACATCAACAACACCAGCAACTTCAACAATAACAGCAACGACAACAACAACATCATCAACCACCATCCCACCGACATAAAAGAAAACACCGAACGAAACAACCACCAGGCCAACAGAAACAGACACCACGCACTGCGCTCAAAATCCTCCAGCTGAATTGTAATGGTCTCGCCGGAAAAATCACAGAGGTAATTGATTATATGACCCGTCACAACATCCTCATAGCGGCGTTGCAAGAATCAAAATTAACATCCACCTCAAAAATCCGAGACACTGGCAACTACACTGTACACAGACAAGACAGGACCAGAAGTGGCGGCGGAGGCCTCGCTTTTATCATCAATGGGGCAGTCAAATATAAACCTTTGACGATATCGAATCTACCCAATGACTCTTTCACGGAGCTGCAGGGCATTGCCATCAAGTCAGGCACAACCTACATCGACATACTAAATGTTTATATTCCACCGGCCAGCAGTTGTTCATCAAGATTCCAGGCCTCTATTCAGTCTCTTCTGGATGGAAATGAACGACTTGTGTTGGGTGATTTAAACGCTCACCACGCAACTTGGCACTCAGCCGTGGATAGCGATCAGCGCGGCGTAGCCATAGCAGACCAAGTTGACAGGTCCAACTTCGGCGTTCTTATCGAGAACACCCCAACCAGAATCTGTGGTGGTACCAGGAGCTCGCCGGATATCAGCATTGCGAGCGCCAATCTGCTCACAAAAGCATCGTGGAGCACTGAGATCTCCCTTAGCTCAGACCATCTGCCCATCACCATATCTATCGAACGGGCCACTGACTTTTTGCTCTCCGAGAAGCGAACCTATATAAACTACAACAAGGCCGACTGGGTTGGCTTTCTGGACTACACCAACAATGAATTCTTAAAGCTTCCACAGCCGACCTGTGTTTATGTAGGTGAGCGACTGTTTCGAAAAGTCGTAAACTCCGCCTCTGCCCGATACATTCCATCGGGTAGAATCAAGCACATCCGGCCACATTTCCCGACCGCAGCGGCAAAACTAGCAGACAGACGCGACAATGCTAGGATATCAGATCCAACTGACCCAATCATCGATACCCTCAACGCCGAAATCCAACATTTGGTCGACGAACATCGACGGAAAAAGTGGTCGGAACATCTAGATAGATGCAACCTCGGATCGGGCGCTAAAAATCTATGGTCGACCATCAGAGACCTATCAAACCCAACCAAGCGAAACGACCAAACGGCGATATGGTTCGATGGCAAACAGGAAGAAGACCCGAAGAAGTGCGCCAAATCCTTCAATCGGCTCTTCAATGAACACCCGGGCAAGGCCGATTCGGCCAAAAGACTTGTACTGCGCAAATTTCACCAATTATCTCGAGATGAAGAGCCGCCCGAGTTCGACGCCAGCGAGGTGGCCATAGCAGTAAAGAGCCTCAAATCATCCAAGGCCCTTGGCCCAGATGGGATCTCTAGCATCATGCTAAAACACCTAGGAGTCCCAGGCCTAAGTTTCATGTCCACGATACTGAACCTATCGCTCCGCACGCTCACCATTCCAGGCAATTGGAAAACCGGAAGTGTCGTACCCCTGCTCAAACCAGGCAAACCCGCTGACCAAGGTGCCTCCCACCGCCCGATATCACTACTCGCACCTGTGGCGAAAACATTGGAAACGCTCCTCCTACCCGAGCTATCCAAACATGTTCCCCTTGCGAAACACCAGCACGGTTTCCGGAAACTACACAGCACCACTACTGCGTTGAACACCATCACCTCTCAAATCAGTAATGGGTTAAACAAACGGAAGCCATGCCATCGTACTGTGGTCGTCGCACTGGATTTGTCGAAGGCTTTCGACACCGTCAACCACACCACACTACTAGAAGACATCCTCGAATGTTCGCTTTGTAACACGTACAAGCGCTGGTTGGCCAACTATTTAAATGGCCGCCAAACTTTCGTTGAGTTCCGCAACGCCCGCTCGGGCTACAGGAAAATGAAGCAGGGCGTACCACAAGGAGGGGTTCTTTCCCCCACTCTCTTCAACCTGTACCTCGCCCAGTTACCGACCCCCCCCGATGGTGTCAACCTGGTCACATACGCAGACGACTGCACGATCTTGGCAACAGGTCCTAATGTCACGAGCCTATGCACGTCCATCAACGGATATCTTGACGTCTTACACGGCTTCCTTAATGAAAGAGGCCTCCGACTCTCCGCAGACAAGTCGTCTGCCACTATTTTCACGACCTGGACCAAGGAAACCGGCCAAGTCCTCGACATCAAAATCGCAGGCACGCGCATCCCAACTGTCCAAAACCCGAAACTCCTCGGTGTCATTTTCGACCCACTTTTCAACTTCGATACACATGCCAACATCACCAGGTCGAAAATGAGAACGCGCAACAATGTCCTGAAATCGCTCTCAGGCAGTTCATGGGGTATGGACAAGGAGACGATGTTGACAACCTACAAAGCCATTGGACGGTCAGTGGCAAATTATGCTGCCCCAGTCTGGAGTCCTCAACTGAGCGACACGAACTGGAAGAATCTCCAAACATCACAGAACTCCGCACTGCGAATCGCCACAAGCTGCCTTTTGATGGCCAGCGAGGATCATCTACATAGCGAAACGGGCATGCTGCCGATCAAGGAGCACAATCATCTGCTATCAAAACAATTCCTCCTGGCATGCCACAACCCCAACCACCCAAACAACACATTAATCAAATCGGATCACCCAACACGCTGCATCCGCAAAAACGTACGCATCTTTGAAAGTGATATCAGCACATATACCACGCACGAGCTGAACAACAAGGAATATAAAGACGCCCTGAAGGACCTGCACACGAATGCAGTCACAACTTCGATCTCCGCACAAGCACCTAATATCGTCTTGCGCAGGCTACCCCCGAAGATTTCCGACGAGGAACGCAGACTGCCCCGCCACACGAGAGCCACCCTTTCTCAGCTACGATCAGGGAGATGCAGATTGCTAAATTGTTACATGTCCCGCATCGATCCGACCATAACCGACAATTGTCCGGACTGTAACACAAGCCCTCACGACACCAACCACCTGTTTGGCTGCGCGGCAAATCCTACAACACTTCGAACAGATGCGCTCTGGAGACGCCTGTCCAAAACCCGAAACTCCTCGGTGTCACTTTCGACCCACTTTTCAACTTCGGTACACATGCCAACATCACCAGGTCGAAAATGAGAACGCGCAACAATGTGCTGAAATCGCTCTCAGGCAGTTCATGGGGTATGGACAAGGAGACGATGTTGACAACCTACAAAGCCATTGGACGGTCAGTGGCAAATTATGCTGCCCCAGTCTGGAGTCCTCAACTGAGCGACACGAACTGGAAGAATCTCCAAACATCACAGAACTCCGCACTGCGAATCGCCACAGGCTGCCTTTTGATGGCCAGCGAGGATCATCTACATAGCGAAACGGGCATGCTGCCGATCAAGGAGCACAATCATCTGCTATCAAAACAATTCCTCCTGGCATGCCACAACCCCAACCACCCAAACAACACATTAATCAAATCGGATCACCCAACACGCTGCATCCGCAAAAACGTACGCATCTTTGAAAGTGATATCAGCACATATACCACGCACGAGCTGAACAACAAGGAATATAAAGACGCCCTGAAGGACCTGCACACGAATGCAGTCACAACTTCGATCTCCGCACAAGCACCTAATATCGTCTTGCGCAGGCTACCCCCGAAGATTTCCGACGAGGAACGCAGACTGCCCCGCCACACGAGAGCCACCCTTTCTCAGCTACGATCAGGGAGATGCAGATTGCTAAATTGTTACATGTCCCGCATCGATCCGACCATAACCGACAATTGTCCGGACTGTAACACAAGCCCTCACGACACCAACCACCTGTTTGGCTGCGCGGCAAATCCTACAACACTTCGAACAGATGCGCTCTGGAGACGCCCCACAGAGGCAGCTCAATTTCTGGGACTTAACTTCACAAAAAAAATAACAAACTCCATGCAAGGACCAAGCTGTACAATTCAGCGGCTACAACAACAACAACATGTCCAAGGGTGCTCGTTTGCTGCGTCTTGGAAGTCACCTTGTTGAGTCCTGTATTACTAGACTATTACGTAACTCGCTCGATTGGTGAGAATACTGCTCGATGATTTCCAATAAATGGCCTTTGTAGTTAATACCCATTGATAATTTCCTGAGGTGTCAATTGTATCCAATGTAGCCCTGTAACCTCTAAGATCGTGATAGATGAGAAGATTCCAATGGTTCGATGAGATGCTTGCTCGTCCAAGTGCTTCAAAATATACACCCGGATCATGATTGAATTGGATGCTAACTGAAGTCGATGGTCTGGTTGCCGCATGCGAGATGACAGGTAGCAACAACATTGTCAGCAACATCATCTTGAGCTGGTTTTTTGATGACGTTGGGCACTTTCTTTTGCGCTCCTCATGCCCCTTTCCTTGGTTGACATCGGGTTCTCCCGAACATCTTCAGGTCCAGATTCTTCTTCTCCAGGTAATGGTGCTAATTGATGTACTGATTTCAGCGGTGGTAGATTGTCGTCTTTAAATGTGACGAGTGTACCTGCCTTGATGTTTGGAAATGACTTAGTCCATTTCGCTCGTGCTTGCAGCTGCCCCAGATATTCGTCATGCCACCATTTCCAGAACTCATTTTTTAGATGACTCACCAGTGCCCATCTTGATAGTAATGACATCTTAGTATCAGTCTTATGTGTGTTGACAGATGCTGTCATTGGCTCTCCAATCAAAAAATGACCTGGTGTTAGAGCTCTTAAATCATTAGGATCTGACGACATTGGTGTAAGTGGCCTGGAGTTCAGGACAGCCTCGGCTTCGGCAGTGAGAGTGCATAATTCTTCATAAGTTGGTGAGGCTGATGCTAGAGTTCGACGCAGAAGAGTCTTGGTTGATTTCACTGTTGCCTCCCACAGACCACCGAAATGTGGTGCTCTTGGCGGAATAAAATGAAATTGAATCCGATTGTTAGAGCAACGACTTGATATTTTCTCCTTTGATTTGTAAGTCGTCATGATCTTCTCTATTTCCTCCAGTTGATTGCGAGTGCCAACGAAGTTAGTAGCATTGTCTGAATAAATATTTTCACACATGCCTCGTCGCGCTATGAATCGTTTTAGAGCTCCTAAAAATCCTTCAGTTGTGAGGTCCGAAACCACCTCCAGATGAATTGCCTTGGTAGCGAAGCAACAAAATACGGAAATATAAGTCTTTTGTGGCCGTTTTCCCCTTATTTTGAAGTGAGTGTATAATGGACCGTAGAAATCTACGCCACAATTGCTGAAAGGACGTGCTCTTCGGACTCTGTCTGTGGGTAGGTTGCCCATCTGTTGTTGGCAGAAACGTGGACGAATTTTGGCACAGATAACGCAGTTTACCACAACCGATCTGGCGTTATCGATGAATGGAGCGTCATCGATGAATGGAGCTAAAGTGGCTAATTTGCTTGAGTTGGAAATTTGTCCTGACCCTCGAAGCTGTTTTATATCATCGCTGAAGCTTACTCGTTGCACTTCCTTGATGATTTCGTTGGAAGCTTCTTCTAAATCTCTTGGTGATAACCAAGAAAGCTAGAGCTGCTATGGCTCTTGTTTTTAAGATGGTTGATGAATCGACGAACGTACGCCATTACCCGTTGCAACTTTTGAAATGGATTACCATGATTGATGCAGTATAATGGATGTCGGTTTTCAGAGTTCGTCACGGATAGTATGCATTTTAGTTGTTTTTCCTACACTTCCAGTCGCACCGTGTGTTCTGGATTTTGTGGCCAGCCTGATTTTGAATGTTTAAGGAAACTGGGCCCTTCAAACCACAGTTGTGATGCTATTAATTGTTCTGGATACAGCCCTCGTGAAACAATATCTGCTGGATTTTGTGTTGTACTAACATAGCGCCATGAACCCCTTGTAGTTCGTTCTTGTATATTTGAAATTCTATTCGCGACGAACGTTTTTAGTAGCGCCGAATATCCTTGAATCCATGAAATGACGATTTGCGAGTCAGTCCAATAGAATATTTCGTCGAGCTCAACGGTTAGGATGTCCTTAATGCGATCGACAGTCTGAGCCGCCAGTGCATCAGCGCAGAGTTCCAATCTCGGAATCGTTGTTGGCTTACCAGGAGCTACACGAGATTTAGCACATAGCAGTCTCACAACGACAGCACCAGAGCGATCTGTTGAACGTAGGTATAACGCGCATCCATACGCCCTTTCGCTGGCATCTGCGAATGCATGAAGTTGAATGTTAGTTGTATTGGAATTGCTGAACATGTATCTCGTAATTTTGATTTCGCTTTATTTGTCGAATTGCTTTGATGACTGTAGTTCGACGGGCAATTCGTCATCCCAGTAAAATTTTTGTTTCCACAGTTGTTGCATGAATATTTTACTCATGACAACTACCGGATTTACTATTCCTAATGGATCGAATATCTGAGAGGCTTCTGCAAGAATTGTTCGTTTTGTGACGTTCTTGAAGGTCCGCACTGTTGAGGTGACAGAAAAGATGTCAGTAACTGGATGCCAAACCAATCCATGTGTTTTCACGTGCTCATCGTCTAGCTCGGATAAGTTGAGTTGTATCTCCAAATGTTGTTTCGGTGTATCGGCCCCCAGCCTCGGGTGATTGCCCCACCATTTGCGTAAATCGTTTCTGTTTCTGCTTTTCAACTGCTTCTTCCAAATCATTGCTCCCTGACATTACATCATCAACGTAAAGTCTTTTATTGCGGCTGCTCCCAATGGATACTGCTTCTCGCCATCTTCCGCAAGTTGTTGAAGTCATCTTATAGCGAGATATGGTGCGGATTTGGTGCCGTATGTCACCGTCTTGAGTTGATAATATTTAACAGGGTCAGACGGCTGTTCCCTCCACATGATTAGTTGGAGATTTCGATCTTTTGGTGCAACGATGATTAGTCTATACATCTTGGCGATGTCTGCTGTAAACATATAACGCCTCATCCGGAACCGAAGTATAATTGTGAATAAGTCGTCTTGTATCCTTGGGCCATTTAATAACAGATCATTTAGTGACAGGTTGTTTGACGTCTTTGCCGATGCATCAAACACCACTCTTAGTTTTGTTGTCGAACTTGTTGGTTTGAGGACGAAGTGGTGAGGCAGGAAACAGTGTGGAACGGTGAGATCCTCCTGTCTTACTTCTTGCATATGGCCCAGTTCTCGATATTCAGTCAAAAATGTATTGTATAGTTTCCTGTTATCCTCCTCCTTGAGATGCTTAGTAATCGTTTAAAGGCAATCTTTTTAAATCTGCAGAGTAACTGTGGATCACTCAGCATCGGTAGGTTGACAACATACTGTCCGTTAATGTTGCGGAAAGTTGTTGATATAAAAAATTCTTCGCATTTCCCATCTGATGATGAAATTAAAGGTCTGCATGTTGACCCGAATGCTGAGCTAGATGCCTACTCGGGTGCCGTCTTGATAATAGATTCCTAATGCAACAATGTGTTGTGTTTTTTGTTACATCTTGAACAACTGCGGAAATTGCAATCCTTGAATCCATGCCCTTTTCTTAAGCAATTGAGGCATAAATTCAACTCCTTGGCTCTTGAATATTTTTGGCTTGTGTTGAGTGCCAAAAAATGCTCGCAGTGATATATTGCATGTTTTAGTTTGCAATGCGGGCACTCCATCATTCCCTCCTTTTGCCCTGTTAGAACGCATGGATCTGCTGCATGATACGAGAGTTTTTGCCCTTGCCCACCTTTTTTATCAATTTTTCAATTTATTTTAGGTGATCATTCGCAATTAAGATGCAATCTTTTTTATGCTACATGGTAGATAAAATAACAACTTATAAGTATAAACAAAAAGGGCTTAAAACTAAATTATAAAAAAAAAAATAAATAATAATAATAATAAAAAAAAATGTAAATGAGAATAAAAAATAAAATTAGAAGAAGAAGAAGAGAAAAAGACAGAAAAGTGAGATGTGTGGGGCATTAAGAGAAATGCTGAAAGATTAAACGCTTAAAGCCAGCTGTGTTGGTTATTAATTTTAAATGACTGGGCAAAGAATTCCATGATCTCGCCGCGCTAACGAAAAATAGCCTACTAGAACTTTTGAAATTGAAATTCGGTATTATAAGATTTTTGCTTCTATCAGATCTACAGAATCTAAGTTTTTCGAACAAATAGTTTGGACCCTTAGTATAAATTATTTTGTGAAGAAAGATGCAATTACGTGCTTCCAAGTAGCTCAAAATATCATGACCAAGTATACTCCTACTGTAAGCAGAAATATGATCATACTTCCTTAGACCATAGACATAGCGCGCCGCATAGTTGTATGCTACAAGTAGCTTATGCGCAGACCTCGAGTCTAGCTTACTATACACTACTTCCGAATAAGATATTATAGGAACAATCAATTGTACAACCAACTGGCGCCTGGTTTCAATGGGAACGAATGCTGCTGTCATTCTTAGGTTACGCAACGCAAAGTATATTTTACTCACGACAGAATTGATGTGATCCTCACAAGATAGTTTTGAATTGATGTGGAAACCAAGGTTAACAGCTTTGTTGACAAATTTTAACTCAGTGTCGTTGAGAAGAACAGTGGGTAAATCCGTAGAAGGGTATGTGGATTTCGATATTGGCAGGACATAAGATTTGACTGGGTTTAGTTTTAATTGATTATCACTGGCCCATTTACTAATAATAAATAAGTCTTCATTAATTCTACAACAAAGATCTTCAACTAGGCCAATAGGCCTGGACAGATATAATTGGAGATCGTCAGCATAGGCATGCATGGTAACATGATTACATACACTAAAAATATCATTAATAAACATTGTAAATAGTAAAGGACCTAGTACTGAACCCTGGGGCACCCCAACAGTGATCGCTTTATATCTTGAGAAGCTGTTACCAATCTTGACCCTTTGCGATCTTTCTTCTAAGTAACTACATATCAGATCAACCGAATTATTCCCAAAACCAAAATATTGAACTAACTTTCTGCATAACAGAGCATGATTCACACTATCAAAGGCTTTGGAGAAGTCTAGTAAACATAGCAAAGTTAGTTCGTTAAGGTCATAAGATACTCGAATATCATCCAAGATTTTAACAACAGCAGTTGAGCAACTGTGCCCTGGGCGAAAGCCAGATTGGAGAGGGGACATAAGCTCAAATTCGCTTAGGTGTCTGAAGATCTGCTCTGCCATTAGAGACTCACAGACCTTGGATATTGATGATAATAAACTAATGGGACGGAAATCACCAGGCACACTCGCTGTTGATTTTTTCGGTATTGGAATAATCGTCGCCACCTTCCACACTGTAGGAAAGCTAGAAGTAGTAAAGCAGTGATTGATGGTATGAGTAAGTGGGCTAATCACAAACGGAAGAATGATTTTTACAAATTTAATGGGGATTTTATCTTCTCCAATTGCATTCGAATGAATTTTATTTATATTGCGAACAACGTCCAACTCTCTCACCGCCGTAAACTCAAACTTGGCAGAACTGGTAGGGGTATATGTTTTCTCAGTATTAAGATTCGTATCAAATGCAGGGCTAGAGACATAGTGGTCATTGAGTACGTCCACATCAATGTTACATGTTGCAGAACTTTGGTTACACACTCCGATTCTCTTTAGATTACTCCAAAGAATTTTGGAGGGTAAGGTAGGCCTTAACTTTGACATAAAGAACTTTTTCTTGGATATCCTGACAGCCAAGGTAGCAGCATTTCTTGCCTTTTTAAATTCATCCCAGTTATGTTCTGTGGGATTTCTTTTCCATATATTGTATAGTTTATTTCGGGATTTTAAAACAGATTTTACATAGAAATTGAACCACGGACACGCACAATTTTTTTTTGCAGTGTTTGTACAGAGCGGGACATGAGTATCAAAAATTTTATAAATATTGTCCAGGAGAAAATTCAGTTTATCATCAACAGTACATAGAGACCAACAAAGGGTCCAATTTATTAAGGACAAGTCATTACACATGGAGACATAATCAATTGAATTGTAGTTGCGATATGGTGAAGAGTTTACAGTCTCGACTTGGTCAAAATTAATATTCAAGGTGCAAAAAATAATATCATGGTCAGAGACAAACGATAACTGATCAAAGAGCAATACAGAAGTATAATCGGAGACAATGAAAATGTCAAGCAAACTTGGACAAGCATTATTTGCAAATCGAGTAGGTGTTGATCTATTGACTACCTTGAGCCCAAATTCAGCAATGTTATCAAAAAGTTTATTCGTTAAACAGTCACTGTTAAGAATGTTAATGTTAAAATCACCACATAGCACAAAATGATTGTAATCAATAGCACAATTGGACAAAGAAGTAAACAAAGGATCAAAACTACAATTGCGATTCGGATTATATACGCAAGATAGAAAAATCCTTGTGGCCAATTGCTTCAAGAGACTGGAACTGGCCTTCCAAAAATAATAAGAACCATTTTATTGTTGGTAAATCCTTCAGATGCTTAATTGACTGCTCATATAGCATATGCGTTGATCGATCAAAGTTCTTTACCAAAATGTGTAGTAAAAGTGGGTCCCATGAAGTGGTTGTAACTCCTAAATTTTCCAACGCTTGAAGACACTCGTTTGTGGTATCGTGTAATCCCTTGATTTATGCTGCAGTTGATGTGGTGGCTGATTGTGCCAACAATTTCTGTATTAGTGTAGCCGTTAGCACTCGTAAGTTGTTGTACCGATCTTGTAAAGTTGTCCATGCTGTTTCGTAATTGTCATCAGTTAGTGTAAGATGTTTTTAAATACCACATCTTTTGAATCCTTGGTATTGCCTGGGTATGGATCATTTGGTTAAAGATATCCGTCAAACTTGGGAATGGTCACCTTAGGCAACTGTAAACATCTGGTAGCGCCGTAGTTGTCTCCAGTCATCGGTCCCTGGTGTTCCGTACTGGTTGTTATGCTGACCTTTACTGCTAAGTCATCCAACAGCTCCTGGACCATGTCTTCGGTTCTGTTGTACAGTGATTCGTCGTATCCGACGGCTGCGGGATCCTCGTGCTGCTCCCAAATTACAAGATTGAGCTCCTCAATTTGTTGCCACATCCGATTCAACGTTTTTATTTTGATTTCGTAAAATTGAATCGGATGCTCGCCGTCGGTAAACAGTCCACTGCTGATTCGGCGCACAGACGCTAATGCGGCTTGCTGCTTCCGTATGATTCCCACCGTTGTAGTTAGACACTCCCTCGTTGTTGGTTGATTGGTCGCCAACTTCCTTGTAGGTGGGTTTGGCGGTGCCTCCTTAGATTCCGTGTTGACCCTTGCTTCGATGGCCAATTTGGATGCTTCGAATTTCTCCTCCTAGTAAGTTCCACTCTATTAAATCGAACACTGTGTTACACAGTACGGTGTTGCACGGTACTTCAAGACTAAATTGAAATTAGAATTAAAACAATGACTGCTTGGTTTCAATTATCTGATTTAACTCCCGTTCTTTTTTTAATTGGTTGTTTATATAGAACAATATTGCTGATAACAACATTAATATTTGCAATGACAATTGCTATGCAAAAAACATTATGCAGCTTATATTGGCTCGCGTGACCCAAATACAGCATATATGCTGAGTCAGGCGTCTGGTCGTTGACTTCTGCTGGGAATACAAACTGCATTTATTGTTGCATATCAATTGTGAGCCAAGCTTAATTCTTACAACATTTGACAATTTGTTTCCAAGTTAGGGCGGGGACTCAACATCTCTTTTATATATATAGATAGACTTATTTTTATTTAGCGTATGGCATATAAGTGCAAAGTTCATATGTGCAACTTGACATAAATGTAATATAATTGGAAAAACATATATAAGATTTAACACATTTAGGCAAGGATAGTAACAATTTCAAAACTGTATGTCGAGGTTTTGTAGCCATTGTATTGCAGCAGGTGTAGCTTTGTTGAAATCATGTATATCATTGATATTGAGGGTGCAGTCAGTTGTCAGATGCGTGATGTTTTGGATGAATTGTCCGCAGTAGCAGAACGGGGTGTCAGTGGATCCCCATTTGTATAGAGTTGCTGCACATCTGCCATGGTTTGTCCGCAGTAGATTCAGACCATGTTTTTCTGGGCAAGTCGTGCCCAGCAGGCATGGCTGATAGGTCTTGTATGCGGCACAAGTCGTTCGTGGAAGAAGCAGAAAAATATTGTCCTGACCCTCGAAGTTGTTTTATGTCATCGCTGAAGCTTACTCGTTGCACCTCCTTGATGATTTCGTAGGTAGCTTCTTCTAACTCTCTTGGTGATAACCATTCTTCGCTGCTATGGCTCTTGTTTTTAAGATGGTTGATGAATCAACGAACGTACGCCATTACCCGTTGCAACTTTTGAAATGAATTACCATGATTGATGCAGTATAATGGATGTCGGTTTTCAGAGTTCGTCACGGATAGTATGCATTTTAGTTGTTTTTCCTCAACTTCCAGTCGCACCGTGTGTTCTGGATTTTGTGGCCAGCCTGATCTTGAATGTTTACAGCCCTCGTGAAACAAGATCTGCTGGATTTTGTGTTGTACTAACATAGCGCCATGAACCCCTTGCAGTTCGTTCTTGTATATTTGAAATTCTATTCGCGACGAACGTTTTTAGTAGCGCCGAATCTCCTTGAATCCATGAAATGACGATTTGCGAGTCAGTCCAATAGAATATTTCGTCGAGCTCAACGGTTAGGATGTCCTTAATGCGATCGACAGTTTGAGCCGCCAGTGCATCAGCCCAGAGTTCCAATCTCGGAATCGTTGTTGGCTTACCAGGAGCTACACGAGATTTAGCACATAGCAGTCTCACAACGACAGCACCAGAGCGATCTGTTGAACGTAGGTATAACGCGCATCTATACGCCCTTTCGGTGGCATCTGCGAATGCATGAAGTTGAATGTTAGTTGTATTGGAATTGTTGAACATGTATCTCGTAATTTTGATTTCGCTTAATTTGTCGAATTGCTTTCGAAACCTTAGCCATGATGACTGTAGTTCGAGGGGCAATTCGTCATCCCAGTCAAATTTTTATTTCCACAGTTGTTGCATGAATATTTTACTCATGACGACTACCGGATTTACTATTCCTAATGGATCGAATATCTGAGAGGCTTATGCAAGAATTGTTCGTTTTGAGACGTTCTTGAAGGTACGCACTGTTGAGGTGACAGAAAAGATGTCAGAAACTGGATGCCAAACCAATCCAAGTGTTTTCACGTGCTCATCGTCTAGCTCGGATAAGTTGAGTTGTATCTCCAAATGTTGTTTCGGTATATCGGCCACAAGCCTCGGGTGATTGCCCCACCATTTGCGTAAATCGAATCCTGCTGACATAAGTAGTGATTTAAGCTGTTTCTGCTTTTCAACTGCTTCTTCCAAATCATTGCTCCCTGACATTACATCATCAACGTAAAAGTCTTTTATTGCGGCTGCTCCCAATGGATACTGCTTCTCGCCATCTTCCGCAAGTTGTTGAAGACATCTTATAGCGATATATGGTTAGGATTTGGTGCCGTATGTCACCGTCTTGAGTTGATAATATTTAACAGGGTCAGACGGCTGTTCCCTCCACATGATTAGTTGGAGAAGTCGATCTTCTGGTGCAACGATGATTTGTCTATACATCTTGGCGATGTCTGCTGTAAACATATAACGCCTCATCCGGAACCGAAGTATAATTGTGAATAAGTCGTCTTGTATCCTTGGGCCATTTAATAACAGATCATTTAGTGACAGGTTGTTTGACGTCTTTGCCGATGCATCAAACACCACTCTTAGTTTTGTTGTCGAACTTGTTGGTTTGAGGACAAAGTGGTGAGGCAGGAAACAGTGTGGAACGGTGAGATCCTCCTGTCTTACTTCTTGCATATGGCCCAGTTCTCGATATTCAGTCAAAAATTTATTGTATAGTTTCCTGTTATCCTCCTCCTTGAGAAGCTTTCGTTCGATGCTTAGTAATCGTTTAAAGGCAATCTTTTTAAATCTGCCGAGTAACTGTGGATCACTCAGCATCGGTAGGTTGACAACATACCGTCCGTTAATGTTGCGGAAAGTTGTTGATATAAAAAATTCTTCGCATTTCCCATCTGATGATGAAATTAAAGGTCTTGCTGACGGATACTCTTCTATCTCCCAAAAATGTTGAAGTTGTTTGTCAAGATCAGCATTCGTCAATCCGCAGAATCGCTGATCATTGTACGCCGAAGACACTTTTCCAAGTACAACCCATCCAAACACCGTGTTCTGAAGCATTGGAAGTTGTTCATGGAGCTTATAGCGGCCGTTCCGAGTTAGTTCGCCATTATATGCTGCTCCCAATAATAGGCCACATCCCTGTGGGGTATTGAAGCTGGGGTCTGCCAAGACCATATTTGCTGGTATCTTCCAATCGTCGATGTTCACGTGTATTTGAGGATGGTGAGAAGCAATTTCCTTGATGGTGTTCACCTCAACTTGTGTTGAAAAATTGTTGATTCGAGATGTAATTGTTATGATGTTAACGTTCGGATCTATTTTTACTTCAGTATTTCCGACACCGTTAATAGATTTCGAGAAGTCTGTATATGGCAGTCTTAATCTCCTGCGAAGTCGATCCGTGATTAAATTCATCTGGGCGCCCGAATCGAGAAGAATTCTGCATGGAATCTGTTGTCCATCTTTGCCAAGTATATGGACGGTCGCTGTTGCTAAAAATACGTAACCAGATCCTTGGTCAACATGTTCTGCTCCCAGATTTGTTTTTGATGTAGTAGCACCGGATTTTGGTGCCTTGTTTGCTGACTCGGATGTGGCGCTGCATGTTGATTCGAATGCTGAGCTAGATGCCGACTCGGGTGCCGGCTTGATGATTGATTCCTGATGCAACAATGTGTTGTGTTTTTTGTTACATCTTGAACAACTGATTGGTCGCCAACTTCCTTGTAGGTGGGTTTGGCGGTGCCTCCTTAGATTCCGTGTTGACCCTTGCTTCGATGGCCAATTTGGATGCTTCGAATTTCTCCTGGTACTCGCTGACCAAGTTCCTGATTTCGTGTAATATTCCTTAACAAAATACTTGTGCTCCATCGGAAGCACCGGTAGAGTTCTTATTTGATTGTCGGTAGTCTCGAACCGAGTCCATCCCTCATCCAGGCGACGAATTCGTTCTTCAAAATAACCTGCCGACTGCTTTCTGGATTCCGCATCTTTGTTAAAGTTGCGGATTATCTGCGCGATCACTTCTCCGTTTTGTTGCTGATATGCAATCAACGTCTCGAAATCTGACATCACTTCAAAACGCTGTGGTTCTCGATGATGATTTGTAACACTTTCGTACTGTATTCTCGCGGCGCGTATCGAATTGTTAGCGCTTGTCGAATTGTAGGTGCGTGTTGAATTGCCGGGGTCACCAAAATGTTTCGCTTACTCTACGAGTTGCACGTATAGTAAGTTCCACTTAATTAAATCGAACACTGTGTTACACAGTGTCAATTGTTGTATTCTTGAAGTACGGTGTTGCACGGTACTTCAAGACTAAATTGAAATTAGAATTAAAACAATGACTGCTTGGTTTCAATTATCTGATTTAACTCCCGTTCTTTTTTTAATTGGTTGCTTATATAGAACAATATTGCTGATAACAACATTAATATTTGCAATGACAATTGCTATGCAAAAAACATTATGCAGCTTGGATTGGCTCGCGTGATCCAAATACAGCATATATGCTGAGTCAGGCGTCTGGTCGTTGACTTCTGCTGGGAATACAAACTGCATTTATTGTTGCATATCAATTGTGAGCCAAGCTTAATTCTTACAACATTTGACAATTTGTTTCCAAGTTAGGGCGGGGACTCAACATCTCTTTTATATATATAGATAGACTTATTTTTATTTAGCGTATGGCATATAAGTGCAAAGTTCATATGTGCAACTTGACATAAATGTAATATAATTGGAAAAACATATATAAGATTTAACACATTTAGGCAAGGATAGTAACAATTTCAAAACTGTATGTCGAGGTTTTGTAGCCATTGTATTGCAGCAGGTGTAGCTTTGTTGAAATCATGTATATCATTGATATTGAGGGTGCAGTCAGTTGTCAGATGCGTGATGTTTTGGATGAATTGTCCGCAGTAGCAGAACGGGGTGTCAGTGGATCCCCATTTGTATAGAGTTGCTGCACATCTGCCATGGTTTGTCCGCAGTCGATTCAGACCATGTTTTTCTGGGCAAGTCGTGCCCAGCAGGCATGGCTGATAGGTCTTGTATGCGGCACAAGTCGTTCGTGGGAGAAGCAGAAAAATATTGTCCTGACCCTCGAAGTTGTTTTATGTCATCGCTGAAGCTTACTCGTTGCACCTCCTTGATGATTTCGTTGGTAGCTTCTTCTAACTCTCTTGGTGATAACCATTCTTCGCTGCTATGGCTCTTGTTTTTAAGATGGTTGATGAATCAACGAACGTACGCCATTACCCGTTGCAACTTTTGAAATGAATTACCATGATTGATGCAGTATAATGGATGTCGGTTTTCAGAGTTCGTCACGGATAGTATGCATTTTAGTTGTTTTTCCTCAACTTCCAGTCGCACCGTGTGTTCTGGATTTTGTGGCCAGCCTGATCTTGAATGTTTACAGTCCTCGTGAAACAAGATCTGCTGGATTTTGTGTTGTACTAACATAGCGCCATGAACCCCTTGTATTTCGTTCTTGTATATTTGAAATTCTATTCGCGACGAACGTTTTTAGTAGCGCCGAATCTCCTTGAATCCATGAAATGACGATTTGCGAGTCAGTCCAATAGAATATTTCGTCGAGCTCAACGGTTAGGATGTCCTTAATGCGATCGACAGTCTGAGCCGCCAGTGCATCAGCGCAGAGTTCCAATCTCGGAATCGTTGTTGGCTTACCAGGAGCTACACGAGATTTAGCACATAGCAGTCTCACAACGACAGCGCCAGAGCGATCTGTTGAACGTAGGTATAACGCGCATCCATACGCCCTTTCGGTGGCATCTGCGAATGCATGAAGTTGAATGTTAGTTGTATTGAAATTGCTGAACATGTATCTCGTAATTTTGATTTCGCTTAATTTGTCGAATTGCTTTCGAAACCTTAGCCATGATGACTGTAGTTCGAGGGGCAATTCGTCATCCCAGTCAAATTTTTATTTCCACAGTTGTTGCATGAATATTTTACTCATGACGACTACCGGATTTACTATTCCTAATGGATCGAATATCTGAGAGGCTTATGCAAGAATTGTTCGTTTTGAGACGTTCTTGAAGGTACGCACTGTTGAGGTGACAGAAAAGATGTCAGTAACTGGATGCCAAACCAATCCAAGTGTTTTCACGTGCTCATCGTCTAGCTCGGATAAGTTGAGTTGTATCTCCAAATGTTGTTTCGGTATATCGGCCACCAGCCTCGGGTGATTGCCCCACCATTTGCGTAAATCGAATCCTGCTGACATAAGTAGTGATTTAAGCTGTTTCTGCTTTTCAACTGCTTCTTCCAAATCATTGCTCCCTGACATTACATCATCAACGTAAAAGTCTTTTATTGCGGCTGCTCCCAATGGATACTGCTTCTCGCCATCTTCCGCAAGTTGTTGAAGACATCTTATAGCGAGATATGGTTCGGATTTGGTGCCGTATGTCACCGTCTTGAGTTGATAATATTTAACAGGGTCAGACGGCTGTTCCCTCCACATGATTAGTTGGAGAAGTCGATCTTCTGGTGCAACGATGATTTGTCTATACATCTTGGCGATGTCTGCTGTAAACATATAACGCCACATCCGGAACCAAAGTATGATTGTGAATAAGTCGTCTTGTATCCTTGGGCCATTTAATAACAGATCATTTAGTGACAGGTTGTTTGACGTCTTTGCCGATGCATCAAACACCACTCTTAGTTTTGTTGTCGAACTTGTTGGTTTGAGGACGAAGTGGTGAGGCAGGAAACAGTGTGGAACGGTGAGATCCTCCTGTCTTACTTCTTGCATATGGCCCAGTTCTCGATATTCAGTCAAAAATTTATTGTATAGTTTCCTGTTATCCTCCTCCTTGAGAAGCTTTCGTTCGATGCTTAGTAATCGTTTAAAGGCAATCTTTTTAAATCTGCCGAGTAACTGTGGATCACTCAGCATCGGTAGGTTGACAACATACCGTCCGTTAATGTTGCGGAAAGTTGTTGATATAAAAAATTCTTCGCATTTCCCATCTGATGATGAAATTAAAGGTCTTGCTGACGGATACTCTTCTATCTCCCAAAAATGTTGAAGTTGTTTGTCAAGATCAGCATTCTTCAATCCGCAGAATCGCTGATCATTGTATGCCGAAGACACTTTTCCAAGTACAACCCATCCAAACACCGTGTTCTGAAGCATTGGAAGTTGTTCATGGAGCTTATAGCGTCCGTTCCGAGTTAGTTCGCCATTATATGCTGCTCCCAATAATAGGCCACATCCCTTTGGGGTATTGAAGCTGGGGTCTGCCAAGACCATATTTGCTGGTATCTTCCAATCGTCGATGTTCACGTGTATTTGAGGATGGTGAGAAGCAATTTCCTTGATGGTGTTCACCTCAACTTGTGTTGAAAAATTGTTGATTCGAGATGTAATTGTTATGATGTTAACGTTCGGATCTATTTTTACTTCAGTATTTCCGACACCGTTAATAGATTTCGAGAAGTCTGTATATGGCAGTCTTAATCTCCTGCGAAGTCGATCCGCGATTAAATTCATCTGGGCGCCCGAATCGAGAAGAATTCTGCATGGAATCTGTTGTCCATCTTTGTCAAGTATATGGACGGTCGCTGTTGCTAAAAATACGTAACCAGATCCTTGGTCAACATGTTCTGCTCCCAGATTTGTTATTGATGTAGTAGCACCGGATTTTGGTGCCTTGTTTGCTGACTCGGATGTGGCGCTGCATGTTGATTCGAATGCTGAGCTAGATGCCGACTCGGGTGCCGGCTTGATGATTGATTCCTGATGCAACAATGTGTTGTGTTTTTTGTTACATCTTGAACAACTGATTGGTCGCCAACTTCCTTGTAGGTGGGTTTGGCGGTGCCTCCTTAGATTCCGTGTTGACCCTTGCTTCGATGGCCAATTTGGATGCTTCGAATTTCTCCTGGTACTCGCTGACCAAGTTCCTGATTTCGTGTAATATTCCTTAACAAAATACTTGTGCTCCATCGGAAGCACCGGTAGAGTTCTTATTTGATTGTCGGTAGTCTCGAACCGAGTCCATCCCTCATCCAGGCGACGAATTCGTTCTTCAAAATAACCTGCCGACTGCTTTCTGGATTCCGCATCTTTGTTAAAGTTGGGGATTATCTGCGCGATCACTTCTCCGTTTTGTTGCTGATATGCAATCAACGTCTCGAAATCTGACATCACTTCAAAGCGCTGTGGTTCTCGATGATGATTTGTAACACTTTCGTACTGTATTCTCGCGGCGCGTATCGAATTGTTAGCGCTTGTCGAATTGTAGGTGCGTGTTGAATTGTCGGGGTCACCAAAATGTTTCGCTTACTATACGAGTTGCACGTATAGTAAGTTCCACTCTATTAAATCGAACACTATGTTACACAGTGTCAATTGTTGTATTCTTGAAGTACGGTGTTGCACGGTACTTCAAGACTAAATTGAAATTAGAATTAAAACAATGACTGCTTGGTTTCAATTATCTGATTTAACTCCCGTTCTTTTTTTAATTGGTGGCTTATATAGAACAATATTGCTGATAACAACATTAATATTTGCAATGACAATTGCTATGCAAAAAACATTATGCAGCTTGGATTGGCTCGCGTGACCCAAATACAGCATATATGCTGAGTCAGGCGTCTGGTCGTTGACTTCTGCTGGGAATACAAACTGCATTTATTGTTGCATATCAATTGTGAGCCAAGCTTAATTCTTACAACATTTGACAATTTGTTTCCAAGTTAGGGCGGGGACTCAACATCTCTTTTATATATATAGATAGACTTATTTTTATTTAGCGTATGGCATATAAGTGCAAAGTTCATATGTGCAACTTGACATAAATGTAATATAATTGGAAAAACATATATAAGATTTAACACATTTAGGCAAGGATAGTAACAATTTCAAAACTGTATGTCGAGGTTTTGTAGCCATTGTATTGCAGCAGGTGTAGCTTTGTTGAAATCATGTATATCATTGATATTGAGGGTGCAGTCAGTTGTCAGATGCGTGATGTTTTGGATGAATTGTCCGCAGTAGCAGAACGGGGTGTCAGTGGATCCCCATTTGTATAGAGTTGCTGCACATCTGCCATGGTTTGTCCGCAGTCGATTCAGACCATGTTTTTCTGGGCAACTCGTGCCCAGCAGGCATGGCTGATAGGTCTTGTATGCGGCACAAGTCGTTCGTGGGAGAAGCAGAAAAATATTGTCCTGACCCTCGAAGTTGTTTTATGTCATCGCTGAAGCTTACTCGTTGCACCTCCTTGATGATTTCGTTGGTAGCTTCTTCTAACTCTCTTGGTGATAACCATTCTTCGCTGCTATGGCTCTTGTTTTTAAGATGGTTGATGAATCAACGAACGTACGCCATTACCCGTTGCAACTTTTGAAATGAATTACCATGATTGATGCAGTATAATGGATGTCGGTTTTCAGAGTTCGTCACGGATAGTATGCATTTTAGTTGTTTTTCCTCAACTTCCAGTCGCACCGTGTGTTCTGGATTTTGTGGCCAGCCTGATCTTGAATGTTTACAGTCCTCGTGAAACAAGATCTGCTGGATTTTGTGTTGTACTAACATAGCGCCATGAACCCCTTGTATTTCGTTCTTGTATATTTGAAATTCTATTCGCGACGAACGTTTTTAGTAGCGCCGAATCTCCTTGAATCCATGAAATGACGATTTGCGAGTCAGTCCAATAGAATATTTCGTCGAGCTCAACGGTTAGGATGTCCTTAATGCGATCGACAGTCTGAGCCGCCAGTGCATCAGCGCAGAGTTCCAATCTCGGAATCGTTGTTGGCTTACCAGGAGCTACACGAGATTTAGCACATAGCAGTCTCACAACGACAGCGCCAGAGCGATCTGTTGAACGTAGGTATAACGCGCATCCATACGCCCTTTCGGTGGCATCTGCGAATGCATGAAGTTGAATGTTAGTTGTATTGAAATTGCTGAACATGTATCTCGTAATTTTGATTTCGCTTAATTTGTCGAATTGCTTTCGAAACCTTAGCCATGATGACTGTAGTTCGAGGGGCAATTCGTCATCCCAGTCAAATTTTTATTTCCACAGTTGTTGCATGAATATTTTACTCATGACGACTACCGGATTTACTATTCCTAATGGATCGAATATCTGAGAGGCTTATGCAAGAATTGTTCGTTTTGAGACGTTCTTGAAGGTACGCACTGTTGAGGTGACAGAAAAGATGTCAGTAACTGGATGCCAAACCAATCCAAGTGTTTTCACGTGCTCATCGTCTAGCTCGGATAAGTTGAGTTGTATCTCCAAATGTTGTTTCGGTATATCGGCCACCAGCCTCGGGTGATTGCCCCACCATTTGCGTAAATCGAATCCTGCTGACATAAGTAGTGATTTAAGCTGTTTCTGCTTTTCAACTGCTTCTTCCAAATCATTGCTCCCTGACATTACATCATCAACGTAAAAGTCTTTTATTGCGGCTGCTCCCAATGGATACTGCTTCTCGCCATCTTCCGCAAGTTGTTGAAGACATCTTATAGCGAGATATGGTTCGGATTTGGTGCCGTATGTCACCGTCTTGAGTTGATAATATTTAACAGAGTCAGACGGCTGTTCCCTCCACATGAGTAGTTGGAGAAGTCGATCTTCTGGTGCATCGATGATTTGTCTATACATCTTGGCGATGTCTGCTGTAAACATATAACGCCTCATCCGGAACCGAAGTATGATTGTGAATAAGTCGTCTTGTATCCATGGGCCATTTAATAACAGATCATTTAGTGACAGGTTGTTTGACGTCTTTGCCGATGCATCAAACACCACTCTTAGTTTTGTTGTCGAACTTGTTGGTTTGAGGACGAAGTGGTGAGGCTGGAAACAGTGTGGAACGGTGAGATCCTCCTGTCTTACTTCTTGCATATGGCCCAGTTCTCGATATTCAGTCAAAAATTTATTGTATAGTTTCCTGTTATCCTCCTCCTTGAGAAGCTTTCGTTCGATGCTTAGTAATCGTTTAAAGGCAATCTTTTTAAATCTGCCGAGTAACTGTGGATCACTCAGCATCGGTAGGTTGACAACATACCGTCCGTTAATGTTGCGGAAAGTTGTTGATATAAAAAATTCTTCGCATTTCCCATCTGATGATGAAATTAAAGGTCTTGCTGACGGATACTCTTCTATCTCCCAAAAATGTTGAAGTTGTTTGTCAAGATCAGCATTCTTCAATCCGCAGAATCGCTGATCATTGTATGCCGAAGACACTTTTCCAAGTACAACCCATCCAAACACCGTGTTCTGAAGCATTGGAAGTTGTTCATGGAGCTTATAGCGGCCGTTCCGAGTTAGTTCGCCATTATATGCTGCTCCCAATAATAGGCCACATCCCTTTGGGGTATTGAAGCTGGGGTCTGCCAAGACCATATTTGCTGGTATCTTCCAATCGTCGATGTTCACGTGTATTTGAGGATGGTGAGAAGCAATTTCCTTGATGGTGTTCACCTCAACTTGTGTTGAAAAATTGTTGATTCGAGATGTAATTGTTATGATGTTAACGTTCGGATCTATTTTTACTTCAGTATTTCCGACACCGTTAATAGATTTCGAGAAGTCTGTATATGGCAGTCTTAATCTCCTGCGAAGTCGATCCGCGATTAAATTCATCTGGGCGCCCGAATCGAGAAGAATTCTGCATGGAATCTGTTGTCCATCTTTGTCAAGTATATGGACGGTCGCTGTTGCTAAAAATACGTAACCAGATCCTTGGTCAACATGTTCTGCTCCCAGATTTGTTATTGATGTAGTAGCACCGGATTTTGGTGCCTTGTTTGCTGACTCGGATGTGGCGCTGCATGTTGATTCGAATGCTGAGCTAGATGCCGACTCGGGTGCCGGCTTGATGATTGATTCCTGATGCAACAATGTGTTGTGTTTTTTGTTACATCTTGAACAACTGATTGGTCGCCAACTTCCTTGTAGGTGGGTTTGGCGGTGCCTCCTTAGATTCCGTGTTGACCCTTGCTTCGATGGCCAATTTGGATGCTTCGAATTTCTCCTGGTACTCGCTGACCAAGTTCCTGATTTCGTGTAATATTCCTTAACAAAATACTTGTGCTCCATCGGAAGCACCGGTAGAGTTCTTATTTGATTGTCGGTAGTCTCGAACCGAGTCCATCCCTCATCCAGGCGACGAATTCGTTCTTCAAAATAACCTGCCGACTGCTTTCTGGATTCCGCATCTTTGTTAAAGTTGGGGATTATCTGCGCGATCACTTCTCCGTTTTGTTGCTGATATGCAATCAACGTCTCGAAATCTGACATCACTTCAAAGCGCTGTGGTTCTCGATGATGATTTGTAACACTTTCGTACTGTATTCTCGCGGCGCGTATCGAATTGTTAGCGCTTGTCGAATTGTAGGTGCGTGTTGAATTGTCGGGGTCACCAAAATGTTTCGCTTACTATACGAGTTGCACGTATAGTAAGTTCCACTCTATTAAATCGAACACTATGTTACACAGTGTCAATTGTTGTATTCTTGAAGTACGGTGTTGCACGGTACTTCAAGACTAAATTGAAATTAGAATTAAAACAATGACTGCTTGGTTTCAATTATCTGATTTAACTCCCGTTCTTTTTGTAATTGGTGGCTTATATAGAACAATATTGCTGATAACAACATTAATATTTGCAATGACAATTGCTATGCAAAAAACATTATGCAGCTTGGATTGGCTCGCGTGACCCAAATACAGCATATATGCTGAGTCAGGCGTCTGGTCGTTGACTTCTGCTGGGAATACAAACTGCATTTATTGTTGCATATCAATTGTGAGCCAAGCTTAATTCTTACAACATTTGACAATTTGTTTCCAAGTTAGGGCGGGGACTCAACATCTCTTTTATATATATAGATAGACTTATTTTTATTTAGCGTATGGCATATAAGTGCAAAGTTCATATGTGCAACTTGACATAAATGTAATATAATTGGAAAAACATATATAAGATTTAACACATTTAGGCAAGGATAGTAACAATTTCAAAACTGTATGTCGAGGTTTTGTAGCCATTGTATTGCAGCAGGTGTAGCTTTGTTGAAATCATGTATATCATTGATATTGAGGGTGCAGTCAGTTGTCAGATGCGTGATGTTTTGGATGAATTGTCCGCAGTAGCAGAACGGGGTGTCAGTGGATCCCCATTTGTATAGAGTTGCTGCACATCTGCCATGGTTTGTCCGCAGTCGATTCAGACCATGTTTTTCTGGGCAAGTCGTGCCCAGCAGGCATGGCTGATAGGTCTTGTATGCGGCACAAGTCGTTCGTGGGAGAAGCAGAAAAATATTGTCCTGACCCTCGAAGTTGTTTTATGTCATCGCTGAAGCTTACTCGTTGCACCTCCTTGATGATTTCGTTGGTAGCTTCTTCTAACTCTCTTGGTGATAACCATTCTTCGCTGCTATGGCTCTTGTTTTTAAGATGGTTGATGAATCAACGAACGTACGCCATTACCCGTTGCAACTTTTGAAATGAATTACCATGATTGATGCAGTATAATGGATGTCGGTTTTCAGAGTTCGTCACGGATAGTATGCATTTTAGTTGTTTTTCCTCAACTTCCAGTCGCACCGTGTGTTCTGGATTTTGTGGCCAGCCTGATCTTGAATGTTTACAGTCCTCGTGAAACAAGATCTGCTGGATTTTGTGTTGTACTAACATAGCGCCATGAACCCCTTGTATTTCGTTCTTGTATATTTGAAATTCTATTCGCGACGAACGTTTTTAGTAGCGCCGAATCTCCTTGAATCCATGAAATGACGATTTGCGAGTCAGTCCAATAGAATATTTCGTCGAGCTCAACGGTTAGGATGTCCTTAATGCGATCGACAGTCTGAGCCGCCAGTGCATCAGCGCAGAGTTCCAATCTCGGAATCGTTGTTGGCTTACCAGGAGCTACACGAGATTTAGCACATAGCAGTCTCACAACGACAGCGCCAGAGCGATCTGTTGAACGTAGGTATAACGCGCATCCATACGCCCTTTCGGTGGCATCTGCGAATGCATGAAGTTGAATGTTAGTTGTATTGGAATTGCTGAACATGTATCTCGTAATTTTGATTTCGCTTAATTTGTCGAATTGCTTTCGAAACCTTAGCCATGATGACTGTAGTTCGAGGGGCAATTCGTCATCCCAGTCAAATTTTTATTTCCACAGTTGTTGCATGAATATTTTACTCATGACGACTACCGGATTTACTATTCCTAATGGATCGAATATCTGAGAGGCTTATGCAAGAATTGTTCGTTTTGAGACGTTCTTGAAGGTACGCACTGTTGAGGTGACAGAAAAGATGTCAGTAACTGGATGCCAAACCAATCCAAGTGTTTTCACGTGCTCATCGTCTAGCTCGGATAAGTTGAGTTGTATCTCCAAATGTTGTTTCGGTATATCGGCCACCAGCCTCGGGTGATTGCCCCACCATTTGCGTAAATCGAATCCTGCTGACATAAGTAGTGATTTAAGCTGTTTCTGCTTTTCAACTGCTTCTTCCAAATCATTGCTCCCTGACATTACATCATCAACGTAAAAGTCTTTTATTGCGGCTGCTCCCAATGGATACTGCTTCTCGCCATCTTCCGCAAGTTGTTGAAGACATCTTATAGCGAGATATGGTTCGGATTTGGTGCCGTATGTCACCGTCTTGAGTTGATAATATTTAACAGAGTCAGACGGCTGTTCCCTCCACATGAGTAGTTGGAGAAGTCGATCTTCTGGTGCATCGATGATTTGTCTATACATCTTGGCGATGTCTGCTGTAAACATATAACGCCTCATCCGGAACCGAAGTATGATTGTGAATAAGTCGTCTTGTATCCATGGGCCATTTAATAACAGATCATTTAGTGACAGGTTGTTTGACGTCTTTGCCGATGCATCAAACACCACTCTTAGTTTTGTTGTCGAACTTGTTGGTTTGAGGACGAAGTGGTGAGGCAGGAAACAGTGTGGAACGGTGAGATCCTCCTGTCTTACTTCTTGCATATGGCCCAGTTCTCGATATTCAGTAAAAAATTTATTGTATAGTTTCCTGTTATCCTCCTCCTTGAGAAGCTTTCGTTCGATGCTTAGTAATCGTTTAAAGGCAATCTTTTTAAATCTGCCGAGTAACTGTGGATCACTCAGCATCGGTAGGTTGACAACATACCGTCCGTTAATGTTGCGGAAAGTTGTTGATATAAAAAATTCTTCGCATTTCCCATCTGATGATGAAATTAAAGGTCTTGCTGACGGATACTCTTCTATCTCCCAAAAATGTTGAAGTTGTTTGTCAAGATCAGCATTCTTCAATCCGCAGAATCGCTGATCATTGTATGCCGAAGACACTTTTCCAAGTACAACCCATCCAAACACCGTGTTCTGAAGCATTGGAAGTTGTTCATGGAGCTTATAGCGGCCGTTCCGAGTTAGTTCGCCATTATATGCTGCTCCCAATAATAGGCCACATCCCTTTGGGGTATTGAAGCTGGGGTCTGCCAAGACCATATTTGCTGGTATCTTCCAATCGTCGATGTTCACGTGTATTTGAGGATGGTGAGAAGCAATTTCCTTGATGGTGTTCACCTCAACTTGTGTTGAAAAATTGTTGATTCGAGATGTAATTGTTAGGATGTTAACGTTCGGATCTATTTTTACTTCAGTATTTCCGACACCGTTAATAGATTTCGAGAAGTCTGTATATGGCAGTCTTAATCTCCTGCGAAGTCGATCCGTGATTAAATTCATCTGGGCGCCCGAATCGAGAAGAATTCTGCATGGAATCTGTTGTCCATCTTTGTCAAGTATATGGACGGTCGCTGTTGCTAAAAATACGTAACCAGATCCTTGGTCAACATGTTCTGCTCCCAGATTTGTTATTGATGTAGTAGCACCGGATTTTGGTGCCTTGTTTGCTGACTCGGATGTGGCGCTGCATGTTGATTCGAATGCTGAGCTAGATGCCGACTCGGGTGCCGGCTTGATGATTGATTCCTGATGCAACAATGTGTTGTGTTTTTTGTTACATCTTGAACAACTGATTGGTCGCCAACTTCCTTGTAGGTGGGTTTGGCGGTGCCTCCTTAGATTCCGTGTTGACCCTTGCTTCGATGGCCAATTTGGATGCTTCGAATTTCTCCTGGTACTCGCTGACCAAGTTCCTGATTTCGTGTAATATTCCTTAACAAAATACTTGTGCTCCATCGGAAGCACCGGTAGAGTTCTTATTTGATTGTCGGTAGTCTCGAACCGAGTCCATCCCTCATCCAGGCGACGAATTCGTTCTTCAAAATAACCTGCCGACTGCTTTCTGGATTCCGCATCTTTGTTAAAGTTGGGGATTATCTGCGCGATCACTTCTCCGTTTTGTTGCTGATATGCAATCAACGTCTCGAAATCTGACATCACTTCAAAGCGCTGTGGTTCTCGATGATGATTTGTAACACTTTCGTACTGTATTCTCGCGGCGCGTATCGAATTGTTAGCGCGTGTCGAATTGTAGGTGCGTGTTGAATTGTCGGGGTCACCAAAATGTTTCGCTTACTATACGAGTTGCACGTATAGTAAGTTCCACTCTATTAAATCGAACACTATGTTACACAGTGTCAATTGTTGTATTCTTGAAGTACGGTGTTGCACGGTACTTCAAGACTAAATTGAAATTAGAATTAAAACAATGACTGCTTGGTTTCAATTATCTGATTTAACTCCCGTTCTTTTTTTAATTGGTGGCTTATATAGAACAATATTGCTGATAACAACATTAATATTTGCAATGACAATTGCTATGCAAAAAACATTATGCAGCTTGGATTGGCTCGCGTGACCCAAATACAGCATATATGCTGAGTCAGGCGTCTGGTCGTTGACTTCAGCTGGGAATACAAACTGCATTTATTGTTGCATATCAATTGTGAGCCAAGCTTAATTCTTACAACATTTGACAATTTGTTTCCAAGTTAGGGCGGGGACTCAACATCTCTTTTATATATATAGATAGACTTATTTTTATTTAGCGTATGGCATATAAGTGCAAAGTTCATATGTGCAACTTGACATAAATGTAATATAATTGGAAAAACATATATAAGATTTAACACATTTAGGCAAGGATAGTAACAATTTCAAAACTGTATGTCGAGGTTTTGTAGCCATTGTATTGCAGCAGGTGTAGCTTTGTTGAAATCATGTATATCATTGATATTGAGGGTGCAGTCAGTTGTCAGATGCGTGATGTTTTGGATGAATTGTCCGCAGTAGCAGAACGGGGTGTCAGTGGATCCCCATTTGTATAGAGTTGCTGCACATCTGCCATGGTTTGTCCGCAGTCGATTCAGACCATGTTTTTCTGGGCAAGTCGTGCCCAGCAGGCATGGCTGATAGGTCTTGTATGCGGCACAAGTCGTTCGTGGGAGAAGCAGAAAAATATTGTCCTGACCCTCGAAGTTGTTTTATGTCATCGCTGAAGCTTACTCGTTGCACCTCCTTGATGATTTCGTTGGTAGCTTCTTCTAACTCTCTTGGTGATAACCATTCTTCGCTGCTATGGCTCTTGTTTTTAAGATGGTTGATGAATCAACGAACGTACGCCATTACCCGTTGCAACTTTTGAAATGAATTACCATGATTGATGCAGTATAATGGATGTCGGTTTTCAGAGTTCGTCACGGATAGTATGCATTTTAGTTGTTTTTCCTCAACTTCCAGTCGCACCGTGTGTTCTGGATTTTGTGGCCAGCCTGATCTTGAATGTTTACAGTCCTCGTGAAACAAGATCTGCTGGATTTTGTGTTGTACTAACATAGCGCCATGAACCCCTTGTATTTCGTTCTTGTATATTTGAAATTCTATTCGCGACGAACGTTTTTAGTAGCGCCGAATCTCCTTGAATCCATGAAATGACGATTTGCGAGTCAGTCCAATAGAATATTTCGTCGAGCTCAACGGTTAGGATGTCCTTAATGCGATCGACAGTCTGAGCCGCCAGTGCATCAGCGCAGAGTTCCAATCTCGGAATCGTTGTTGGCTTACCAGGAGCTACACGAGATTTAGCACATAGCAGTCTCACAACGACAGCGCCAGAGCGATCTGTTGAACGTAGGTATAACGCGCATCCATACGCCCTTTCGGTGGCATCTGCGAATGCATGAAGTTGAATGTTAGTTGTATTGGAATTGCTGAACATGTATCTCGTAATTTTGATTTCGCTTAATTTGTCGAATTGCTTTCGAAACCTTAGCCATGATGACTGTAGTTCGAGGGGCAATTCGTCATCCCAGTCAAATTTTTATTTCCACAGTTGTTGCATGAATATTTTACTCATGACGACTACCGGATTTACTATTCCTAATGGATCGAATATCTGAGAGGCTTATGCAAGAATTGTTCGTTTTGAGACGTTCTTGAAGGTACGCACTGTTGAGGTGACAGAAAAGATGTCAGTAACTGGATGCCAAACCAATCCAAGTGTTTTCACGTGCTCATCGTCTAGCTCGGATAAGTTGAGTTGTATCTCCAAATGTTGTTTCGGTATATCGGCCACCAGCCTCGGGTGATTGCCCCACCATTTGCGTAAATCGAATCCTGCTGACATAAGTAGTGATTTAAGCTGTTTCTGCTTTTCAACTGCTTCTTCCAAATCATTGCTCCCTGACATTACATCATCAACGTAAAAGTCTTTTATTGCGGCTGCTCCCAATGGATACTGCTTCTCGCCATCTTCCGCAAGTTGTTGAAGACATCTTATAGCGAGATATGGTTCGGATTTGGTGCCGTATGTCACCGTCTTGAGTTGATAATATTTAACAGGGTCAGACGGCTGTTCCCTCCACATGAGTAGTTGGAGAAGTCGATCTTCTGGTGCATCGATGATTTGTCTATACATCTTGGCGATGTCTGCTGTAAACATATAACGCCTCATCCGGAACCGAAGTATGATTGTGAATAAGTCGTCTTGTATCCTTGGGCCATTTAATAACAGATCATTTAGTGACAGGTTGTTTGACGTCTTTGCCGATGCATCAAACACCACTCTTAGTTTTGTTGTCGAACTTGTTGGTTTGAGGACGAAGTGGTGAGGCAGGAAACAGTGTGGAACGGTGAGATCCTCCTGTCTTACTTCTTGCATATGGCCCAGTTCTCGATATTCAGTCAAAAATTTATTGTATAGTTTCCTGTTATCCTCCTCCTTGAGAAGCTTTCGTTCGATGCTTAGTAATCGTTTAAAGGCAATCTTTTTAAATCTGCCGAGTAACTGTGGATCACTCAGAATCGGTAGGTTGACAACATACCGTCCGTTAATGTTGCGGAAAGTTGTTGATATAAAAAATTCTTCGCATTTCCCATCTGATGATGAAATTAAAGGTCTTGCTGACGGATACTCTTCTATCTCCCAAAAATGTTGAAGTTGTTTGCCAAGATCAGCATTCGTCAATCCGCAGAATCGCTGATCATTGTACGCCGAAGACACTTTTCCAAGTACAACCCATCCAAACACCGTGTTCTGAAGCATTGGAAGTTGTTCATGGAGCTTATAGCGGCCGTTCCGAGTTAGTTCGCCATTATATGCTGCTCCCAATAATAGGCCACATCCCTGTGGGGTATTGAAGCTGGGGTCTGCCAAGACCATATTTGCTGGTATCTTCCAATCGTCGATGTTCACGTGTATTTGAGGATGGTGAGAAGCAATTTCCTTGATGGTGTTCACCTCAACTTGTGTTGAAAAATTGTTGATTCGAGATGTAATTGTTATGATGTTAACGTTCGGATCTATTTTTACTTCAGTATTTCCGACACCGTTAATAGATTTCGAGAAGTCTGTATATGGCAGTCTTAATCTCCTGCGAAGTCGATCCGTGATTAAATTCATCTGGGCGCCCGAATCGAGAAGAATTCTGCATGGAATCTGTTGTCCATCTTTGTCAAGTATATGGACGATCGCTGTTGCTAAAAATACGTAACCAGATCCTTGGTCAACATGTTCTGCTCCCAGATTTGTTTTTGATGTAGTAGCACCGGATTTTGGTGCCTTGTTTGCTGACTCGGATGTGGCGCTGCATGTTGATTCGAATGCTGAGCTAGATGCCGACTCGGGTGCCGGCTTGATGATTGATTCCTGATGCAACAATGTGTTGTGTTTTTTGTTACATCTTGAACAACTGATTGGTCGCCAACTTCCTTGTAGGTGGGTTTGGCGGTGCCTCCTTAGATTCCGTGTTGACCCTTGCTTCGATGGCCAATTTGGATGCTTCGAATTTCTCCTGGTACTCGCTGACCAAGTTCCTGATTTCGTGTAATATTCCTTAACAAAATACTTGTGCTCCATCGGAAGCACCGGTAGAGTTCTTATTTGATTGTCGGTAGTCTCGAACCGAGTCCATCCCTCATCCAGGCGACGAATTCGTTCTTCAAAATAACCTGCCGACTGCTTTCTGGATTCCGCATCTTTGTTAAAGTTGGGGATTATCTGCGCGATCACTTCTCCGTTTTGTTGCTGATATGCAATCAACGTCTCGAAATCTGACATCACTTCAAAGCGCTGTGGTTCTCGATGATGATTTGTAACACTTTCGTACTGTATTCTCGCGGCGCGTATCGAATTGTTAGCGCTTGTCGAATTGTAGGTGCGTGTTGAATTGTCGGGGTCACCAAAATGTTTCGCTTACTATACGAGTTGCACGTATAGTAAGTTCCACTCTATTAAATCGAACACTATGTTACACAGTGTCAATTGTTGTATTCTTGAAGTACGGTGTTGCACGGTACTTCAAGACTAAATTGAAATTAGAATTAAAACAATGACTGCTTGGTTTCAATTATCTGATTTAACTCCCGTTCTTTTTTTAATTGGTGGCTTATATAGAACAATATTGCTGATAACAACATTAATATTTGCAATGACAATTGCTATGCAAAAAACATTATGCAGCTTGGATTGGCTCGCGTGACCCAAATACAGCATATATGCTGAGTCAGGCGTCTGGTCGTTGACTTCTGCTGGGAATACAAACTGCATTTATTGTTGCATATCAATTGTGAGCCAAGCTTAATTCTTACAACATTTGACAATTTGTTTCCAAGTTAGGGCGGGGACTCAACATCTCTTTTATATATATAGATAGACTTATTTTTATTTAGCGTATGGCATATAAGTGCAAAGTTCATATGTGCAACTTGACATAAATGTAATATAATTGGAAAAACATATATAAGATTTAACACATTTAGGCAAGGATAGTAACAATTTCAAAACTGTATGTCGAGGTTTTGTAGCCATTGTATTGCAGCAGGTGTAGCTTTGTTGAAATCATGTATATCATTGATATTGAGGGTGCAGTCAGTTGTCAGATGCGTGATGTTTTGGATGAATTGTCCGCAGTAGCAGAACGGGGTGTCAGTGGATCCCCATTTGTATAGAGTTGCTGCACATCTGCCATGGTTTGTCCGCAGTCGATTCAGACCATGTTTTTCTGGGCAAGTCGTGCCCAGCAGGCATGGCTGATAGGTCTTGTATGCGGCACAAGTCGTTCGTGGGAGAAGCAGAAAAATATTGTCCTGACCCTCGAAGTTGTTTTATGTCATCGCTGAAGCTTACTCGTTGCACCTCCTTGATGATTTCGTTGGTAGCTTCTTCTAACTCTCTTGGTGATAACCATTCTTCGCTCCTATGGCTCTTGTTTTTAAGATGGTTGATGAATCAACGAACGTACGCCATTACCCGTTGCAACTTTTGAAATGAATTACCATGATTGATGCAGTATAATGGATGTCGGTTTTCAGAGTTCGTCACGGATAGTATGCATTTTAGTTGTTTTTCCTCAACTTCCAGTCGCACCGTGTGTTCTGGATTTTGTGGCCAGCCTGATCTTGAATGTTTACAGTCCTCGTGAAACAAGATCTGCTGGATTTTGTGTTGTACTAACATAGCGCCATGAACCCCTTGTATTTCGTTCTTGTATATTTGAAATTCTATTCGCGACGAACGTTTTTAGTAGCGCCGAATCTCCTTGAATCCATGAAATGACGATTTGCGAGTCAGTCCAATAGAATATTTCGTCGAGCTCAACGGTTAGGATGTCCTTAATGCGATCGACAGTCTGAGCCGCCAGTGCATCAGCGCAGAGTTCCAATCTCGGAATCGTTGTTGGCTTACCAGGAGCTACACGAGATTTAGCACATAGCAGTCTCACAACGACAGCGCCAGAGCGATCTGTTGAACGTAGGTATAACGCGCATCCATACGCCCTTTCGGTGGCATCTGCGAATGCATGAAGTTGAATGTTAGTTGTATTGGAATTGCTGAACATGTATCTCGTAATTTTGATTTCGCTTAATTTGTCGAATTGCTTTCGAAACCTTAGCCATGATGACTGTAGTTCGAGGGGCAATTCGTCATCCCAGTCAAATTTTTATTTCCACAGTTGTTGCATGAATATTTTACTCATGACGACTACCGGATTTACTATTCCTAATGGATCGAATATCTGAGAGGCTTATGCAAGAATTGTTCGTTTTGAGACGTTCTTGAAGGTACGCACTGTTGAGGTGACAGAAAAGATGTCAGTAACTGGATGCCAAACCAATCCAAGTGTTTTCACGTGCTCATCGTCTAGCTCGGATAAGTTGAGTTGTATCTCCAAATGTTGTTTCGGTATATCGGCCACCAGCCTCGGGTGATTGCCCCACCATTTGCGTAAATCGAATCCTGCTGACATAAGTAGTGATTTAAGCTGTTTCTGCTTTTCAACTGCTTCTTCCAAATCATTGCTCCCTGACATTACATCATCAACGTAAAAGTCTTTTATTGCGGCTGCTCCCAATGGATACTGCTTCTCGCCATCTTCCGCAAGTTGTTGAAGACATCTTATAGCGAGATATGGTTCGGATTTGGTGCCGTATGTCACCGTCTTGAGTTGATAATATTTAACAGGGTCAGACGGCTGTTCCCTCCACATGAGTAGTTGGAGAAGTCGATCTTCTGGTGCATCGATGATTTGTCTATACATCTTGGCGATGTCTGCTGTAAACATATAACGCCTCATCCGGAACCGAAGTATGATTGTGAATAAGTCGTCTTGTATCCTTGGGCCATTTAATAACAGATCATTTAGTGACAGGTTGTTTGACGTCTTTGCCGATGCATCAAACACCACTCTTAGTTTTGTTGTCGAACTTGTTGGTTTGAGGACGAAGTGGTGAGGCAGGAAACAGTGTGGAACGGTGAGATCCTCCTGTCTTACTTCTTGCATATGGCCCAGTTCTCGATATTCAGTCAAAAATTTATTGTATAGTTTCCTGTTATCCTCCTCCTTGAGAAGCTTTCGTTCGATGCTTAGTAATCGTTTAAAGGCAATCTTTTTAAATCTGCCGAGTAACTGTGGATCACTCAGAATCGGTAGGTTGACAACATACCGTCCGTTAATGTTGCGGAAAGTTGTTGATATAAAAAATTCTTCGCATTTCCCATCTGATGATGAAATTAAAGGTCTTGCTGACGGATACTCTTCTATCTCCCAAAAATGTTGAAGTTGTTTGCCAAGATCAGCATTCGTCAATCCGCAGAATCGCTGATCATTGTACGCCGAAGACACTTTTCCAAGTACAACCCATCCAAACACCGTGTTCTGAAGCATTGGAAGTTGTTCATGGAGCTTATAGCGGCCGTTCCGAGTTAGTTCGCCATTATATGCTGCTCCCAATAATAGGCCACATCCCTGTGGGGTATTGAAGCTGGGGTCTGCCAAGACCATATTTGCTGGTATCTTCCAATCGTCGATGTTCACGTGTATTTGAGGATGGTGAGAAGCAATTTCCTTGATGGTGTTCACCTCAACTTGTGTTGAAAAATTGTTGATTCGAGATGTAATTGTTATGATGTTAACGTTCGGATCTATTTTTACTTCAGTATTTCCGACACCGTTAATAGATTTCGAGAAGTCTGTATATGGCAGTCTTAATCTCCTGCGAAGTCGATCCGTGATTAAATTCATCTGGGCGCCCGAATCGAGAAGAATTCTGCATGGAATCTGTTGTCCATCTTTGTCAAGTATATGGACGGTCGCTGTTGCTAAAAATACGTAACCAGATCCTTGGTCAACATGTTCTGCTCCCAGATTTGTTTTTGATGTAGTAGCACCGGATTTTGGTGCCTTGTTTGCTGACTCGGATGTGGCGCTGCATGTTGATTCGAATGCTGAGCTAGATGCCGACTCGGGTGCCGGCTTGATGATTGATTCCTGATGCAACAATGTGTTGTGTTTTTTGTTACATCTTGAACAACTGATTGGTCGCCAACTTCCTTGTAGGTGGGTTTGGCGGTGCCTCCTTAGATTCCGTGTTGACCCTTGCTTCGATGGCCAATTTGGATGCTTCGAATTTCTCCTGGTACTCGCTGACCAAGTTCCTGATTTCGTGTAATATTCCATAACAAAATACTTGTGCTCCATCGGAAGCACCGGTAGAGTTCTTATTTGATTGTCGGTAGTCTCGAACCGAGTCCATCCCTCATCCAGGCGACGAATTCGTTCTTCAAAATAACCTGCCGACTGCTTTCTGGATTCCGCATCTTTGTTAAAGTTGGGGATTATCTGCGCGATCACTTCTCCGTTTTGTTGCTGATATGCAATCAACGTCTCGAAATCTGACATCACTTCAAAGCGCTGTGGTTCTCGATGATGATTTGTAACACTTTCGTACTGTATTCTCGCGGCGCGTATCGAATTGTTAGCGCTTGTCGAATTGTAGGTGCGTGTTGAATTGTCGGGGTCACCAAAATGTTTCGCTTACTATACGAGTTGCACGTATAGTAAGTTCCACTCTATTAAATCGAACAATATGTTACACAGTGTCAATTGTTGTATTCTTGAAGTACGGTGTTGCACGGTACTTCAAGACTAAATTGAAATTAGAATTAAAACAATGACTGCTTGGTTTCAATTATCTGATTTAACTCCCGTTCTTTTTTTAATTGGTGGCTTATATAGAACAATATTGCTGATAACAACATTAATATTTGCAATGACAATTGCTATGCAAAAAACATTATGCAGCTTGGATTGGCTCGCGTGACCCAAATACAGCATATATGCTGAGTCAGGCGTCTGGTCGTTGACTTCTGCTGGGAATACAAACTGCATTTATTGTTGCATATCAATTGTGAGCCAAGCTTAATTCTTACAACATTTGACAATTTGTTTCCAAGTTAGGGCGGGGACTCAACATCTCTTTTATATATATAGATAGACTTATTTTTATTTAGCGTATGGCATATAAGTGCAAAGTTCATATGTGCAACTTGACATAAATGTAATATAATTGGAAAAACATATATAAGATTTAACACATTTAGGCAAGGATAGTAACAATTTCAAAACTGTATGTCGAGGTTTTGTAGCCATTGTATTGCAGCAGGTGTAGCTTTGTTGAAATCATGTATATCATTGATATTGAGGGTGCAGTCAGTTGTCAGATGCGTGATGTTTTGGATGAATTGTCCGCAGTAGCAGAACGGGGTGTCAGTGGATCCCCATTTGTATAGAGTTGCTGCACATCTGCCATGGTTTGTCCGCAGTCGATTCAGACCATGTTTTTCTGGGCAAGTCGTGCCCAGCAGGCATGGCTGATAGGTCTTGTATGCGGCACAAGTCGTTCGTGGGAGAAGCAGAAAAATATTGTCCTGACCCTCGAAGTTGTTTTATGTCATCGCTGAAGCTTACTCGTTGCACCTCCTTGATGATTTCGTTGGTAGCTTCTTCTAACTCTCTTGGTGATAACCATTCTTCGCTGCTATGGCTCTTGTTTTTAAGATGGTTGATGAATCAACGAACGTACGCCATTACCCGTTGCAACTTTTGAAATGAATTACCATGATTGATGCAGTATAATGGATGTCGGTTTTCAGAGTTCGTCACGGATAGTATGCATTTTAGTTGTTTTTCCTCAACTTCCAGTCGCACCGTGTGTTCTGGATTTTGTGGCCAGCCTGATCTTGAATGTTTACAGTCCTCGTGAAACAAGATCTGCTGGATTTTGTGTTGTACTAACATAGCGCCATGAACCCCTTGTATTTCGTTCTTGTATATTTGAAATTCTATTCGCGACGAACGTTTTTAGTAGCGCCGAATCTCCTTGAATCCATGAAATGACGATTTGCGAGTCAGTCCAATAGAATATTTCGTCGAGCTCAACGGTTAGGATGTCCTTAATGCGATCGACAGTCTGAGCCGCCAGTGCATCAGCGCAGAGTTCCAATCTCGGAATCGTTGTTGGCTTACCAGGAGCTACACGAGATTTAGCACATAGCAGTCTCACAACGACAGCGCCAGAGCGATCTGTTGAACGTAGGTATAACGCGCATCCATACGCCCTTTCGGTGGCATCTGCGAATGCATGAAGTTGAATGTTAGTTGTATTGGAATTGCTGAACATGTATCTCGTAATTTTGATTTCGCTTAATTTGTCGAATTGCTTTCGAAACCTTAGCCATGATGACTGTAGTTCGAGGGGCAATTCGTCATCCCAGTCAAATTTTTATTTCCACAGTTGTTGCATGAATATTTTACTCATGACGACTACCGGATTTACTATTCCTAATGGATCGAATATCTGAGAGGCTTATGCAAGAATTGTTCGTTTTGAGACGTTCTTGAAGGTACGCACTGTTGAGGTGACAGAAAAGATGTCAGTAACTGGATGCCAAACCAATCCAAGTGTTTTCACGTGCTCATCGTCTAGCTCGGATAAGTTGAGTTGTATCTCCAAATGTTGTTTCGGTATATCGGCCACCAGCCTCGGGTGATTGCCCCACCATTTGCGTAAATCGAATCCTGCTGACATAAGTAGTGATTTAAGCTGTTTCTGCTTTTCAACTGCTTCTTCCAAATCATTGCTCCCTGACATTACATCATCAACGTAAAAGTCTTTTATTGCGGCTGCTCCCAATGGATACTGCTTCTCGCCATCTTCCGCAAGTTGTTGAAGACATCTTATAGCGAGATATGGTTCGGATTTGGTGCCGTATGTCACCGTCTTGAGTTGATAATATTTAACAGGGTCAGACGGCTGTTCCCTCCACATGAGTAGTTGGAGAAGTCGATCTTCTGGTGCATCGATGATTTGTCTATACATCTTGGCGATGTCTGCTGTAAACATATAACGCCTCATCCGGAACCGAAGTATGATTGTGAATAAGTCGTCTTGTATCCTTGGGCCATTTAATAACAGATTTAGTGACAGGTTGTTTGACGTCTTTGCCGATGCATCAAACACCACTCTTAGTTTTGTTGTCGAACTTGTTGGTTTGAGGACGAAGTGGTGAGGCAGGAAACAGTGTGGAACGGTGAGATCCTCCTGTCTTACTTCTTGCATATGGCCCAGTTCTCGATATTCAGTCAAAAATTTATTGTATAGTTTCCTGTTATCCTCCTCCTTGAGAAGCTTTCGTTCGATGCTTAGTAATCGTTTAAAGGCAATCTTTTTAAATCTGCCGAGTAACTGTGGATCACTCAGAATCGGTAGGTTGACAACATACCGTCCGTTAATGTTGCGGAAAGTTGTTGATATAAAAAATTCTTCGCATTTCCCATCTGATGATGAAATTAAAGGTCTTGCTGACGGATACTCTTCTATCTCCCAAAAATGTTGAAGTTGTTTGCCAAGATCAGCATTCGTCAATCCGCAGAATCGCTGATCATTGTACGCCGAAGACACTTTTCCAAGTACAACCCATCCAAACACCGTGTTCTGAAGCATTGGAAGTTGTTCATGGAGCTTATAGCGGCCGTTCCGAGTTAGTTCGCCATTATATGCTGCTCCCAATAATAGGCCACATCCCTGTGGGGTATTGAAGCTGGGGTCTGCCAAGACCATATTTGCTGGTATCTTCCAATCGTCGATGTTCACGTGTATTTGAGGATGGTGAGAAGCAATTTCCTTGATGGTGTTCACCTCAACTTGTGTTGAAAAATTGTTGATTCGAGATGTAATTGTTATGATGTTAACGTTCGGATCTATTTTTACTTCAGTATTTCCGACACCGTTAATAGATTTCGAGAAGTCTGTATATGGCAGTCTTAATCTCCTGCGAAGTCGATCCGTGATTAAATTCATCTGGGCGCCCGAATCGAGAAGAATTCTGCATGGAATCTGTTGTCCATCTTTGTCAAGTATATGGACGGTCGCTGTTGCTAAAAATACGTAACCAGATCCTTGGTCAACATGTTCTGCTCCCAGATTTGTTTTTGATGTAGTAGCACCGGATTTTGGTGCCTTGTTTGCTGACTCGGATGTGGCGCTGCATGTTGATTCGAATGCTGAGCTAGATGCCGACTCGGGTGCCGGCTTGATGATTGATTCCTGATGCAACAATGTGTTGTGTTTTTTGTTACATCTTGAACAACTGCGGGAAGTGCAATCCTTGAATCCATGCCCTTTTCTTAAGCAATTGAAGCATAAATTCAACTCCTTGGCTCTTGAATATTTTTGGCTTGTGTTGAGTGCCAAAAAATTCTCGCAGTGATATATTGCATGTTTTACTTTGCAATGCGGGCACTAAATCATTCCTTCCTTTTGCCCTGTTAGAACGCATGGATCTGCTGCATGATACGAAAGTTTTTGCCCTTGCCCACCTTGTTTATCCTTGTGGCCAATTGCTTCAAGAGACTGGAACTGGCCTTCCAAAAATGATAAGAAGCATTTTATTGTTGGTAAATCCTTCAGATGCTTAATTGACTGCTCATATAGCATATGCGTTGATCGATCCAACTTCTTTACCAAAATGTGTAGTAAAAGTGGGTCCCATGAAGTGGTTGCAACTCCTAAATTTTCCAAAGCTTGAAGACACTCGTTTGTGGTATCGTGTAATCCCTTGATTGATGCTGCAGTTGATGTGGTGGCTGATTGTGCCAACAATTTCTGTATTAGTGTAGACGTTAGCACTCGTAAGTTGTTGTACCGATCTTGTAAAGTTTTCCATGCTGTTTCGTAATTGTCATCAGTTAGTGTAAGATGACGAATTAGAAGCTCTGCTTCTCCGGATAAGTTGGTTTTTAGATACCACATCTTTTGAATCCTTGGTATTGCCTGGGTATGGATCATTTGATTAAAGATACTGCTAAGTCAACCAACTGCTCCTGGAAAATGTCTTCGGTGCTGTTGTACAGTGATTCGTCGTATCCGACGGCTGCGGGATCCTCGTGCTGCTCCCATATAACAAGATTGAGCTCCTCAATTTGTTGCCACATCCGATTCAACGTTTTTATTTTGATGTCGTAAAATTGAATCGGATGCTCGCCGTCGGTAAACAGTCCACTGCTGATTCGGCGTACAGACGCTAATGCGGCTTGCTGCTTCCGTATGATTCCCACCGTTGTAGTTAGACACTCCCTCGTTGTTGGTTGATTGGTCGCCAACTTCCTTGTAGGTGGTTTTGGCGGTGCCTCCTTAGATTCCGTGTTGACCCTTGCTTCGATGGCCAATTTGGATGCTTCGAATTTCTCCTGGTACTCGCTGACCAAGTTCCTGATTTCGTGTAATATTCCTTAACAAAATACTTGTGCTCCATCGGAAGCACCGGTAGAGTTCTTATTTGATTGTCGGTAGTCTCGAACCGAGTCCATCCTTCATCCAGGCGACGAATTCGTTCTTCAAAATAACCTGCCGACTGCTTTCTGGATTCCGCATCTTTGTTAAAGTTGCGGATTATCCGCGCGATCAATTCTCCGTTTTGTTGCTGATATGCAATCAACGTCTCGAAATCTGACATCACTTCAAAGCGCTGTGGTTCTCGATGATGATTTGTAACACTTTCGTACTGTATTCTCGCGGCGCGTATCGAATTGTTAGCGCTTGTCGAAGTGTAGGTGCGTGTTGAATTGTCGGGGTCACCAAAATGTTTCGCTCACTATACGAGTTGCACGTATAGTAAGTTCCACTCTATTAAATCGAACACTGTGTTACACAGTGTCAATTGTTGTATTCTTGAAGTACGGCGTTGCACGGTACTTCAAGACTAAATTGAAATTCGAATTAAAACAATGACTGCTTGGTTTCAATTATCTAATTTAACTCCCGTTCTTTATTTAATTGGTTGCTTATATAGAACAATATTGCTGATAACAACATTAATATTTGCAATGACAATTGCTATGCAAAAAACATTATGCAGCTTGGATTGGCTCGCGTGACCCAAATACAGCATATATGCTGAGTCAGGCGTCTGGTCGTTGACTTCGGCTGGGAATACAAGCTGCATTTATTGTTGCATATCAATTGTGAGCCAAGCTTAATTCTTACAACATTTGACAATTTGTTTCCAAGTTAGGGCGGGGACTCAACATCTCTTTTATATATATAGATAGACTTATTTTTATTTAGCGTATGGCATATAAGTGCAAAGTTCATATGTGCAACTTGACATAAATGTAATATAATTGGAAAAACATATATAAGATTTAACACATTTAGGCAAGGATAGTAACAATTTCAAAACTGTATGTCGAGGTTTTGTAGCCATTGTATTGCTGCAGGTGTAGCTTTGTTGAAATCATGTATATCGTTGATATTGAGGGTGCAGTCAGTTGTCAGATGCGTGATGTTTTGGATGAATTGTCCGCAGTAGCAGAACGGGGTGTCAGTGGATCCCCATTTGTATAGAGTTGCTGCACATCTGCCATGGTTTGTCCGCAGTCGATTCAGACCATGTTTTTCTGGGCAAATCGTGCCCAGCAGGCATGGCTGATAGGTCTTGTATGCGGCACAAGTCGTTCGTGGAAGAAGCAGAAAAATAAATTATCAAAATTTGTATCATATAAAGCCATACAAATTTTATTAGAATATTAAATAATAAGAATGAAACGAATGAAGTTTGGTGAAGAACAAATATCACATTCCATTCTAAACACAATGGCGTTCTCAGCTTTTCGGCATTTGAGAAATTTGAGAAATGGAAAATACGATGAAAACATCCTGACGATGTAAATCTCACGTGATGGCTGAGAACCCCATTTTGTTTAGATGGTCCATTCATATATAAAAATAGAATATAGATAACTTCGAAATATGTCGGCTTGTGTATTTAATTGTTTTGTAAAATAATTTTTTAATTAAATGTCAATATCAGTTCAAAAATAGTATGAATTCTTAATTTTTACTTTTTTTTTAATTGACATAATAATTTTTTTTTCGTTTTAAAGTTAACTAATGCTAGTTAATTGAAGAAATTTAACTTAACTAAATGAAAATTTAACCAAAAATTTAACTTTGTTAATTAACTATCAACTAATTAACTAGTTAATGCCCAACTTTGCTCTCGTAGAATTTCTACTACTCTAAGCTAAAAAAAATAAAATTTACTCGCTTTTCTTCAAATCTACTCCCCTAAAATCGAATGTCTACTACTCTCATAATGGAAAAGCAAAAAGTGAGAACCCTCCCCATTCAATTGATTTCCACGAATTTTATAATTTGCTTCTGAATCTAATTCATGACCTGAACTTAAAATGTTTGATTTCAGCCAACTGATACGCTTTATTACGTACTACTTTATTACATTTAAATACAAAATTTTTTTCTTTAATTCTTTCGGTTTCGGCCAAAATTAAAAAAAATTTTAATTCGAAAAAAAAAAAGAAAATTTTGGACATTTCGGTTTCGGCCGAAGTAAAAAAAAAACGATTTCGGTCGGTCTCTATTTCTAACCATTAGGAAGTTTACAATCTAAAGAAGGTTGGAAAAACTGTTGATCGGAGGAAAAAAGTTCGAAAATGTGTGTCAGAACTTGTTTTAATTTTAATACCCCCCACACTCACTGTGGCTGGTATACTAACTTTGACACAACGTTTATAACGCCCATAAGGAAGCGTCTCCTGAGACGATTTAGCCATGTCCGTCTGTCCGCACGGTCGCAGTTTTGGATATATCGACTTGAAACTTTGGGAACATGTTTCTCACTTCAAAAGTAAGAGCAAGTTCGAGAATCACCCAAATCGGATAAAAGCTAGGGTAAAAAGTAATAATTTTCCTGCTTTTCTTATTGTTGATTCCGATTGGGAATGATTAGAAATGGATTTTCGACATGGTCCGAGCTTCCAAAACCACATATGGGTCATGTGGTTTTGGGGTCTTGAGACCAAATTTTTTATGTTGAGGTATTTCTAACTTCTACTCTGTGGGGGTATTTCAGCTTCGGCATAGCCGAAGATAGTCCACTCTCTAGTTTTAGTTCTCAATGGAAAACTAAAGGGAACAGTGACAAGAGTTGAACGGAATTGAAGATGACTTCGCATTAATACGTTTTTTTTTACCAAAGTAACAATTTGTAAAATACAATTTTATTCCATTTTAGTGCGAATGTAAGACAGCGGAGATCAAATTGCTAACAGCCGAAACACAACGAATAAAACTTCAACAAACTGTCCCGAAAGAAAAGCTGGAACGAAGTAAAAAGTATAGACTAACAGAAAAAGAGGTGCTGAAGGTAATGTTACAAAATATAGTATTCAATTTTAAATGATAATTTTTAAAAATATTTAATCCAGAGAAACACTAAATACAGTGATGCAAGACTGAAGGCTGTCAAGGCCAAACATGAATATCAGCTATGTTTGGAAGCATCTAACACGACTATACATAAATATTTTGTGGATGACTTGAGCGATATAATAGATGTAAGTTCTTTATTACATACTAGCTGATAAATTTGAAAAGCTGAGAAAAATACATCTTCTCAACAACAAAATTAGTTAAAGTCCAAGATAAAACATATTCTATGAATGAAAATAATTTATGAATGACCGGCAACAACCGGTTCATGAATCGAAATCGGAACCTTTTCAATCTATGGAAACGAAACCGATATTTTGGAAATTCTGGGAGCCAGATTCATTATTTCAAACTGAGAACCGAAACCATTTAAATTTTTCGGTTCCAATTCCTAATTTTCTAAGTCAATTATACAATTTAAAAATAAAAATTTATTGAAATTTTTTTCTCCATATTATTAAAATGTTTGATGGGAATCACGTCACCCACACATCATTGGAATTAGGGCAGCTTCTAAGTGTGTCACTGTGTATTAGACCAACTACCAAGTGCTTCCTTGGACATTTTTTGGTGAATCACGTCACTTGGGATGAAAAAATATTATGTGCTTGAGTGAGACTGACTCTTTTGATCAGCTTTCGCGTGCGTGTGAATGGTCGATCGTGTCTCTGTAAAAAATACGATTATTGTCGGCACTTGATTAAACCAACGCCGAAGTCAAAATTGGAATTTTTTTTATTGAAACACGTCACTTGGTATTAATCCAACAATAGAGTAGACCAGAAATTCTTTTTCGATTTCGCATTGGGTCTAAAAATTATTGTCCCACGGTTTCATCCCAATCCACTATGGGAGAAAATCTAAAATATGAGGCCAAAAGTCGGAAAAAATCATGACAATTTTTACAATGTTTGACCAAGGTTATATGTTCTCCATACTATGATGGATTTAGAGAAAAAAAGATATGAGTTTTTCCACTGGAAGGTTGGTAGTTCCATTACGACACCTAATTGCGAAATGTGCCATTTCAAAAAAAAAAATTTATTGGCAAATCAATGTAACTTTGTACCACGCAACTACCCTCAAAATATTATGTATCGGAGATTTACAGTTACGAAGTTAAAGAGAAAACAAATTTACTGTAAGAAATTGCAATTTCCTTTTCTATGGTGTATAACTTCAATTTACATTCGATCATTTCACAGGCACAATTGTGTCTTAAAGTGGAATTTTCTGTATTTAGAGATAAAGTTTTCTTCTTCTATTTTTTTTCTCCTAATATCATCATATTAACACTAATTTATTATACCCCCACACACTACAGTGGCGTGGTACATTAACTTTGAAACAACGTTTGTAACGCCCATAAGAATTCGTGCCCGGTATGGAAAAGTATATATGTATATTCTTGATCAGCATCGAAAATTGATTTAGCTATGACTGTCTGTCCACACTATTGCGGTAACATTTTTAGAGAAATCGAGTTGAAACGTTGGGTACACGTTTTCCTCCTCAAAACTGAGACCAAGATCAAATTTTAGAAATCTTTTTAAAATTTCTTTATTGCTGTATTCGAAGTGTGGGGGTATTTCCGCGAAGATAGTTCACTCAGTTGTTTGTATGTAGAATTATTGCTTGTTAATTCACATTATTTTGATGCCATGGGTTGTCATGATAGGACACATAACTATATATTTAAAATATAAAAGGCTTCGCTATTGAGCACTAAAGATATCCAATTTCAAACAACATTATTAATATATATTTTTGTCCAGGTCTGTCTGTCTGTCTTTCTGTCTGTCTGTCCGGAACACTAACCGAATTTACAACTTCACTTAAAAAATTTTTTTAAGTTGTTAACCTTCTTTTTTTTAATGTTAGCCATTCTGGTGGTTTGCCCACACGACGCTGCGGTCGTGAGAAGGAACCAGAGCCACTTACTTACAAATATATTCACACATATATTTTGTCTTATAAATGTTAGCCGCCCTGGTGAGGTATCGAACCTACAACGCAGCGATTGTAAGTAAGATGAAGTAGCGAACTAAGCGCCTTCTCACCAGAGCCACTAATGCTCATACAATACCTTCACCTAATATCGATTAACTTCGGCAAGCTGTTCGCAAAACGTTTTCATGTATATACACACACAAAAAATCATTTCACATATAAACCAAAATAGCTTCGAACTAAAGCTGCCACCTTTAAGAAAATAACACTGCCACAAGACTACCGTTGCCACCTAACACTATTTTCACCTATTACGGTGGTGTATTAGATTTCCATATTACACTTTCCTATACACTATAATATATTCCCAGTACAACATTAAGGTCCGCACACATCAACGCGAAGTACCGCAGCCGCAGCGAAACTTACTCAAAAATGTTTCTTGCAAATGCGAAAATATATTTGTTTAAGGTGAGAAATTTCATAAAAACAAATACAAATGTGAATCATTTATAAATTAAAATTCCCGAAAAAATACTACAAAATGAACACTTTTCTTAGAAGTCACTCAAGAAATTGTAAAAGGGGAAATCAAAACTTTAAAAAATGTATTTCTCGGAAAGCAGATTCTTGCTACAATAAAAGATTCAGATTCGGTTTTAGTACGTCAAAATACATAATACGAAAATAAACATTGAAAAAATCCAAAAATAATCGACAATCGGAAATAATGTTTAGCCGTAACAGGTGAAAAAATTGTTAGGTGGCCACGCTAGCCTTTTGGTAGTATTATTTCCTTAAAGATGGCAATGGTAAATCAAAGTTATATTTTTGTGTGTATATACACATGATGAACTATATCGCCATTAGCTCAATTTATTTTATAGCTGGCCGTGGTCTGTTGGTTAGAGCGTCGGCCTATGACTGCGACAGTCTTGGGTTCAAAAATATGAAGAATGGAATTACTACGCCACCAGTAGTATTCATTGCTTGATAATCTTGTTTTAATCTTTCTTTTTTAATTTTTTTTTAATGTAACAGTTCAACTTTACACAATTACATCATCCAACAAAATTTCTTTCTATTCTGTACAAAATTTAATAAAAGTTCACATATTTCACAAATGATTTTTTATATGCATATATAAATTATGGAGTTCACCATACGGCTTGGTCTACCTAACCGCCATTAGCTGAAATTATTTTATAGCTGACTTTGGTCAGTTGGTTAGAGCTTCGGCCTATGACTGCGGGGGTCATAGGTTCAAGCCCGGTGCCGGCCGAAGTTTTTCTTTTTTTAATTCCATTCTTCATATTTTTTTCTTTCTCCGGGTTTCACAAGTTTTCATCTATTTTGGGAACATTTTTTTTATATTAATATTTAGAAAGATATTGTTTAAATAATTCATTTAATAAACTTTTCTGTTCGCATTTTATATTGCTGCATTTTGGTTTGTTGCTGTTCAATAAATACAAGTTTTAAATTACACTGGTCCACAGTACTTTTGTTAAATGATAAAACTTGGCTGTTTCCTACGTATACGTGGATACGTAGATACGTGGATACGTAGATTATAAAAATTTTTAAAGAAAATTGCCAGCCCTACAACTTTGTCCAGTATAACATTTTTGTATCTTTTATGGTTTTTAAGACACGAGAGCTGAAACGCAGAAAATACAATACAATTTTTGACCTTTTAAAATTACGTGATTTTTGTTCTAACAGAAATTCATTTTGTTAAATGAGAAACTACAACTTTTTCTTATGTATTTTTTCGAGCTGAATCCGAATATAATAATTATAAATTTGTACCACGCATAGTTTTGAAGTTATTCTACGTTATTTAGAGCTATAATTGTATAAAAAGTTTGTAGTTACTTGTATAAGTCGAAGTACATTTGGATATAGATCCGTGGCCATGGATTTCATCCCAATGACATCGCCATTATGTATTGTTCGAAGTATTTTTATTGATGTAAATTCATCTTTTAAAATTTTTAGAATCATTTTATCCATTTTAAGTTACAGTATAAAAACCACAAAAGGGTAATTTTTGGCGTTTGCGGAAAAACAGTGTGTGGTGGACAAATTTCATGGTTATTTTTGGATTCAGCTTGGCAAAATACATAAGAATTCGTCCATCAAGTCCATATAACACACAAAAAGTTCAGTTTTGTCGACGAGTGTTATGAAGGTATTAATGATCTCTTCGCCTGATATGTGATAACATTTTTTTTTAATCAAAAACCAGGGGGCAATAAACCCTCAATTTGTTACTTTGGTGGATAATGTGTATTAATAAGGTAGCCCAAGATTTGTATGGGGAAATTTCAAATTGGTTTTTCCCCGTTGAGGCGCCCCCCTAAAATGTTGTATTGGGTCTAAAAATGATTGTCCCAAAGTTTTATCCCAATCTGAAAACTCTAGAACGCCCCATAAAAGGGCAATATGCCTTTTTTGTAGGCGCCAAGAAAAAGTTGTTTATTTATTGGTCCTGGGATGGGGCGACCGCCCAAAATGGAAAATTACGGGTTTTGGAAAGTATTTTTCTGATTCTAAAACACATTTTTAAATAATTAATTTTTTTGGTTTTTTACTTTTTGTAATGGGTCGGTCAACATTTGTCTGCGCTACCTTAGTGTATTAGGCTATTGGCCTGCCAGGATGGCCCAATATATTCGATAAAAACAAAGGAAGGACTGGATACCCACGAAAGACGGTCTATGTGAGGCAAATCTCCAACACGTTAGCATAACTGAACCCTTGGTCCATACAACAATTTTATTGGTTTGGGGTCATTTCAAAACCGGTAACACCTTGTACACCTTCAGAAATATGTTCATTTTTTCGACACCATTGAGTCATAGTCAAATTAAATGATATTTCACACAGAACAACTATAATTTCATAAATGTAAGGGATATATTCATGTTGTAATAACCAGAGATTCATGTTAAAATAACATGAATAACAATTTAGGAAATTTACTATAGAATGGTTATTCTATCTACTTTGTAGAGTGATGTGCCGCGGTCATGTAACCGGTCACATGACGGTCAATGACCAAAACATTTTCGACCATTTTATGACGGAAAAAAAACCGTATAAAAGAAAGTCTTACAAACATTTTATTTATTAATTTTGACAAGAAATCTGAATTTTACAAGAACCTAAATTTGCTACACCGAATCAACATGACGAAAATCTTCGCCGGTGTTACAATTTTCATTTTTTTTCTTTTGCATTCATTTTTTATTAAGAACTGCGCACACAGAGGCGTTATTCGTGGTAGTAGATATTTCGCAGCAGTAGATTTTGTTTGTTATTTATTATATTACTATGGAAACAACCAAAAAGTCTGTTTGAAATGGTTCTGAAACTGACTATTTTGTTTGTTATTTATTTTTTACTATGGATACAGTAAAAAAATTTATTTTCAAACTGATTCGAAATGGATTTGAAACTGACTTTTTGCGTTTGTTATTTACTGTATTGCTATGGAAACAGGCTGTATAAAAACGCTCTATTTTCGAAAAAACAATGATTTTTGACAAAATTAATGTCGAAACCGCCTGCGGCACGAATAGCGCCTCTGTGTGCGCAGGCCTTTAAACAAATTTTTTAAGTTGACTTTGATTTAAAAAATCATTGAAATTGTCATGATATTAATAAACTAAAATTTTTAATATTTCAAAAACTGCTCCACTGACTTTAGTATCTACTTTATTTGACAGATAATACTCTGATATAATAAGCAGGAACTTCATTTTTACTATGAATATTCAAAAAATATGACCAGTGGTCAAATGACGTCACATGACTACATTTTGACGGTCAAATGACCAAAAATAAAATTACCGGTCATTGCCCATCACTAACTATGTAGTATATAAAAGATTGTATCTTAATTGCGAATGATCACCTAAATTACCCAAAAAAAAATTTTTTTTTCGAATCTCTTTGAAAGTTGGCAACCCTGGAACAAGCAGACAGGAAAGTAGCAATACGAAAAAAGGAAACAGTCCAAGCAAGGCTTGAGTCGTATAGCTATTTCAAAATTTGCGAGATTTATCATCAGAGACTCATTTAGTTGACTGCCAATTATGTTATTTCCAAACATACTATATATGCGTTCAAATGTGCGGAGAAATACTAGTGAATTGCAAATTTTTCTTTGTAATGATTGCCAAATTCTAAATCTTTGACATTACATTAACAAATCTCAGTCGCTTTCACAAGCCCCTCCCACATATGTGTTAGCTTAGCATTTTGAAAGAACAACAATAATAGCATTCCGTTAATTTCTTCATGTGCTCCTGTTACAAGTTGCCATCCCAATAATCTTTGTTATTTCATTTAACAAACTTCATTTCCATTGGAAGGGAAATTCCGCAACTTTAAAAGTGCAAAAATTTTAAAATTTTTTAATTTTTTATATTTTATGCGTTTGAGCTCCTGTATCTCAAAACGATACAAGAAAATTATATTTGACGAGGTTGAAGGGCAATGAAATTTTCAAGAATGGACATTTTTTTAAATTCGTTAAATCCATTCTTTAAGAATTCTCTAAGAGCAGAAGCTTCAAGATTCTTTGAAATATAAATATCTAAAATGTTTTCTTATTATTAAAAAAAATTTTTTTTGGGCGATATTTTATTTTGTTTTTGGATTATTATTCGTTATGAACAAAAGCCCAATATTCTGGGCGATTGTTTATTTTAACTTTTGGGCGATTTTCGCATTTTTTTGGGCTTTTATTCATTACTAGTAAATTTGCCCGCACGGGAAAAAAACACACTAATTTGAAAAAATGAAATGTTTACTAAATATATTTTTGGTGCAAAAATATTTTCTATGTTTTTAAAATTTAAATGTAATTTTTTTTTTATAGAAATTTGTGAAATATGTAATTTTTTATTAAATTTTTATACCCCCACACTCACTGTGGCAGGGTATACTAACTTTGTCACAACGTTTGTAACGCCCATAAGGAGGCGTGTCCGGTATGGAAAAGTATATATATTCTTGATCAGCGTCACCGCAGGAATCAATTTAGCGATGTCCGTCTGTCTGTCCGTCTGTCCGTCCGCACGATAGCGGTCGCAGTTTTGGAAATATCGACTTGAAACTTTTTTTACATGTTCTTCTCGTGAATACTGAGATCAAGTTCGAGAATCAGCCAAATCGGACAAAAACTGGGCGTGGCTCCCATACACCGAAAAAAAAGTAAAAATTTTTCAAGTCTTTTTTATTGTTGTATTCCATTGGAAATGTTTAGAAACGTATTTTTGACATGGTCCGAGGTTCCGAAGCCACATATATAAGGGTCTAAATGGGGTCCTGAGACCAATTTTTTTTTTTTTCGGATTTGATTGGAAGTTTTTAGAAATGGATTTTGGACATGGTTTGGGCTCCAAAACCACCTACAATTGGCTGAAAATAGGGTCTTGAGACCACATTTTTTTATGTTCGAGGTACTTCTTTCTACTGTGTGGGGGTATTTCAACTTCGGTATAGCCGAAGATAGTCCACCCTCTAGTTTTTTATTAAAATAGAAAGAAATTTTGTTTGATGATGTAATTGTGTAAAGTTGAAAAGAACAAAAAATATCAAGCAATGAATTAAAAAAAAAAAATACGACCGGTGACGGGCTTGAACCCAAGACTGCCGCAGACAAAGCGGAAGCTCTACCCAACTGAACACAGCCAGCTATAAAATAAATTGAGCTAATGGCGATATAGTTCATCAAGCTGTATGGTGAATGTGTATATACACACAAAAATATAGCTTTGATTTACCATTGCCACCTGTGTACAATTGTGTACAATGTACGATGAGCTAATTTTTGTAACTGCATTTTATTTGATAAAAAAATTTCTTAAATACTAGAATAATGATTATTAAGCTAATTTGAAGTCAAGGCCAATATTGACTGACTTCGCAACAGTTATGCAAACAGAAATTGCAACTTGATCCTGCTATGCTTCAGCATAGCGTGAGAACAAAAATTGCATAATCTGTTTGCATTGCAATTTATGCAGACTATGGCATTTTTGGCTGCAAAGTTGAACGAACGTCGTACAGCCAAGGTGTTCACTGCTCGTCTTTCGTTGATATCAGCAAATATGTCGACTCGTTGATATCAGCAAATATGCAGCCAAAGCCAAGTTGTCAGTTCTGTTGATTCATCAACATTTTGCCACACGCGGCAAGTATTGGTGTTATTGGTATTATTGGTGTCGCATCCAAATCACCATCTGATGTTGAATGCTGTATCGTCACTGCTTTTGACTTCGCGTAATTCTGTGCTATTAGATCGCCTCTGCCTATGAAACACTCGAGTTCTCCTAAGTAGCGCGGCGAGACACAGAATAACTACAATAAGTGTGATAATAGCGCCGGTCGTCAAATGTTGGTGGGCCCAGATTGCCTTCCAATTCGCGTCGTTAGAACTGTTGACATACTGTTTGTGTTATTTTTCAGAATCCTTCGGGGCTTGATTGTTGTGGCTGGATCGGTTGGTAGAGTATGACTTGTTGATGGAAGTTCCTCTTCCGGATTGCCATTGTTATTATCGTCCGTCGGTAACAAACATATTTTTTGTATTGACCGTTTGACTAGTCCTTTTAATGTTTTGACAGTAGCGACTCGAGTGAGGCCGTCAGTTCCCTTGTGAACCTCCACTACTCTGCCTAAAGGCCACTTTGAAGGAGATAAAGCTTCATCTTTCAGAAGAACTAGTTGGCCTAATTCCACATTAACCATTTGTTTTGTCCATTTATATCTTTGTTGGCGGATGTGCTTGATGTAATCTTGATACCACCGATTACAAATGTCTTGCTTGATTTTTTGCACCAACTTCCATCTTTTGAGACTGCTGTCTGCAAGGTTCAGTACGGTGTCATGTGCCGGTGCGATCAATGGCGAGCCTACCAAAAAATGTCCGGGAGTGAGAGCGATGAGATCTTCTATGTTATCTGATAAAGCACACAATGGACGTGAGTTGAGACATCCTTCTATTTGTACAAGGATAGTATTCATTTCCTCATAGGATAACTTTTGTTCTCCTAAGCAGCGATGTAGATGGTATTCAATTGATTTAACCCCTGACTCCCTGAATCCCGCCGAAATGTGGAGATGCAGGAGGGATGAAATGCCATCGAATTCCCTCAGTTGATAACTGATTTTCTGATCGGATCTTCTGAAGTAGGTTGCTCGCTCCGACGAAGTTTGTACCGTTGTCGCTGTAAATGTGATGTACTGCACCTCGTCTGCTTATCATTCGTTTTAGTGCTGCTAGGAATCCTTCTGTTGTGAGGTCCGAGGTCAGCTCTATATGAACGGCTTTGGTTGCTAGACACACAAATATTGCAATGTAAGCCTTGTGTGACTTTATGCCGCGAATTTGTGAGCATCTGATGTGTATTGGTCCTGCGTAGTCAATACCGCAGTGTGTAAATGGTCTTGAAAAGTTTACTCTTGGCGGTGGGAATTGTCCCATCAATTGAGTTTGTCCTTTGGCTTTAAAGCGAAAACATGTAATGCATTTGTTCACGCATGCTTTCACACTATTTGTTCCTCGTATAATCCAATATTTGTTTCGAATATGGTTGAGAGTCAACTTTATTCCGCCGTGCAATGTATCAATATGCGCCTGGTTGATGATAAGTTTGGCCAGTGGACATGAATTAGATAAAATCATTGGATGTATTTGATCAGTAGACAATGATGTATGTTCCAATCTGCCTCCTACTCTAAGCACGCCGTCATCGTCAATGAAGGGGTCTAGGGAAAATAGCCGACTATTTCTTTTTACACTCTTGATTTTTGTCAAATCTGTAATTTCTTCCTTAAAAACATTTTGTGCTCTCTTTATGAGTGCCTTTTCTGCTGCATTAATTTCTTCAGCAGTTATGCACCCACTTTTTCGCTTGGACTTACAGGTTCTAATATTGGTTCCAAACCTCATACAATATGCTGTTACACGTATAAGCCTTTTTAGCGATGAAAATCGTGATAAGAACTCGTCCACTTCATCACCTGGGACAGCTACTGTGCACGTAATTGATTTGCGAGCCTCCGGAACGTTGATCAGGCTGACAGCGTCAAACTCATTAGGCCATGTGCTTTCCTCATTTGCCAACCACTTCGGTCCGTTCCACCACAAGGAATTACTGATGAGCTAGTCCCCGAATGATCCCCTTGATGGAATGTCTGCTGGATTTTGCTTCCCCGGTACAAATCGTATTTGTCCTTTGTAATTTTCTTGAACATACGACACGCGATTAGCAACAAATGTGGTCCATTTAACTGGGTGTTAAATGCCAGCTTAATACAATTTTTGAATCCGACCACATCACAATTGTGTCATACACAATTTCGTTGTCTTTTTTGATGTAATTGATTGATTTTGTCAAGAGTGCGACTGTACACAACTCTAATCGAGCCAGCGACACTTGTTTCACCGGAGCTACCTTTTTTTTTTGACGCTATCAATGATATTGTAACGTTTCCTCCAACGGTCACTCTTGCATAGACGACGGCTGCATACGCCGCTTCTGATGCATCTGAGAATCCATGCAACTCTATTTTGGCTTTATTGGAATATGGAACCCACCTTGGAATTCTTATTTGTTGAATTGCTGGCAGTCGTGTTTTAAATTCATTCCATTCTAAATGTAGTGTTGCTGGAACTTCGCTGTCCCAGTCAATTCCTAAGAGCCACAGTTTCTGGATCATCGTTTTGGTGGTCACAGGGGACAACCATCCAAAGGGGTCGAACAATTTTCCCGCATCACTAAGAATCGCTCTCATTGTACTTTTTTGGTTGAATGAGCTTGCATTTATTTTGAATTCAAATTGATCTGTGCTAGGACTCCATTTAATGCCTAAAATTTGTATTGTCTTGTCGTTGTCGAAATCGATGTCTGAATTTAATTCAATGTCCTCCTTGAAGATTGACTGCAAAACTTCTGGTTGATTTGATGTCCATTTTCTTAGTTTAAATCCACCTTTATGAAGTAGTTGTATTAACTCATGTTGTAGTTTTTTACATTCTTCATCTACGTAAAATCGTTTGGATAGTGTATCACATGCCAATGGATAATTCCGTTTTTCGTCTTCTGCTAATTGTACCAACGTTTTGATGGCGAGAAACGGTGCTGACGCTGTTCCATATGTGACTGTGTTTAATGTGTACTCCTTGATAGGCTCCTTAGGGTTCATTCTCCAAAAAATTCGCTGCAAATCCCTGTCATTTGGATGTACTACAATCTGACGGTACATTTTTTCTATGTCAGCAGTAAAGACTACTGGAAACATGCGCCATTGTAGTAGCTGCAGCAATAAGTCCTTTTGAAGTGTGGGACCTATGTAATGTATACATACAAGTCTACATTACCTACCCCTGCATTTCATTAGTACAAATGCACCGACAATGTATCGACATGCTAGCGCTGCACTTTTGAGTACGCTGACCCAATATACACAAATGGTTCTGGATGTTGTCAACAACAATTGAGTGTATATTGAAATGCACTCAATTTCGGTGACCGTCCTTCGACACCATTCGTCAAGACCAAATTAGCGTACTCAGGGCAACGGGTGCAAATGAAATGCAGAACATAAGTATAATTATATTATTGTAGTGTAAGTAAGTAGGATAGATTAAGAACTAATGTATAACAGTTATAAGTAAAGATATAAAAGAGCTGGCCACTAATAAAACCAGATTGAATTGGAACTCTGTTCTTCCACTTTCTCATCCAATTGTGGTGCCTAGCGCCAATCCCTAATATGCTTGAAGAAGCTTAAAATCTTCAAATACACAAAACACATTACTCTACATGGCGATCTTGCCACTCCAACCTTGGAGTTTTACTGAGACGATCCAGCGTAGCGAGTCCATTGTATTGGGCATAGTTAGGTTAAGATAAAAATCATCAACATGGACTATTATTTCACTGAACACGAACCAAGCTAAATGAAAATTTTTGAGTTTAATGATGAACAAGATGCGGCAATAGCAAAGGCCACCATGTCCGTAGCAGAGGAGGTGGCTAACGAACCAAAAGTGGCAAAAGCCAATGAACCGCTCCGAAACGGAGAAATCATTCATCTGCTCAGTGACTCGGAAGACGATTCTTACGAAATTCTGGGTTTTATAACGTTGGCATCACTACCGGTGTGCATCTCGAAACCATTTTCTATCTCTGAGCCAGTATCATTGGGAAGCATTGAAACCACAGCGATGCAAAGGGTTGAAGTACCCGTGAACGCCGAGGAAGCACCAACAATTGGCGCCGATCAATTCGATGATGATGATGATTGTCATGATCACTGCATTGATATGTCAATGATGTTCGCCGAAGCAGTTAGGAGGACACACAATGGCAAAAATGTCTTTTATCATTTTTTTAACGTTCTATATTAAATTGCTTGTTTTGCCATCAACATCCTCTGAAACTACTATCTATTATAAATTTTTTTTATATTTTACAATTTTTACTAAATTTGCATTTGTCAAAATATTTTATTTAAAAAAAAAAAATTTGTAAATAAACCCGAATTGATTAAATTTTCATTTTTAAAGTTACAATTTCTAAATAAATTTTACGCGCTAAATTAAGTAATAGGCTAATTTAATTGTTAAATAACAAAAAAAAAAAAAATTAAAGCATTTGAAATATTCACAAAATATTAACTAAATATTAACTAAATTAATTTTGTTGCAAACAATAAACAAACAAAAAATATATATATATATATATTACCATATTATTATTGTATATGAAAAATAACAATAACAACAACAGAAACGCTACTCCAATTACACAAACCAAAAGGTACACATCATAAACAATGAAGGAAATGATCAGGGAAACAATCAGAGCTCGGAAAACAAAGTTATTCCGGACAGCCAAAACTAAAAATTTATAAAATCTCGGATAACAATTCCAATTTCTTAAAAATTAAGTACAAAAACAACTTTATGACTTTTTTAATCGACACTGGCGCAGACATTTCACTCTGTAAAATTAATAAACATGTAGATAACGATTTTTATAATCCAGATGAAAAATGCAAAGTAACGGGCATTACAAACGAAGAAATTTTTTCACTAGGTAGTATAAGCCTAACACTTAATTTTGGGGAGGAATCCAGCAAACATGAGTTTCAACTGGTCAGTTCGAAATTTCCGATTGAAACTGATGGTATATTAGGTAGAGACTTTTTGAAGAAATTTCTTTGCAAAATAGATTACGAAACTTTTACAATTTCAATATTGATAAACGAATCACTAATCATTTTACCTATGCATTCAAAATCCTTTAATACAATGACAATAAAAGTTCCACCAAGAACTGAAATCGTACAACCAATTCGTATCAAACTAACAGAAGATACAGTTATTCTAAATAAAGAAATACAATAGCACCAAAAAACGGCATGACACATATAAAAATTTTAAACTCAACGGATAAGGAAATAATTTTAAATGGTATTCAGTTGGAAACTGATTCTTTGAACAATTACGACATTTTGACCTACGACAACACAAAACCAAAACACTCGCAAAAACGATTGAATAAGATTTTAGAAACATTAAACATACAGTGTAATGACACAAAAATTAAAAACGACTTGACAAACATTTTCCAAAAATACCAGGACGTATTCCACTTGGATAACGAACCCTTGACAACAAATAATTTGTACACTCAAAACATAACGACAACAGACAACACACCAGTTTACATTAAAAACTATAGACTACCACACACACGCACTGACGTAATGAATGAACAAGTCAAGAAAATGCTTGAGGACGATATTATTGAACCATCAGTTAGTCCTTACAATTCCCCATTACTTTTATTACCTAAAAAGAACATTGATGACAAAAGAAAATGGAGACTTGTTGTGGATTACAGAAAACTGAATGATAAAATTGTTAATGATAAATTTCCTCTAACTCGACTAGAAGACATTCTAGACAAGTTGGGAAGAGCAAAATGGTTCTCAACACTTGATATGACCAGTTCATTTCATCAAATTAAACTTGACAAAAAGTCACGAAATTTGACAGCTTTCTCTACACCGAACGGACATTTTCACTTCAAACGAAACTTTCGGACTTAAAATCTCATCAAATAGTTTCCAACGTATGCTAACACTTGCACTTGCAGGTTTAGATTCAAATGCATTTCTTTACGTGGATGACATAATCATCCATGGCTGTAGCATAAATCACCATAATGAAAATCTGATTAAAGTATTAGACAGGCTGCAACGGTATAATTTAAAATTAAATGCTGCCAAATGTTGTTTTTTGCGTCCAGAAGTAGTATATTTGGGACACCTAATTACTGGCGATGGTGTTAAAACTGACCCTGCCAAATATGACACTATAAAAAATTACCCCATCCCGAAAAATGCGGACGAAATTAGAAGATTTGTTGCATTTTGTAATTACTATAGAAAATTTATTCCAAATTTTGCAGATATTGCGAAAAATTTAAATGCACTTTTGAAGAAATCTTGTAAATTTGTTTGGACGGAAGAATGTCAACATGCTTTTGATACACTGGAAAAAAAATTAATTACTCCGCCTTTGCTACAATATCCAGATCTTAGCAAACCTTTCATTTTAACAACTGATGCTTCAAATTATGCTTTAGGCGCAGTACTGTCACAAGGCGACATAGGCAATGACTTACCTATATCGTATGCAAGTAAATCGCTGCAAAAGCATGATTTGAATAAACCAGTAATAGAAAAGGAACTGTTAGCTATTCACTGGGGGATAAATTTTTTCAAACCATACCTATACGGTAGAAAATTTACAGTGGTAAATTATTTTCGCACAAAAATCCTTCATCAAAAATGACTAGAATTCGTCTAGATTTGAGTGATTACGACTATGACATAATTTACAAAAAGGGTAGTATGAACACTAATGCCGATGCATTATCCAGAATACAAATTAATTCAGAAATTTTAAAAAATATGATACCGCAAGAAGATGATAAAAATGCGAAGAAAACACTTATAATTACAAGAGGCATGGCAAATAAAGAAGCCATAAAAAATAAAGAGGCAAACAATGATGAAGAAATCATTGTGGATAGTGACAAAACCCAGAAGTCTGATCAACTTCCGATATGGGATTGCACATCCGTTAGTGACGTCAGGAATATGAAGAATTTTAAATTTTATATGGCCAAAGAAAATAAAATATATATTGAAAATAATATTGTGCACGTGGGATTTAGCGATAATTCAACGAAACCAGTTTCGTATTCGAAGAAGCGAAAAACCAAACAAAATAATTTAAATACGCATGCGAGATACAGTGATAATTCAACGAATCTAGATTCGATTATGAAGAAACTGATATCCAAAATGAAAAAGGAAAACATATTAGAGCTAGCGCTAGCCAACAATGATAAAATATTCCAAAGAATCTCAAAAGAAGAATTGAAAAACATATTTATAAACATACAACAAAGCCCTCAAAATAGAAAAAGTCCTGAACTCAAAATTTTAATGAAATGAAAAAGAATACAGGATGACATTACAAAATTTAAACTCATTGACGAATACCACACAACAGGACACTTAGGAGTTAGAAGAACAATGATAAAACTAAAACAAAGGTACGTGTGGAAAAACATGTACAAAATGTTAAAGAAATTTGTATCGCAATGCGACATATGCGCGAAAAGTAAACAAACACGCCACACTATTTAACCACTAACGATAACAGACACGCCTAGCAATAGTTTCCAAACATTGCCAATCGACACCGTAGGACCGTTACGTATATCCAATGGATTTCGGTACATACTAACAATGCAATGTGATCTCACAAAATTTGTAATATCATACCCTATGTCAACAAAAGACGCCGACACTGTCGCAAGAATACTCGTAGAACAAGTAATTCTAAAGTATGGCCATTTTCAAGTACTAAAATTTGATAATGGTACGGAATTCAAAAATGAGTTGATGCATAGCATATGTGAACTATTAAAAATAAAACAAACATTTTCTACTCCATACCATCATCAAACGATAGGGTCACTTGAAAGGAACCACAGAGTTCATAATGAATTTCTATTAACATCAACAAATGACCATGAATGGGACAAGTGGATACCGTATTTTACTTTTCCTTACAACACGACTCCACACGTTGACACTGGATACACACCCTTTGAACTTGTATACGGAAAATTACCATGTTTACCCAACCAAATTTTTGAAACTGAAACCAAAACTTATGATCTCGACAGCTATCGAAGCGAGATGCGTACGTAAATTTTTCACTAAATAAAGCCAAAGAAATGTCAATTAAGGCTAAGGAGAAACGAACTGACAAAAATTTAAATAATATACAAAAACTTAATATAGAAATAGGAGACCTAGTGTTATTAAAAGTAGAAAATAGAAAGAAATATGAAAAACCATATAAGGGACCATTTATAGTACTAGATAAATCAGGAGTTAATACAAAAATAGAATATAATGGGAAACCAAAAATTATTCATAACAATCAGCTGATACCTTACAAGGCAGCAATATAGCAATAAGAAAATAACTATTAAATTTAAAAACTTTTTTACATATATGTTATTATAAATCATACTAGTTTATTTCATAAAAATAATAATTTTACACTTAAAAACAAATTTAAAAAAACACAAAAATAAATTTGAATTGTATTTTACTGTAAATTATTAATTATAATTATATATTTGCTTATTTAAGAATTTCATAATATAAATCAATATTCTATAAAAAATATTATTTTTAATCATATCACCTAACAATTTTATAACTACAATCTTCTCTGAAAATTCTTTTAAAAATCATTATTCTTCAAATAATTTTCATCTTAAGGGTAAGGGTGTAGTGTATACATACAAGTCTACATTACCTACCCCTGCATTTCATTAGTACAAATGCACCGACAATGTATCGACATGCTAGCGCTGCACTTTTGAGTACGCTGACCCAATATACACAAATGGTTCTAGATGTTGTCAACAACAATTGAGTGTATATTGAAATGCACTCAATTTCGGTGACCGTCCTTCGACACCATTCGTCAAGCTTAAAATCTTCAAATACACAAAACACATTACTCTACACCTATCATCATTATGCTGTTTAATGATTCGCCTGAAGTGGTTTTCGCTGACGCGTCGAATACAACGCGAAGTTGTGTTGTTGTTCTGTCATTTTTAATGACGGCATGATGAGGTAAATAGTATGATTTTCCTGTTGTCATCATGCTTGCTTCTTCCATGTTCCCTAGTCTTATATATTCCTGGATGAACTTGACATATTCCTGGCGCAGCGTAGTATTTTTCGCAAATCGTTGCTCCAGCATGAGGAATCGTTTTAGTGCCATTTTTCTGGAATCACCAAGACACGATCGATCCTGCTTAAGCGGCAATTTCACTATGTATCGATCCTGCTTAAGCGGCAATTTCACTATGTATCGCCCTGTTTCATCTCTGCTGGGGGTAGACTGGTAATTGCTTTCACATTCTCGTTCATCATCTGTTTTCAGATTTGCTGTTGGTACTTCTTCCAACTCCCAAAACTTGTTTAAGTCGTCGTCATCACTGCAGATGCTAACGCATGATGTTATTTCCTGTACCTTAGAAACTTGGTGCTCCGATATGGATGACGTCAATAATGGTCCTGATAAGACCCACCCAAACATGGTGTTCTGAGCCATTGGAGTGTTAATAGGACCCTTGATAAGTCCACATCCAATGATCTCTGGTAGAATATTTGATCCTATCAGTAGCCCTATTTCCCTTGGCTCTGTATACCACGGGTCTGCTAATTGTAAGCCCTTAATGTGCGGCCAGTCCTTTGCACTGAATTTTTTTCTTGGTAGCTTTGATATAATCATCGGCATTACGATCGCCTCGATTTGACAGCTTAGTCTGTCATCATGTATGGATTCAACTGTAAATTTGCACTTTGCCATTACCTTAACTCCTTGGACATTCGTTTCGTACTTCGTTAATGGTATCTTTAGGCTTTTTGCTAGTTGTTCCGTCACAATGCATGATTGTGACCCTTGGTCGAGTAGAGCCCTTACCGGTTTGGTTTGCCCTCTGACACAGATATTTACCATGACAGTTGCCAGCAGAACAGTTCGTTTTTGATCATCACTGCATGATGTTGCTACTTCTGTTAAGTTCTCTGTCAGATTCGAGTTGGCCCCGTCGTTGTCTTGGCTGATGGTGCTTTTGGCCCTGTTTTACTGACATGAAGTAATGAATTGTGCTTCTTGTTACACTGTGCATCTTCCTTTGCTGGTGCAATCTTTCACCGCATGTTCACCTTTGAGACAATTGAAACACAAATGGGCGCGCTGAACCTTTTCACGACGTTCCTGCACTGGCATGCCCACAAATTTTTTGCACTGGAAAATTTGATGGCTTTCATCACAGACGACACATTTTACCGTAGCTACTGTTGCCAAGTGACTTTTGGTGCTTACGGCTGCCTTTTCCTTATTGTCACGAATGTTCTCCCTACTGTGATCAAGCCCTCTAAATCTGTCTTCAATGAACTCGAACAGCTCGCTCAACTTAGGGATTTCTGTTGAAGATCCACGCGACTGTTGATACAATTTTCTGGTTTCATTGTCGAGTTTTGGTGCCAATTTCTGGATGACTAGTGGATCCCAAGATGAGACATCTACCTTCAGGTTGCTGATGCTGTACAATATTTCCCTTGATGCATCCATTAGCGTTTTCAGATCGTGTGCATTTTCACTTCGCACTGCCTTTAGGTTCAACAATTTTTGGATGTAATTGTTGACCAGAGCTGCAGGATTTTTGAATCTTTTGTTCAGCAACTGAATGGCGGCTTTATAGTTGTCGGACGTTGATGACAAATGGCTCATTAGCCTTGCAGCTTCGCCTCGTACGTTAATTTTCAGATACTGAATTTTTTCAATGTCGCTCAAGTTTCCATTTTGATGTATTAATCGATCGAACAGCTCCCAAAAGGTTGTCCATTCGTCGTATTTTCCACTAATACTGGAATTGCTATTGGTGGCAAAGGAACAGCTCTGCTGGTTGACCGCCCTTGTACTGAAGATGAGTTCATTTCAATTGCCTCTTGCAGTTGAATATACGCTTCCTGGTATCCATCCTCCAATTCGGAAATTTCCTCGTTTAGATACTCGAAACTGACTATATTAGTCCAATAGTCTTTGAGTTGCTCAGCTTTAAACTTTAATACACTTAATCCCTTACTCAAATCGACGCTTTCTATGATGCGTACTAATTTGTTGTTGAGTAAGGTCAACCGCTTAAAACGTTTATCTTCAGCTGAACCATCTGCCTTCATTGACGTTGGCATTGTTGGTGAAACGCTTCCTTTTGTACCTTTGGTTTGTCCCTTGCTTGTTGAAGCTGGATTTGTTTTCGTTTCTTCAGTGTCTGACTTATCAACGTCATCTTGGCGCACTTTTAACTCACTTTTCCATGTTGACTTTATCTCCAGATATTTCTTCTTTAGCTGTTCAAAAAAGTTGTTGGTGAAGTAAGCATGATCTTCGTGCTGTTCCTTCATATCAGCCAATCTGTTGTTGTTGACTTCAAAGTTGCTCCAGTCAGCTTCCAACGCCTTCAGCCGTTTTTGTAAATAGTGAATTGTGCGCCTGTGCTCGCCGTCTTTTTTATAATTATTCCATAATTTTTGGATGTCGGCCTCCAACTCCAGTTGTTTGTCAATCAGCTGATTGAACTGTTCCATGGTTTTTTCCTTTTTTTTTTTTTTTAAAGATGATTTTTTTAAATTTTTTGTTTTAACACTGTACCGATATCAAAGCTTTGGTGACGCTTAAACCACTGTCTGGCCGTGATTTACGCCTTTTTATGTAAAACCTTTATTAAAGTTTCCTGCCCTTGGTGGAGGAAACTAAAGGAAAACTGCTGTTTTTGTAGATCTTTGATAAGTCTCTGACTCAAATTTTAAGTTCGAAGGACCATGTGTACAATTGTGTACAATGTACGATGAGCTAATTTTTGTAACTGCATTTTATTTGATAAAAACATTTCTTAAATACTAGAATAATGATTATTAAGCTAATTTGAAGTCAAGGCCAATACTGCCTGACTTAGCAAAAGTTATGCAAACAGAAATTGCAACTTGATCCTGCTATGCTTCAGCATAGCTTGAGAACAAAAATTGCATAATCTGTTTGCATTGCAATTTATGCAGACTATGGCATTTTTGCCAAATAATGCAGCCAAAGCCAAGTTGTCAATTCTGTTGATTCATCAACACCACCTTTAAGGAAATAATACTACCAAAAGGCCAGCGTTGCCCCTTAACAATGTTTTCACCTGTTACGACTAAACATTATTTCCGATTGTCGATTATTTTTATTGCAAAGCGTTTTATTCATTGGATTTTTTCAATTTTTATTTTCGTATTATGTATTTTGACGTACTAAAACCGAATCTTTTATTGTAGCAAGAATCTGCTTTCCGAGATATAAATTTTTTTAAGTTTTGATTTCCCCTTTTACAATTTCTTGAGTGACTTCTAAGAAAAGTGTTCATTTTGTAGTATTTTTTCGGGAATTTTAATTTATAAATGATTCACATTTTTATTTGTTTTTATGAAATTTCTCACCTTAAACAAATATATTTTCGCAATTGCAAGAAAAATTTTTGAGTAAGTTTCGCTGCGGCTGCGGTACTTCGCGTTGATGTGTGCGGACCTTTTTTTTTTTTTTTTTATTTATCCATAAAAATAATGTAATTACAAAGATGGAGCATTTTAAAGCATTAGAAACTAGGCCTTCCGTTACGGAAGGCGGGTGTATGTTATGGTTTGACGTCGAGGGATGGTAACAGGGTATTTTGGGATAAGTCTGGTTGGGTTAATTGTCTTATAGTGATGTGTGTAGTTAGTCCAGGTATTTTGGATTTTGTTGTCATTATGGTAGTTTCTGGCCTTGTGAATGTCATTTTTATTGTGTGTTGCTTGTATGTGCAGAGGAGATTTGGTAGCTAGTTTTGCTGATTCATCAGCCATTGAGTTTCCGATGTGGCTCGGGATCCAACATAATTTTATTTGTTTATTTGCGATCAGGAGATCTCTAATTGAATTGATTGTATTGTCGTTATTATTTATGTTTCGGACTGCGTTTATGGTAGATAGTGAATCCGTAAAGACTATGTGTTTGTATTTCAATTGCTTCGCATGTCTCGTGGCGTAGTGGATGGCTTCGGCTTCAGCTGTGAATATAGATGTGTATTGAGAGAGTAGGGTGGTTCGTATTATGGTGTTGTTTTCATCAATAACGCTGTAAGCGGTAGCATACTCCGTTTTAGATCCGTCAGTGAAGATGGCTTTCCAGTCTTTGTATTTCTCTCGTAGTTGAAGAAATCTTTGCATGTAATTAGCCGGTGTAGTGTATTTTTTATGAAGTTCTTGAAGTTCCAGAATTATAGATTGTGCGTTAAGGTTCCACGGGGGGTGGTTACTTCGATCTTTTCTTATCAAAGTTAGAGGGATATTATAGCTTTTCGCAGCGCTGATAATTTGTAGAATAGTAGAGTTGTATTTTTCTCCGTTTTTTCTGTTTAATCGGTTTTTAATTAGTATGTTACAGCTTGATCCCTCGGAGTGTATTACCTTTGCAATTAATCGTTCCGTTAATAACGTACGTCTGTCATTTATGGAAGTCAGTCCTGTTTCTGTGAGGATATTAAGGATAGGAGTGGTCCGGAACGCCCCAAGCGCCATTCTTATTGCGTTATGATATATGCTTTGCAATTTTTGGATGTTTTTCTTGCTCGTTGATCCATAAATAGGGAGTCCGTAGTCAATTTTAGATAGGATGATTGATTTTACAATATTGACAAGTGAATTTGTGTGACTTTCTAACTTATGGTTACTTAAACATTTAATTATATTAAGTCTATTCATTAAATTTTTACAAAGATGATTAACATGGTTATTCCATAGGTATTTGTTATTGAAAATAATGCCTAATATCTTAAGGTTATCAACATTTTCTAAACGAACTGTGTCTAACATAATTTGTGTTTGGGCGAAGTTTTGTTTTCTACATATGTGTAAGATTTTGGATTTTTGTAATGAAATCTTAGATCCACTGTACAAGTTCCATTTATTAATAATACTGTATAGTTCTTGAAATTTATCACTGACTATGTTATTTTGCTTATGTTTAGAAAATATATAAAGGTCATCTGCGTAAATTACATGTTGGAAAAATTTATGATTATCTATGATTTTACTTATTTTATCTATTGCAATTAAGAATAATGAATAATATTTGATAAAAAGTTCTTCACAAAGCCAACAATTTTCTGACCAAATCTCCAGGCAATAAGTTGATTGAGTACTGTATGGATACCTATACGATCGAACGCTTTTTCAAAATCTAATGAGATAATAGAGATGTGATTTTTTGTGTAAATACTGTTGGTTATGTGTTCATCAATTGTAAGTAAAGTGTCCATTGTCCCTTTGTTGTATTTGAACGCAGATTGTTGGGATGTTAAATATTTGTTTTCTGTTAAATACCAATGGGATATGAGAGTTGGTCGAAGCCCGGCGTCTTCCCATTCAATGAAGAGAGGCAAGCTTCTAGTTCTATCATAGAAAAAGGTTGTTCAATTTGATTGGCTGTATTTTTTAAAGGTAGTTTAATGATTATGTTGTTTTGAATTATTTGCTTGCGGTTTATAAAATCTGTAAAAAAGTTTGTATCTTTGGAGTAGTCTGACCAAGCATTTGCAAATATGTTGGCTATTTCGTTCGAATCTGTAGTGAGAGTACCATCTTCTTTTTCAATTGCATGAATAGCGAGGCTTTTATTTTGTCGCGATAAAGTTTTAACTTTATCCCATAGGAGACTGGATGGAGTAGTTGGGCTAATATCGCTAGTAAAGCTTATAAACGATAGTTTTTTTTTGCAAATTTAACTTCCCTTTTAAATCTTGCGTTTGCTTTTTTATAATCTATATATATAAAAGAGAGGTGCATGTTTGTCACCAGTAGACGCGAAAACTGCAGCACCGATTCTCACCAAAATTTATATATGTGTTCTAGGGGTCGTGAGTCGTGACATAGGATAGGTTTTGACACGCCCACTTTTACCGCCCACAAGTTAGTAAAAACTGCTATATCTCAGACGTTTTTGATCACAAGAAAATGAAATTTGCAATGAACATATTATAAGACCCAAGCAATAATCTGGGCTACAAATGGGAATAGGCAATGGGGCGTGGCACCGCCCATACAAGTCAACATTTGAAAATGCTGTAATAGCGCTCCCACACAGTGTTTTCCAACGAAATTTGGCAGATGGCTTCATGGTTTCAACTCTAAGCTAAATGCAACACATCGGCGTAATTGGACAAAGCGGCGTGGCACCGCCTATACAAACCAATATTTCAAATTACTGCAACTGGCCTCTCATTTAATGTTTTCCAACAAAATTTGGCAAATGGTTTCATGGTTTCAACTCTAAGCTAAATACACATTATCGGCGTAATTGGACAAAGGGACGTGGCACCGCCCATACAATTCAATACTTCAAAGTGCCATTATTGGGCTCCCATTTAATATTCTTCAACGGAAAATGGTTCTATGCCTTCAATGCAACATATTGGAATTGGACAGCGGGGCGTGGCACTTCCCATACAATTCAATATATTACACTTGGGCTCCTAATGAACATTTTTCAACGGGAAATGATTTTATGCTTTCAATTCTAAGTTCAATGCTACATATGGTCGGAATTGGACAGCGGGGCGTAGCACTTTTCATACATTTCAATATTTCAAAATGCTACACTTGGGCTCCCAATAAAAATATGTGTCAAATGTTTGCATTAATTTATTATGACCTTAAGGCAAAAAGAACTTTTTTAGGGGCAGCAAAGCGGACCGGGCCCAGCTAGTTTATTATGTTTGCTAAAAAGGGATTTCTTTTGCAGGGTTTCCAAAGCTGTTGTTTTTCTTTTTGGAGTTTCTCTAAGGTAGAGTTCCACCAGCAAACTGATCTTGATGATGTTCTGCCACTGTTACGAGGGATAGTCTTATTTGCTGCTTGTTTTATTCGTTTTTGGAAGATTGCAACTTTTTGGTTTTTATTTTTAGAGACCGGCATTGGGTTATTTCATATCTAAATTTTGTCGGTTAGAAAACGTAGTAAAGGTTTGGCAAAAAACCTTATTTTTATGAAAAGTTTTATGGTAATAGGAAAGTGGTCACTTCCATGGAGATCATTTTCAACTCGCCATTCAGATGTTAAGTTTAATGGGGGTGAGACAATTGATAGATCGATATTTGTGAAAGTGCGATGGGTAGAGAAGTGGGTAGGGGTATGATCATTTAGTATTATAAGGTTGTTAGCTGAAATGAGGAATGAAATTAGTTTTCCAATTTTGTTGTAAGATTTGGAACCCCATAGAGTGGACCAAGCATTTAGATCTCCTACTAATAATATAGGTTTATTAAAATTATCAATGAGTAATTGTAGTTCGTTGTATGTAATCTTTTCGTTAGGCGATATGTAAATATTTAGGAGTATAAATGTTATTTCTGATTTAATTTCTATGGCTAAAGCTAGGATTTTTGAGTTGATATTAATTACGGTATGTTGAATTAAATTAGATACAATTACGGATACTCCTCTCTTAGCTAATTCATTAGAAGATATGTCATTTTTTTCGTAGAAAGAGAAATTGTTTGGTATAAGAGCAGGATGAGGTGCGTAATGTAAATGTGTTTCTTGAAGAGCAATAATTTTTGGTTGGTTTTTACGAATGAGTAATTGAAGTTCACTGAAGTTATTTAGGTATCCATTAATATTCCACTGGAGAATATTACAGACCATAACGACTGATAGGAGATGTACATGCTCTTGCTTTTACATATAAATGTATATGTAAAGAAGAGTTGGTTATAGGTCCATGTTGTGATCAGATTCGAAACTCAATTCTTCCATGTTATTTGAACCGGGAATAGAGTGAGAGAGGTTGTTTGTGGTGTTAGCGAAATTGACTGAATTTTGTATTTTTTTGTTTTGTAATTGTGGTTTCTTAAGGTTTGAGGTAGAATTTGTTGAATTTGTTGGTAAATTTGAGGTGCGTGGTTGTTAGAGAGTGGTGTGGTTTAGAGGATCGAGATCGGTAGTTTCATTGTAAATTGTTTTTGTATTTTCTGTTGGACTTAGGAACGGGTTTTCTGGTGTGGAATTTTTATTTAGAGAGTGTTGAAATTGTGGTAGTAGAGGAGATGAAAAGGTAGTAATGTTTTGTTTTTTTGTGCAATTGCTTCTGCTAGAGATTCGGTTGGGATTTGTTCGGAGCCTAGAGTGTTTGCTTGATTAACGGCTTGTGTTGCTTCTTGATATGTACATTTGAAAATTGTTTTGTGTTTTAATATGCTTTGACCTTTTTGGTATGTTGGGCATTTTTTGTTGTTGGATCTGTGTGGTTGTTTGCAATTAATACATTCTACCTTTTCGCAGGGGGTAGGGTCATGTGAGGGGATCGAGCAAATGACACATTTTTTGTCAGTTTTGCAGTGTTTTTGGGTATGGCCAATTCTAAAACAATTTTTGCATTGCATCGGTGATGGAATATATGGGTTTACTTTACATTTTTCCCAGGCAATATCAATTTCGCTTGGAAGTTCATGCAGGCTGAAAGAAATTATATGAAGAGGGGTATTTATGACTTTTCCGTCCTTGAATTTAGTAATTTTTTTACACTCAGTGACATGTTGATTACTTAAACCGTCAATGATTTATTTTTCAGTTAAATTTGCGAGGGTAGGGCTATAGATGACTCCATTGGCTGTATTAAGGAAAGGGTGTAATTCGGCTGTGATGCTACATAGGTTGGAAAGAGTGGTGGCTTTTAGGTAACGATTGGTTTGGTTTTCATTTTTAGATAAAATCAATAGTCTCTGGTGAACGAGATTTTTAATGGTTTTTCAGATGTTATACTTTCTAAAGGTTTTGCAACTAGAAATATGTTAAATGTGTTTAGAGGTTTCTCAGTGTTATTGTTTTTTATTGTAATAAATTTTGGACAGGAGTTGCTTTTTATTGTTTTATGAATATTTTTCAATTGGGGAAAGTCACTAGTGTTGTTTAAATTTGGTTTTTTGTGTTTTGGTTGATCGTCCAGAATTGAATAATAATTCCGCGACCGACCCCCTGGATCGGAGGCCATGATTGGAAGGGACACTATAGATTGGATTGCAAAAAATGAACGCGTTAGAATCAAGCAAACAGAATTATGCCGAAGCAAGAAATAGAAAAAGTAGTGAACACAATGAAATATGAGCGAAACACAGAGAGCACAGTTAATCAGTCTATCGCGCTATTTTGAACTAAAACTTTATTTAAAACTCTATAATCGAAAATCCCCACGCGATAATTAAATTCCCTATTTGCCCGAATAGCACAGTCGCGAAGCGTGGGATTTAAGACGACCCTCGCGGTATGGTATCCCCGGACGAACGAACAACACGAACACACGAAAACCTGATAAATAAACTTCTTTTAAAAACTACACCGAAACTGCCGCAATAGATATATATATATAGGTATATATATAACTATATATAAAAGAAACGGAAATTTTCCCGACACAAGGAAAATAATACCGAACACAAACCCTTTTCAAAATTGACACAAAACGACCCAATACCCAAATATCAAAAATTATATTTGTTTAAACGCAATTGATTTGCGGGACCAGACCAACCTGTCTGAAATCCCTCGCACGATTCTTGCAGAATCTATTCACCAGCTGGACTTCGATAAAATTCGATGTCCAGCAACAACTTGGCTCTGATGCGGGACAACACAAACAAAAAAAAAGGAATAAGGAAGAGGAGGGGAAAACGGCCAAACAAATTCCAAGCAAACTACTTGGACGGAAACACTTCACCAAAACAAATCACGACCGAACACAACCTGTCCAACTCTATTCAATTCCTCAAATTCAAAACACTAAATGGCCGACTGCCACAAATAAAATAAAGCAAAATAAACACTAGCTGGCAAAACTAAACCAGCGCGCAAAAATACTCCCTTTGGCACACTTGTCCTCCAGCCACAGTCCGACGATGGCAACAGCTTCACTTCACCACTCCAAAAAAATACAATTTAAGAAAAGAAAGAAAATTATCAAGATTTTCCAAACAAATTATTTACGATTAAATTAAATTAAAAATCTAAAGCTTCAACACTTTCCTTCTTCCCTGCTCAAAAAGAACTAAACGAAATTAGAATATATGAGCGCCTATGACGCTCACTTTCCATTTATCTTCCCACATACATAGAGTGCGGCTTACGCAGAAACCAGTGTCCGCAGTCGGGGCTTTACCCATTCCTATATGCGAAAAATCTCTTCAGATTTTTCTAGGTGTGTTTGGCAAATTTACATATACCCCCCTGCACCCACCAAAATGAAATATACATTTTGGCGGCACTCATGTACGTATAGGCGAAAGCATAAATGTTCTCAAATTCCTCTCCCTCAAACAGGTTTAAAAAGTACAAAAGCTTTAGTCCAGGTTTTGACAATTTACTATTGTAATGGCGAGGCTGGCAATACCCTCATCGGATCGCCGCCGCTCACTGAGCTAACTTAACGAAAGCAAAAGCGAAAGAAAGGAGAAGAAAGCAAGAGAACTTTGACAGCTCAAACAAAATATTCAGTTTTCTTCTTCCGCGCGCCGGCCGCATTTCGCCCGCGAGTGTCGAATTTGTTTTGCTTAACAAATTAAGCAAAACAAATATATTTATATAAAAAGTGACAATCAATGAAATTGTGCAGTGCGTTAATTCGGTCAATGCGTGTGTGATTTTGTTCCTCCGATTTTGTTCGCCCGTCGCCCCGAACAAAACAATAAAAACAACAACATTCGTGTCGAGATTTTATACCGCGACAAGTCGACCGAACTCGATGGGAGATGATTGCCTACTGGTGTGCGGACCTTATTGTTGTACTGGGAATATATGCAGTGTATAGGAAAGTGTGATATGAAAGTGTAATATGAAAATCTAATACTCCACCGTAATAGGTGAAAATAGTGTTAGGTGGCAACGGTAGTCTTGTGGCAGTGTTATTTTCTTAAAGGTGGCAGCTTTAGGTCGAAGCTATTTTTGTTTATATGTGAAATGATTTTTTGTGTGTGTATATACATGAAAGCGTTTTGAATGCGTCTTGATGAAGTTAATCGATATTAGGTAAAGGTATTATATGAGCATTAGTGGCTCTGGTGAGAAGGCGCTTAGTTCGCTACTTCATCTTACTTACAATCGCTGCGTTGTGGGTTCGATACCTCACCAGGGCGGCTAACATTTATAAGAAAAAATATATGTGTGAATATATTTGTAAGTGGCTCTGGTACCTTCTCACGACCGCAGCGTCGTGTGGGCAAACCACCAGAATGGCTAACATTAAAAAAAAAAAAAAGGTTAACTTAAAAAAATTTTTTAAGTGAAGTTGTAAATTTTGAATCGGTTAGTGTTACGGACAGACAGACAGACAGACAGACAGACTTGGACAAATATATATATTATGAAGAATGGCCCAAAATGTTCGGGCGATTGTTCATTTTTGGTTTTTGGGCGATTGTTCGCACAGCCTTATCCATTAGCAACTGTTAAAGAGCGTAAAAGTGTTTCTTTTGCTAAAAGTTCATTTTAATGTAAATGACACTCATGAGCTGCAACAGCTTGAATTCATGACAGCGAAAGTAATGTATGCACCGAAAAAACCCCGTTATCCTTTAACAATTTGTCGGCAATTACTTGCAATTATTACGCAGGCAGAAATTACGTCTATGAACTAAAATTCAATCAAATCGGTCCCATTAATTAGACGATTGTTCGGTCGCTTGGTATTTTTAACAAAAAACGTACTTTGAGCTGATTATACACAGCAGCTAAAATCTGCAAGTTTATTAATTTATTTCATTTCTTATAATAACAAATTTACACATATAATACATACACTTGTGTTTTTCAGTGGTTTTTAAATACCAACAATTGAACAACTTTGCAATTTGATTGCTTTATAATTGGGATTATACAAAGCTAAAGCGAAAACGTCGACGATTAAGACGATGTCGCCAACAGTGATTTGTCGGGCCGAAGAGTCAAACCACTTCGTGCGTCTGATCAAGCACGACAAATACTCGCGAAGCCAGCGCTTCCAAAACTTAAAATTTTTACCCAATACCATACCACTGTTCTGGGGATTTGCACGCTCTCTTATACCATTCGAAGATCCCACCAAAAAATGATTTGGAACGTATGTTAGAGGGCGCGGGTTCAACATGTGTTTTACATGTCTCAAATGCTCTTCGCGAAGACTTATTTGCGGCGAAGGTGGCAAGCCTTTCAGATGAAAGGTCACCCATTGCGGGCGAAATTGGAGTTGCTCGACGAATCTCAATTATTAAAAGGTCACCCATTGCGGGCGCAATTGGAGTTGCTCGACGAATCTCAATTATTAAATGCGTTGTTTTGTGTTTTTGAGGCAAAATTATGGGCCGCTTGCGACGTCGTGATTGTTAAATTCATTCACTTTCGTTTTCACGCAAGAATGGTGGCCCATGAAACCAGCGACTGTCGTTATTCAAATCGGGTCATTTGTAGAGTCATCTGCGACGTTTTGCGACGATGGAACCCATCGCCACTCAGAGATGTCAGAGTCCTCCAAAATCTCTCCAATTCTCACTGCAACAAACTGCTGGAATTTTTTGGCATCAGACCTGATCCAGTAAAAAACATCTTTTGAGTCAGACCAGAATACGCGACAGTTGATTTTGAGCGAAGTCTCTTGGCAAATGAAATTGCAGAGCCGTAAATCGATAACCGCTGCCATTGATTCCATTCTTGGAACCGAGATTGGCTTTAATGGGGCTACTCGCCATTAAACATCTTATATTGTTATTGTATCCGGCACGCAAAAAGGCGACAGCAGCGTAAGCGTCCACGAAGATATGAAGCTGGGCGTTGTTAACTTGCTTGTTAGCGCATTGCATCGTGGAATGCGAACAGACGTAATTTTCGGCAACATTTTTCGCCATTTCCACCATTTTTCGCGCTCAGCGTCTTGAATCGGGTCGTCTAATCCTACTTTGGACCGCCATATCTCCTGCAATAGGCTTTTCGCGTAGATGACGAAGTGACCAAGAAGACCAAGTGAATCGAAAATAGTCATTCGGGTTCTTCAAATAATTTCATAGAGTTTTTGTTGTTTTCGCCTAATCCCTTTAAGACCTTTTGAGAGTTTGAGAGCCAATTGCGCATCTCAAATCCGACTTGTTAATGAATTGAGTGGTCCACTCTAACCAATTCCCTCATCTCATCCTCGGTGTCCACACTTTGCAGCCAGTCGTCTACCAACGTATTGTCCAAAATTGCTTGTACTTCAGTCGGGTACTCTTCGGCGCAGCGCTCGGCGTTTTTGTTCTTGACGCAGTTTGCTAAAGATGGAGAGCATGATGCTCCAAACGTCATCATGGTCATTGCGTAAATATCGATTGCGCGCGTTGTGTCTCCATCACCGCAGATGGCAACTTGCTTCTCACGAAATCTGATTAATACGCCAACGAGAGATTTTAGCAAGTCCCTTTAATAACACAGAATTTAATGACACATTGTCGACAGCAGCGGCTGCATAGCAGACATTACGGGTTTTGTTTTTGTTTTTATTTCTTACCGTAAACATTGGAATGTACCAAGATTGGCTGTCGAATTTTCACAACAATAAATGTTTTCAGTTGTTCGCCACGCTGCATTTTGGCCAACATATTTTGTCATGTTTCCATAAAAGACAATCTCCCAGCGATTTTCTTTGCTTAAAAACTTTGTTTGACTTTCCGTGATTCTCTTTGTGCGCTCATCTGTCTTTGAGCAAAGTGAATTTTGATATAATTTAACACCTACAGCGTCTAAAGAAAAATAATTTTTTAACATGTTGTCCAAATTGTTGTTAATGGAACTGCATGAACACATGTGGAGAACTCGATGGCTGTCTGTATTACCTGCCTGCTGTCGTCCGTACACCCCCCATTCTATATGGCACCGTGTACCGATTAGCTCGTTGTCGTCATTATTTATGATTTCAAGGGGAACACACAATTTAGCGTTGTCGAGACCAATAATGAGCCTTGCCTTTGCTGCATTATATGGCATAATTGGAAACTTTTCAAGTGATTGCAATTATCAATCTGCATTTGGGTTAAACTTTGCACTGGTAAATCAAGTTTGTGAATTGTTCGCACTTTATTCAACAATAATTTAGAACTGTGTTTACGAGCAGATACACACAAACAAAAAATTTTGATTGAATTGACTAAAAATTGGAACAAAAATTTTATCCATTTGACAGAAAATATAATTCAAATTGATAAACAGTTTTTGTTGACCGTATATTGACAAAAGTTTTATCAATTGGATAAACTGTTTTTTGTGTGTATGTACAAAGAAACTGATTGTTCTTCTTTTTGAGTTATTTCGCCAGTCCATTGCAAACACTATTCGTTGTTGTTGTTGTAGCAACTACATCATTGTCATTACGGGAAGATAAATACCAAGAAATTAATTTTTTGTTTGCGGGTCGTCCGTCTGTCCGGTTATGTCCAGTCCTAGGAATAGTGCTACTTCCAGTGGGTTTGTCCAGAGGTCTAGTGGTGTAGTGTCAGTCGGGTGGGCTATGCAGTTGAATAGATGCAGCGTGTTATGGGGACTCTGGTTGAACACAGGGCATGCATCGACAACGTCTTTGTCCAACCTGGCCAAGTAGGAGTTCAGGGAGCGGCTCCATCCAGAGCGGAGTTGGGCTAGGGTGCACAGCGCTTCCCTGGGCAGCTGCTCTTCCTCGGGAGCAATGGGAGGAGGTCTGCCATTGATAACTATGTTAGGTGTATAGCTACCAATGGCTGCGGTGACGGCTTCGGCATGGAGGGCCTTCAGTGCCGCGATATAGTCGGCTCGGTTTAGGGGAGCCCTGCCGCTGTACTGCTTATGCTTCGGGGGGCAAGTGAGGCGCTGGCGATTGCGGCACACGGATGGTCGGTTTGGTGACATCTGAAACACTATTCGTCGCAGCCATTGCCGAAAAGAGTTACAGGAATGTACTTGAATATAACCGTTTCCCTTACATGAAAGAGGAGAGCTTGACTAGTGTTTGCGGTGTGAGATTGTTGCTGTTGGCGCTGTTGATACTCATTTCGGCTATGTAATAATGAGTTGTGCGGCATTTTGTAATTATCCACTCCACATTGTCTTTTAGAACTGCATTTCTTTATATGGTGCCTTTTGAAACAGCGTCAACATAAATAGTTGGAACGAATAAAATTCCACCTTTCCACTTAAGGCGATGAAATTGGGGCACTCAAATAAGCGATGATTGTTTTTGCATTTGAAACATAAAATCGGTGGAGAACTGGCTCCGTTGTCGTCGATGGCGTCGTGGACTAGTACACGCTCTCTTTTCGAGTTTTTCGATTCTGCTACTTGCGGCGAGAAAATAGTTACTTGAGATGTACAAGTCGCTAAGTTATAGAGCCAGCTATCAAAACAAACAATTAGGGAATTCACAAGGGTATCGTATTGTCGTATCATCGTGTTTGAAAAAATACAATTGTTGTGAGCACATTGTAGAAAAAATCTAGTACTGTCATTTCAGAGAGGGAGTGAAAAAGAGAGCGAACAAATTATATTGCAAATGTTCAACCTAACCTAAATTCGTTCGCCACGGGATGAGTGACACCATTCGCGGAGGTGCTGATGCGGCCCAAGAATCAAGGATCGGAAGAAATATTGTGGTTCACCTGTGCTTTGATTCAATATTTTCAACAAGTCGCTCACGTTTAATGCATTCAAAATGCTTCCGGAAACCCCTGTGCCCGGCATTCGTCTGCACGTAAGTGCAAGTGGCCATCTGACCAAAGTTGATGGTCGCAAGAGTTTTTGCGGTCTTCACGTTCTTTGTTGCAATATTTTAGGCAAGTCGTGCACGTTTTATGCATTAAAAATAGTCCCAAAAGAAATTTTAACAATTTCCTCCAATTACTTTTCATATAAGAAGAAGAATCAATACGAGAGTCATAGAAACACAGATTGCACAGTTGTATTATCTTTTTTTTTTTTGTATGGAAAAAAGCAAACACATTTTCACAACTATCGTATTTTTTCACAACAATACGACCGATACGAGACCCTTGTGAATTCCCTAACTGTCTACTCGTTGTAATGTGATACTATATTTTCCCCAATCTAATTTTAAATCTGGAGGTAATTTTTCAACAAGTTCATTAATAATCATAGGATCGTTTAAATAGCCGGAGAGGCCCATTGCCTGCATTGTTGTTCGGTAATTTCGGGGGCTTGAGGGGCTGAAAAAGAGTAAAAAAACAAGTTATTTAAAATATAACCCTTTAACCGACTAAAAGCAGAAAATAAATTTTGGCTACTATTCCTAATTCATTGCAGATTTTAAAGTCGTCAAAAACCCTTAATTTTAAATCAAAATTGCGGAAATTAATTTAAAGGAAATTTATTTTCTGCTTTTTAGTCAGTTAAAAGGTTATATTTTAAAAAACTTGTTTTTTACTCTTTTTTATTTTTCTCCTTTTTTTTAATTGGATAAAGTATAAAGTGTCATCAAAATCCGAGCACTATTTCCAATGTTTTTCATTTTTGTTTGGGGAAAAAGAAGTGCATTCCGCTCCGACTTTTCTTTTCTTTCTAAGATCCTCAGATATTTATCGGCATGCTGTCAAAAGGCAGAATTCATATCTTTAATTTTTGATGTAATTTAACCTTTTTTAAAAAAACGGAAATTTAAAATTTCAAATCATGATTTCCCAACAATATGATTTTTTTAGTTTTGTCTTTATTGCCGGGAATGACCGATATATCGAATTGCTAACATTTTCAGATACTTCTTCTTGGTTTTGCTTCACCTAACCATGTTAATAATAATACAAGTGGATTTACACTGCAACCGTTGGTCTTTTGTGGCCTAACAATGTTAATAAATTGGAAAATCTTCATGAATATCTGGATGATAAAATATAAATGTCTGGAGTAGGGATTGGAATAATTGCTTTATTTCAGTCCCGATTGATATTGGCGATAAGTAAACAATATTATGTTGGTCTGTTTTAAAAATTAAAAATGCACTTTTTATTAAAAAAGAAAAATAGAAGGAAACTGCGATTTTTTTTTTTAAATCGGATAAAGTATAAAGTGTCATCAAAATCCGAGCACTATTTCCAATGTTTTTCATTTTTGTATGCGGAAAAAGAAGTGCATTCCGCTCCGACTTTTCTTTATCTGATTGGCTCCAAACTTCACAGAAGGAATCGGTCCAATGTGCATATATCGCTTATTCCCTGCAATAAAGACACAACTCAAAATTCGGGTTTTTGGTGTTATGAATGGCACTAGGATCCTCAGATATTTATCGGCATGCTGTCAAAAGACAGAATTCATATATTTAATTTTTGATATATTTTAACCTTTTTATACCCCCACACTCACTGTGGCAGGGTATACTAACTTTGTCACAACGTTTGTAACGCCCATAACGAGGCGTGTCCGGTATGGAAAAGTATATATATTCTTGATCAGTATCACTTCCTGAGTCGATTTAGCGATGTCCGTCTGTCTGTCCGTCCGTCTGTCCGTCCGTCCGCACGATAGCGGTCGCAGTTTTGGAGATATCGACTTGAAACTTTGGGTGCATGTTTTTCTCGTGAATACTGAGATCAAGTTCGAGAATCAGCCAAATCGGATAAAAACTGGGCGTGGCTCCCATACACCGGAAAAAAAGGTAAACATTTTTATACCCCTACACACACTGTGGCAGGGTATACTCACTTTGTCACAACGTTTGTAACGTCCATAAGGAGGCGTGTCCGGTATGGAAAAGTATATATATTCGTGATCAGCATCACCTCCTGAGTCGATTTAGCGATGTCCGTATGTCCGTCTGTCTGTCCGTCTGTCCGTCTGTCCGTCCGCACGATAGAGGTAGCAGTTTTGGAGATATCGACTTGAAACTTTGGGTACATGTTTTTCTCGTGAATACGTAGATCAAGTTCGAGAATCAGCCAAATCGGACAAAAACTGGGCGTGGCTCCCATACACCGAAAAAAAAGGTAAAAATTGTTCAAGTCTTTTTTTATTGTTGTATTCGATTGGAAATGTTTAGAAACGTATTTTTGACATGTTCCGAGGTTCCGAAGCCACATATATAAGGGTCTGAATGGGGTCTTGAGACTAAAATTTTTTTTTTGGTGGATTTGATTGGAAATTTTTAGAAATGGATTTTGGACATGTTCCGGGCTCCAAAACCACCTATAATTGGGTCAAAATAGGGTCTTGAGACCACATTTTTTATAACCCTTATAATAACTTGCTTTGGGCGGACTATATATATATCCTCAAATCTGCGGCGAGCTTTTTCATACACTTCCACATGAGCTAGAGCGCTGAAATTTGGAACACTGATAGAACTCCGGTGACAATGCATTCTATTAAATTGGGGTCCATCAGAGGCGTAGGGGGCCGTGGGGAGACTCAAACTTTTTTTTTTAAACATGGCATAACTTCCAATTCCTTCAAGCTACAATGTTGAAATTGTGAGTTCTTATTGACAAAATGAAATTTTTTACCCTTTGGAAAGGGGGGTGTGGGGGCAAAGGGGAGCGGGATGGAGCCAATTTAAAGACCTAACTTTCGTATTTTGTAAGCTACAAGGCTGAAATTTTTTACTTAGGTTCGCATTCGGGAAAAAGAGGAAAAAAGGGGGAAAAAAGGGGGGAAAAGGGGGGAAACAATTTTTAAAAAAAAAAAAAAAAAAAAAGAGGAAAATAAAAACAGAGTAAAAAACAAGTTTTTTAAAATATAACCCTTTAACCGACTAAAAAGCAGAAAATAAATTTTCTTTAAATTAATTTCAGCAATTTCGATTTAAAATTAAGGGTTTTTGGCGACTATAAAACCTGCAATGATATTCGGAGGAAAGTACCCAAAAACCCTTAATGTTAAATCGGTCTCCATTAGACCTACATTCATTGCCCTCAAGTACACCTTCTAGTACTTACCTACCAGATGTCAGTTAGTACCACCATAATGTACCATTCCAATTGCAGCCCTCGAAAAATCATTAATATATTTGCCGAACATAGGAACAGTATATATATACATATATATATATATATATATCCTCAAATCTGCGGCGAGCTTTTTCATACACTTCCACATGAGCTCGCGAGCTCAAATTTGGAACACTGATAGAACTCCGGTGACAATGCATTCTATTCAATTTTGGGGTACATCAGAGGCGTAGGGGGCCGTGGGGGACTCAAACCTTTTTTTTTTAAACATGGCATAACTTCCAATTCCTTCAAGCTACATTGATGAAATTTGGTAGGTTCTTATTGACAAAATGAAATTTTGTACCCTTTGGAAAGGGGGATGTGGGGGCAAAGGGGAGCGGGATGGAGCCAATTTAAAGTTCTAACTCTCGTATTTTGTAAGCTACAAGGCTGAAATTTTTTACTTAGGTTCGCATTTGGGAAAAAGAGTAAAAAAGGGGGAAAAAAAGGGAAAAAGGAGGGGAGAAAAAAATTTCTTTTAAAAAAAAAGAGGAAAATAAAAAAAGAGTTAAAAACAAGTTTTTTAAAATATAACCCTTTAACCGACTAAAAACCTGAAAATAAATTTCGATTTAAAATTAAGGGTTTTTGGCGATGATATTAGGAATAAAGAGGACAACATTTTTATATATTATACATTAAAATCGGATCATAAATAGAGACAATATAAAGAAATATGTCGATGCGCTACCTCTACGATCGGCCAAAAAAAACAGAAATTTTTTTCCGGAATCTCCTTCCAAATATGCTTCGAATTAGATGGTGTGCGGTTAACTTTTTTTTCCCCCTATAAGGTGATACGGTCTAATGTATATATCAATTATGGAGTTCACCTAACCGCCATTAGCTGAAATTATTTTATAGCTGGCTGTGGCCGGTTGGGTAGAGCTTCCGCTTTGTCTGCGGCAGTCCCGCCACCGGTCGAATTTTTTTTTTAATCCATTGCTTTATATTCTTTTTTTAATCTTTCTTTTTTAATTCTTTTTTAATGTAACAGTTCAACTTTACACAATTACACTATCAAACAAAATTACATATTTCACAAATTTCTATAAAAAAAATTACATTTAAATTTTAAAAACATATTTTTGCATCTAAAATATATTTAGTAAACATTTAATTTTTTCAAATTAGTGTGTTTTTTTCTTATATTCTCGATCAGCATCGGAAACTGTACGGAATTAGCCATGTCCGTCCGCACGATAGCGGTCGCAGTTGTGGAGATATCGATTTGAAAATTTGGGAACACAATTTTTTATTGTTGCTTTCAATTACGGATTTTTGATATGGTCCGAAGTTTCAAAACCATCTAAAAATGGGTAAAAATGGGGTTTTAAAAAAATTTTTTTTTATTTACTTAAATTTAATTGAATCACCTAATACTAACTTAGGTCTAAAAATGATTTTTCATTAATCCAGAAATTCACCTTAATTTGAAAAATTCTGCTTAAAACTATTTCGATTTTTGTTCTAATTGCCCTATATCCATTGATTTAGGCAATGCGATGTTGTCGTAACTAATATATGAAGAATATATTAGTTTCGTTTGAGACGTGAGGGATTCAGAGGTATCAATAAATTTCTAGCTAGAATGTTTGGGTGAAACATAAGCTTCTGCTTGTAAGGACTGTACCGAAAAGAAACTGCACACCTTGTTTTGCTTATAAAATAAAGGTTTTTTTGTCTATTTTTTGTCCTTTTGTGAGACGTTACACACTAGAAATGCTCCACATAATTAAGACACCCACACAAATAAGACTTAATTACAAAACGGGCACAGAGAGCTGTGCTCAAGTTTAAGTGTAATGTAACTATGGTAATTGTGTTTTAAAATAATTTTTGTAAATAATTGTTAGAAATTTTCTTCACAGTCCCCGATGATGACTTCCAAAGGGAGTCAAAATATTGGAATAAAAACAAAATATAATAAAACAAAAATTTAAACAAAAAAAAAATTTTTAATTGCTATTTAAATCAAAAACTGACCTTGAGCCAGAAAAAAAATTGTTTTTTTTTGGGTATCAAAAAGCAATATATTTTAAATGATTTTTCATTAACATTTAAAAAAAAAAAAGTTATTCTTTTAATTTTGGCCGAATTTTTCGTGTTGGTCCCTGTATTAAATTCCGCACAACTGATTCAGTAACGGTACTACTTTTTTTAAATTGTTTCACGTCACTAGCAACTCGACCATCTTCATCAAGTTTCACTTGTCAATGGCTCAATAGCTCTCTATTGGGAGAAGTTACGAATCATTTAGTGGGCTCTCATATTTTGCGTTATTTTACGTTATTTAGTTCAACGCCAGTGTTCCAATTATTAATACTGACTGGTCGACAGCATCGCCTCTCTCTTTTATGTAAAATTGGGAACTTGGTAATGTTCTTGAGTCCATTTTAACACAAGTTTCGCCATGCATTATAATGCATTCAACTGCATCTCGAAACAAATGGTCGTTCAATTTTCGAAGCCTTGTTATCCCGATTTTCACTTGTCTTTCACTTTTGTTTTTTTTATATTCACATTATTACTTTTTGGACCATAGATGCATTGGTTCGATTTTTTTTGTCAAATCTCGAATTGATATTTATTTATTTTTGATTATAAAGGTTATTACCTTTTTTTTTATCAAATTTCTGATCTCTTGGACACTTTTTTCTTCCAAATTTTGGCATATATATAAGAGACGAGGTATTTTTGAACTTATTAAAATATCTTTGACACCATTTAAACTATCTTTGCAGCGTTTCCTCAAATATCTGTATGAAATGAAAAGAAAATTAAAATAGATTGATTTTTAATACAAAAATAAAAAAATTAAATAAATTAAAAACTTTTATTTTATAAGCAAATCAAAGTGTGCAGCTTCTTTTCGGTACAGTCCTTACTTCGAGGTAAGTTTCGGAATTTCGTCTTTTACTGCAGGAATATTCAAATCTCTGTGGACATTTGCGTTTCTTATATACCAGGGGGAGAGGCAGTGCCCCAGAGTTAAATTCCATATGTCCATATGGGCTTTATAATACTTTTGTATATTTGGACTTTGTATGTGAGATTTAGCTTAGATGCCCATGAGATTAGCCAATTTAGTTACACTTGTTTTAATTTAATCTGAGTGATTTTGGATTGATTGCCACGTAAGTCGGCGATCGAGATGCATTCCAAGATACTTGGTTTCGGAACTTTCAGGGACAACTTGGCCGTTTATCTTCAGAGTTGTGCACTTGTCCCTTCTTAGGGTGAAGGTTAAGTGACAACTTTTGGCTTCGTTGACTTCCAAAGGTAATAAGCCCAACCAATTCAAATTTGCATTCCTTATGTTAGATTTTACTACCCAACATGAATTTACTTCACAAATCAAAGTAAGTGTAGATTTTTGGATGCTGAATACAATGGCGTTCCATCACGTCAGGTTCTAGAGAAATTCATTTCCAAAGATATGAGTATTTGTACATAGACTCAAATTTAAAAAACCAGACAAGATAGAGCAATGCTGTGGACACCATCGGGATAAAATTTGAAGGACCAATAGGTTGGCTTTTTCTATTTCACTGTAACTTATAATAAACTCAAAAAAAATTAATAGCACTAAACTAAACCGTTCATATATTCAATATAAAAAATAATAAAAATATAAGTAACTAGCTGTTACATACCCGGCGTTGCACGGGTTCTATAAAATTTTAAAATAAATATACATATAGGAATTTGCGACAACTGCAATGGACGCTGTAGTTGATGGTCATTTTCCCCCGTGAAACTGATCCACCCAAAAAATGTCCAAGGACGCACTTGGTGGCAGTTGTAATCCCACCCGGTATGATTCACCCAAAAAATGTCCAAGGAAGCACTTGGTGCCAGTTGTAATCCCACCCGGCATGGTTCATCCAAAAAATGTCCAAGGACGCACTTGGTGGCAGCTGTACTCCCACCTGTCATGGTTCATCCAAAATTGTCCAATGACGCAGTTGGTGGCATGGACTCAATATTCGATGGTTACTAAGTTACATTTTAATTATATTTTTTGTTGTATGGGAGGTGCACCCCCCTTGTCCTTTTTCGGAGCAATGATATTCGGAGGAAAGTACCCAAAAACCCTTAATGTTAAATCGGTCTCCATTAGACCTACATTCATTGCCCTCAAGTACACCTTCTAGTACTTACCTACCAGATGTCAGTTAGTACCACCATAATGTACCATTCCAATTGCAGCCCTCGAAAAATCATTAATATATTTGCCGAACATAGGAACAGTATATATATACATATATATATATATATATATCCTCAAATCTGCGGCGAGCATTTTCATACACTTCCACATGAGCTCGCGAGCTCAAATTTGGAACACTGATAGAACTCCGGTGACAATGCATTCTATTCAATTTTGGGGTACATCAGAGGCGTAGGGGGCCGTGGGGGACTCAAACCTTTTTTTTTTAAACATGGCATAACTTCCAATTCCTTCAAGCTACATTGATGAAATTTGGTAGGTTCTTATTGACAAAATGAAATTTTGTACCCTTTGGAAAGGGGGATGTGGGGGCAAAGGGGAGCGGGATGGAGCCAATTTAAAGTTCTAACTCTCGTATTTTGTAAGCTACAAGGCTGAAATTTTTTACTTAGGTTCGCATTTGGGAAAAAGAGTAAAAAAGGGGGAAAAAAAGGGAAAAAGGAGGGGAGAAAAAAATTTCTTTTAAAAAAAAAGAGGAAAATAAAAAAAGAGTTAAAAACAAGTTTTTTAAAATATAACCCTTTAACCGACTAAAAACCTGAAAATAAATTTCGATTTAAAATTAAGGGTTTTTGGCGATGATATTAGGAATAAAGAGGACAACATTTTGATATATTATACATTAAAATCGGATCATAAATAGAGACAATATAAAGAAATATGTCGATGCGCTACCTCTACGATCGGCCAAAAAAAACAGAAATTTTTTTCCGGAATCTCCTTCCAAATATGCTTCGAATTAGATGGTGTGCGGTTAACTTTTTTTTCCCCCTATAAGGTGATACGGTCTAATGTATATATCAATTATGGAGTTCACCTAACCGCCATTAGCTGAAATTATTTTATAGCTGGCTGTGGCCGGTTGGGTAGAGCTTCCGCTTTGTCTGCGGCAGTCCCGCCACCGGTCGAATTTTTTTTTTAATCCATTGCTTTATATTCTTTTTTTAATCTTTCTTTTTTAATTCTTTTTTAATGTAACAGTTCAACTTTACACAATTACACTATCAAACAAAATTACATATTTCACAAATTTCTATAAAAAAAATTACATTTAAATTTTAAAAACATATTTTTGCATCTAAAATATATTTAGTAAACATTTAATTTTTTCAAATTAGTGTGTTTTTTTCTTATATTCTCGATCAGCATCGGAAACTGTACGGAATTAGCCATGTCCGTCCGCACGATAGCGGTCGCAGTTGTGGAGATATCGATTTGAAAATTTGGGAACACAATTTTTTATTGTTGCTTTCAATTACGGATTTTTGATATGGTCCGAAGTTTCAAAACCATCTAAAAATGGGTAAAAATGGGGTTTTAAAAAAATTTTTTTTTATTTACTTAAATTTAATTGAATCACCTAATACTAACTTAGGTCTAAAAATGATTTTTCATTAATCCAGAAATTCACCTTAATTTGAAAAATTCTGCTTAAAACTATTTCGATTTTTGTTCTAATTGCCCTATATCCATTGATTTAGGCAATGCGATGTTGTCGTAACTAATATATGAAGAATATATTAGTTTCGTTTGAGACGTGAGGGATTCAGAGGTATCAATAAATTTCTAGCTAGAATGTTTGGGTGAAACATAAGCTTCTGCTTGTAAGGACTGTACCGAAAAGAAACTGCACACCTTGTTTTGCTTATAAAATAAAGGTTTCTTTGTCTATTTTTGTCCTTTTGTGAGACGTTACACACTAGAAATGCTCCACATAATTAAGACACCCACACAAATAAGACTTAATTGCAAAACGGGCACAGAGAGCTGTGCTCAAGTTTAAGTGTAATGTAACTATGGTAATTGTGTTTTAAATTAATTTTTGTAAATAATTGTTAGAAATTTTCTTCACAGTCCCCGATGATGACTTCCAAAGGGAGTCAAAATATTGGAATAAAAACAAAATATAATAAAACAAAAATTTAAACAAAAAAAAAATTTTTAATTGCTATTTAAATCAAAAACTGACCTTGAGCCAGAAAAAAAATTGTTTTTTTTTGGGTATCAAAAAGCAATATATTTTAAATGATTTTTCATTAACATTTAAAAAAAAAAAAGTTATTCTTTTAATTTTGGCCGAATTTTTCGTGTTGGTCCCTGTATTAAATTCCGCACAACTGATTCAGTAACGGTACTACTTTTTTTAAATTGTTTCACGTCACTAGCAACTCGACCATCTTCATCAAGTTTCACTTGTCAATGGCTCAATAGCTCTCTATTGGGAGAAGTTACGAATCATTTAGTGGGCTCTCATATTTTGCGTTATTTTACGTTATTTAGTTCAACGCCAGTGTTCCAATTATTAATACTGACTGGTCGACAGCATCGCCTCTCTCTTTTATGTAAAATTGGGAACTTGGTAATGTTCTTGAGTCCATTTTAACACAAGTTTCGCCATGCATTATAATGCATTCAACTGCATCTCGAAACAAATGGTCGTTCAATTTTCGAAGCCTTGTTATCCCGATTTTCACTTGTCTTTCACTTTTGTTTTTTTTATATTCACATTATTACTTTTTGGACCATAGATGCATTGGTTCGATTTTTTTTGTCAAATCTCGAATTGATATTTATTTATTTTTGATTATAAAGGTTATTACCTTTTTTTTTATCAAATTTCTGATCTCTTGGACACTTTTTTCTTCCAAATTTTGGCATATATATAAGAGACGAGGTATTTTTGAACTTATTAAAATATCTTTGACACCATTTAAACTATCTTTGCAGCGTTTCCTCAAATATCTGTATGAAATGAAAAGAAAATTAAAATAGATTGATTTTTAATACAAAAATAAAAAAATTAAATAAATTAAAAACTTTTATTTTATAAGCAAATCAAAGTGTGCAGCTTCTTTTCGGTACAGTCCTTACTTCGAGGTAAGTTTCGGAATTTCGTCTTTTACTGCAGGAATATTCAAATCTCTGTGGACATTTGCGTTTCTTATATACCAGGGGGAGAGGCAGTGCCCCAGAGTTAAATTCCATATGTCCATATGGGCTTTATAATACTTTTGTATATTTGGACTTTGTATGTGAGATTTAGCTTAGATGCCCATGAGATTAGCCAATTTAGTTACACTTGTTTTAATTTAATCTGAGTGATTTTGGATTGATTGCCACGTAAGTCGGCGATCGAGATGCATTCCAAGATACTTGGTTTCGGAACTTTCAGGGACAACTTGGCCGTTTATCTTCAGAGTTGTGCACTTGTCCCTTCTTAGGGTGAAGGTTAAGTGACAACTTTTGGCTTCGTTGACTTCCAAAGGTAATAAGCCCAACCAATTCAAATTTGCATTCCTTATGTTAGATTTTACTACCCAACATGAATTTACTTCACAAATCAAAGTAAGTGTAGATTTTTGGATGCTGAATACAATGGCGTTCCATCACGTCAGGTTCTAGAGAAATTCATTTCCAAAGATATGAGTATTTGTACATAGACTCAAATTTAAAAAACCAGACAAGATAGAGCAATGCTGTGGACACCATCGGGATAAAATTTGAAGGACCAATAGGTTGGCTTTTTCTATTTCACTGTAACTTATAATAAACTCAAAAAAAATTAATAGCACTAAACTAAACCGTTCATATATTCAATATAAAAAATAATAAAAATATAAGTAACTAGCTGTTACATACCCGGCGTTGCACGGGTTCTATAAAATTTTAAAATAAATATACATATAGGAATTTGCGACAACTGCAATGGACGCTGTAGTTGATGGTCATTTTCCCCCGTGAAACTGATCCACCCAAAAAATGTCCAAGGACGCACTTGGTGGCAGTTGTAATCCCACCCGGTATGATTCACCCAAAAAATGTCCAAGGAAGCACTTGGTGCCAGTTGTAATCCCACCCGGCATGGTTCATCCAAAAAATGTCCAAGGACGCACTTGGTGGCAGCTGTACTCCCACCTGTCATGGTTCATCCAAAATTGTCCAATGACGCAGTTGGTGGCATGGACTCAATATTCGATGGTTACTAAGTTACATTTTAATTATATTTTTTGTTGTATGGGAGGTGCACCCCCCTTGTCCTTTTTTTACCTTAAAATTTCAATAAAATCAATAAAGCCGTTTTACATAGAAGGGAAAACATACTATACTACTCCATTCCAAATTTAATTAAAATATATCCAATAATTGCTTAATTAGCTGTTATTTAAGTTACGTGTGTGTGGGCGGTGCCACGCCCCTTTGTCCAATCCTAATCTCATATACCCTATGTTACATGTCGATACCTGTAGAATGTATCCTGAAAGTTTCAAGAATCGGTACAGCCGTTTAGCCGTGATTGAGGGACAAACAGACAGATAGACACACAATAAGTTTTATAATATATATAGGGATAGCTTGTTTTGAAAATAAATATTTGCACTAAACGATGACCTTTTTTATAACCCTTATATTAACTTGCTTTGGGTATATAAATATATATAAATTTGGAACACTGATAGAACTCCGGTGGCAATGCATTCTATTAAATTTTGGGGCTCATCAGAGGCGTAGGGGGCCGTGGGCATAACATGGCATAACTTCCAATTCCTTCAAACTACAATGATCGGGTTCTTTTTGACAAAATGAAACTTTATACCCTTTGGAAAGGGGGTTGTGGGGGCAAAGGGGAGTGGGATGGAGCCAATTAAAAGTTCTAACTTTCGTATTTTTTAAGCTACAGGGCTGAATATTTTTACTTATGTTCGCATTCGGGAAAAGAGTAAAAAAGGGGAAAAAAGCTGGGGGAAAAAAAAAGGGAAAAACAAGTTTTTTAAAATATAACCATTTAACCGACTAAAAAGCAGAAATTTCCTTTGAATTAATTTCAGCAATTTCGATTTTAAATTAAGGGTTTTTGTCGACTTTAAAATCTGCGATGATATTCGGAGGAAAGTACCCAAAAGCCCTACACCTCATGAGGTATGGGTATATTCACTTTGCTCTGATGTTTGTAACACCAAGTAGGAGAAGTGTCCGGTATGGAAAAGTATATATATTCTTGATCAGCGTCACCTCCTGAGTTGATTTAGCCCTATCCGTCTGTCCGTCTATCCGTCTGTCCGTCTATCCGTCTGTCCGTCCTCTTTTCTTGTAAACACGATTGCAGTAGCTAGAAGAATGCTAGGGATCCCAAATTTTGGATTTATCCTTTTTAGGCCCCAGAAGGAGTTGGTATTGAAAATGGGCGGAATCGGTCGACTGCCACGCCTACCTCCCATATAAGTGAAAGTCGTGTTTTTACCGAAATTTTAAAATTTCATCAACACAGTATGAAATTTTGTATAGGGGGGTTTTCGGGGTCGCTGATTTCGAATTTGATGTCGGAATTTAAAAATTAAAGATGGCGGAACCAATATGGGGGCCGAAATTTTAAGATTTCATCAAAACAGTATGAAATTTTGTATAGGGGGGTTTTTGGTCGCTGATTTAAAATTTGATGTCGCATTTTCAAAATTCAAGATGGCGGATCCAATATGGCCTAGTAGGTGTAGGGTATATATAAGTCGGCTTGCCCGACTGAAACTTACTCAGTTGTTTTAAATCGAAATTGCTGAAATTAATTTAAAGGAAATTTATTTTCTGCTTTTTAGTCGGTTAAAGGGTTATATTTTAAAAAACTTTTTTTTTACTCTTTTATTATAAGATTAGTTTAGTTTTGATGAAGTACTGAATTTTGTCAATTCGCAAAAACGTGATAGAAAAATGTCAATTGTATTAATTAATTGACATTGTGTCCGAATGAAAAAGAAATAATGTCAACTGACATTATGTCTTTTTGCCAATTAACTTTAATGCCTATAAAAAAAAATTTTGAAATTTTTTTATTCAATTGACGTATGGGTTGTATGTGACATACAAATTATTTTGAGAAAATCAATTTCTATTTTCATTTGGCTTTTTTCAATACAAATTTGGTGACATGTCTTCCTTGTCGCTTCTGAATCTTCGGAATTACCATCAATACTTTTATTTGGGAGGGATTATGTGCAAGAGATGACCCTTGTTTCTTCACTTGTTGTAATGCTGTTGTATTATTCTTGTTGTGAGGTTGTTGAAATGCTGTTGTTGTTATGTTGTTGCTGTAATCCGCCGTAGAGGAAAACTATTACAGAAGGACATGTGGTGTGAACGTTTTGGGTAAAGCTCCGAAGGACAAAAATTGATTGTGAACAATTTGTACATCTTTCAGTGTTCCAAATTACAGCAAAAACAATATTACAACAACATTACAATAAAAATTACAACAACTGGATTTAAATACTATTAGAACATCAACATTACAAGAAGCATTTTATTTTGTATTGTTTGAGAATTAATGAAAAAAAGACCGATGAACACACCTTTCAAAATGCCACTATCACAAAAGTCAGTAAAGAAAAAATCAAAATAGTGCGATTTTGTATGTGAAAATTCGTAACTTTAAATTTAATATCCCGGAAGCTAGATTTTTTCAAATCAAAACTTATGCAAATTCACATTATGTCCAAATAAAACGGTATTGAATTGACACTAAATATTTCAATGCGAATTAAAAATTTTTTTAAATTAGAATTTAAGTTTTTAATGTCAATTAAAAATTTTTTCATTAGAATTGAATATTTCAATGCCAATTAAAATTTTTTTAATTAGAATTGAAAATTTTAAGAGTTTTATCACTTTTGGGCAGCAGCTGAAGTGCTCAGCCACAGCGCTTTCAACAGAACATTATGGCGAATTATTACCTTCAAATATTATTATACTTACCCTATTATACTTACCTTATTGTACTTACCCTATTCTGGTTACCTTAATGTACTTACCCTATTATACTTACCTTAAATACTTATCTATTACCTATTTGAATATCATATCTTTTATTGTTACTTACCCCAAGTGGAGACTTTGCTTCTACTAATATGTAAAGGGTTAGTCTTTTGTGGTTTTGTCATTTACTCTCATTTCAACTTTCTCACAAAGCACTTCTCTGTGGAGATCGCCATCTCGCGCGATATATCTTTCACCCAATAAAACGAAAACAATAATCTTTTTAATTATATTTCGGTAAAATAAAGTTAAGTAAGATCGTCCAACTTACAATTGGACTTTTCTATGATCCTTCGTACTTCTTTTTAAAAAACCAGTGGTAACAAAAAAAAAAAACATTTTCAATACAAAAAGTGAAAAGTTAAACTAATACAACAAAATTATACACAAGCTCTACCAACATTGAAAATTTTAATTTTTAAACAAAAAACTAAAAATTACAAAATTACGAAAACCCACAAACAGATGTTAACGGCTCTACAACAAAAGCAACATGCATTGCAACGAAAGAAACGAAGGCTCAACAACAATAACAACAGTAACCAGTGCATTCAAACTGGAGTCCAACGGCTACACAAAAGCCAAGCAGCAACAACAACAGTGAGAAGAACATACCCAATGATCAAAATAGCTAAGTAAAAATGCAAATCGACAAAATAGTAAGTAATTTTCTCTTTTTAAAATGAATATGCTTAGCCCTTTCCTTCGAAATGCATATGTATATAAAAATGCGACCATAATTCGGTCCCTAAAATTTTGGCGCCATATACGTAAATTCCTTTTTACATATATGTTTGGAAAATATATATAAAGTCCGTTGTCGCAATATACATAATTCCCTTTATATATATTGCGGTCTTCCCGTTTTGAATTTGTTTTTTGTAATATTTTGTACATTAGAGCTGTCCAAAAAAAAAATTTGCCCGATCTGTTTCGAAAGTGGTGTAAATAAACTCTTAAGTTTGAAATTTCAAGCCGATCCGATAACGGTAACCTGGCCCGCAAAGGCCCTTAAGTTGGCCAACACGGGCTAACACTTGTATGGGGGGAAAAAACACACACATTTTAAGTTCGTTTTAGATTAAGAAAAATACGAGAAAAAACCATAATTAACCATTTTTGGCGGAAACCCCCCTAGAATTAATTAAAAAACATTTTTGCATAGCTCTAATGCACATTCTCTTGGCCTTCTCGTTCGTTAAAATTTGCTGTTGATGTCTTCCACCTAATTACACACAAACAAACAAAATTTTCCATTTCTTTTTATTTAAAATTTATTTTTCGTTGGGGTACAAACATATCTCTATGTAATTTTGCACCCTATATAAATGGTTGAGCCAACATTTTTAATTGTATTTATTTTTAATGAATTTAATACATACATATATGCACATTCTCTTGGCATATATGGCTTTTCTCATTAGTTTCAATACGCTAATCAGTAACTTCCACTATGTCACACAAAAATAAAAAATTCCCAAACATTTTTTATGTAAAAGTTATTAAGATTATACTCTCAAAATGTTAGTACACATATTTTAAATGGTTTTTAATTGCATCCAATACGTAAATACATGCCCATCCTCTTTGATACATGTATTACTCGTTCGCGGATAGAAATAAATTAATTTTCATTAATTTAGTAAAATTGTTCCCACATTTTTCAACAATCTGCAAAATGTACACTCAAAAAGAAACCTATTATTGAATTTTTTTCAAAATGGTTTTCCTTTTTTTCAAACAATGAAATGGTTTTCGGTTCAGTACATTAATTTCATTGCTATTATATTGCAATACGCCCTCTCGTGGCAAAAAAATTCGCTTTTCCGAGGCAATTGGATAATCACACTATTCTCTGGTTTCTGAAAATCTCATCTTAGAGCCTGATTTGGAGTACATTCCCGCGACTGCAAATCATTCGATGTAAGACTTATAACCTCCTGGCAGTGGTAGAGAGCACTGTTCGATACAATCCTGTATTTGGTACTAACAGTCGAACCCAATCCTGTTAAACCCGGCAAGCTGGCTTGACACTGAATGTGATTTTTGTGACAAATCTAATTCTCTTTGTAAATGTCTCTTAAAGAAATCTAACCTCGAGGATTTCTAAACTTTGTATTCCCGAATTGAATCATCATTCTCACTTAACTTTCTCCTCTCTCGCAGGAAACTAATTTTTTCTAGTTCTCACTCTAGATTAATTCAACAAGGCGCTACGCTCTTGGAGTACAACCAAAACGATTTCCTACATCGCAATAGAGTGATGTCATCCTCAATGAACGCAACAACCATATTCGCCCTGCCGATGTCTGGATGTTTTTAAATAACCGATAGCAAAATTGTACTCTAAGTTAATCTTAGAACATCAGCTAATAAAAAAATCCCTTTTTTACATACATAACAGTCAGACATTATGCCTACTCCAGTTTTCCAATTCTAAAGTATATAATTTTCCTTCACAGATGCTGCACAACTGCAACCGTGTTCTCCCAACACTATCCAAGCGAACCGATACCGAACTGAGCTTTTAATTATGCACTAACAGTGTATGGCGCCCAGGATGCTTAAGCCGCTTTAGCCTGCAGCTGAGGTGCTCAGCGTTTTCAACATAACATTATGGCGAATTATTACCTTCAAATATTATTATACTTACCCTATTATATTTACCTTATTGTACTTACCCTATTCTACTTACCTTAATGTACTTACCCTATTATACTTACCCTAAGTACTTATTAACTATTTGAATATCATACCATTAATTTGTTACTTTCGCAACCCTAAGTGGAGACTTTGCTTCTACTACTATGTAAAGGGTTTTGTGGTTTTGTCATTTACTTTCATTTCAACTTCCCAACAAAGCAGTTCTCTGTGGAGATCGCCATCTCGCGCGATATATTCTTTCACCCAATAAAGATTATAACGTTAAAACGAAAACAAAAATCTTTTTTATCTTTTTTATTTCGGTAATATAAAGTTAAGTAAGATCGTCCAACTTACAATTGGACTTTTCTAGGGCATATCTGCAGTATAGAGAATATATAGAGATGGACTAAAACCTACAAGGAGCGTATGGACCCATTCCAAATGGACGACGGCGACTTCTACTCACGGTACAGGTTTGACAAAGAAACAGCTTAGTTCATCATTGACATGTTGGAGATGGATGAAGCGAAGAACAAAAGAGGACTGCCCGTTCCTAAGAGCTTGCAAGTGCTATGCACCTTACGGTTTTTGAGGCGGTTTTTGCATCTATCGTGAAAACAGCACACCCGACAGCCACAAACAAAATGAAATCAAATGAAAACTAGGAATGCATTTATTGCGATATACAAGTTAACGCGGTCAACGCTTCAAACCTTAAATCGCTGTTTCATCGATTCTTTTATAACAATAACCAAAATTGCTAGCGTAGCGTCTGCACTTTTGCAATTGCTTCAAAAGAATTGATGACAATAGCAGACGTAGCCGTTAAATCGTAGGTGTAAAGTTTAAGTAGAAATTAAATAAGAATCACTTTTGTATTGACTACCAATAAAGACAGACTAAAAATTTATGAAATTTGTTTTTTTTCGAGAATTGCTCTGACATTTCTCTAACTGGCGCCCGAGCGAATATAAAATAAACGCGTATCCTTCTACAAAAGTCCTCAAGTAGTACAGTAGACAGGATAATAGTGCCGACAAAGCCACGCGTTATCAGTGCCCTCAAGTAGTGCAAGCGAAAAGCCCTCAAGTAGTGCAAAAGCGAAATTTAACAAACATATCTCCGCGACAAGCCCTCAAGTAGTGCAAGTGAAAAGCCCTCAAGTAGTGCAAACAAAAAACCTTATAAACATATCCTCATAAAAGCCCTCAATCAGTGCAGAGGAGAAAACAAAAAATAAATATAAAAACAGTGCTCTAAAAGAGTGCAACTAAGCGAACAGTGAGAAAAGAGGTTTCCTAGTAACTTTCAAGGTAAACGGGAGGTGTAACGCACCAGCCGCTCCACTCGCAATAAAAACATTAATAAATAATAAACAAATTTTCTTCACAACGAGAACTAATCCTGCAACCACCCTTGATGTCACGCCCTCAAACAACGATGGAGCAACTCGCAGTATTCATATTTGTATCTGACGAACGGCACGCGAATAACTTACAGGACTTAGATAAAGTTCCGGACGTCGTGAAAAGTTTGCGAGAATTTTCAGGCAAACAAGGTGAATTCAACTCTTGGAAAAAAAGTGTAGAAAGAATCCTTAAGATATACGAACCGCAAAGAGGAACGCCTCGATATTATGGCATCCATAACATTATAAGAAATAAAATTGTAGGCAACGCCGATATAGCCTTGGAATCATACAATACTCCACTAAACTGGAGCGCGATTTCCAAATGTCTAACCCTTCACTACGCCGACAAAAGGGATCTCTCAACTCTCGAATACCAAATGACTGCTCTTATCCAAGGCAACTCTTCGATCCAAGATTTTTATCAAGCGGTGTACTCACACCTTTCATTGATATTAAACAAGTTAGGCTGTTTGGAAGCGAGCAACGAATCGATACACCTTTTGACCCAAACTTACCGAGATAAGGCGTTAGATACCTTTGTTAGAGGCTTGAACGGGAATCTATCACAACTATTGGGAATGAAAGAACCAGCAGACCTACCCCAAGCACTCCACCTTTGTCTTAAGCTTGAAAACCAAAGATATAGGTCTGTATATGCCCAAAATAATCACCAACACGAAAAAAAGATTCAATTTAACCGCCCACCACCACTCCCGTCTAGGTTGAGTAGACCTGTCCCACAACCTAGGAACATGCCATTCTATCCACAAGTGGCATATATACCACAAAATCATCAGTACCGCCAACAACCGAATTTCAATAACCAACAGCAACATTATGTCAACAACCAACAGCAACAACATTTTAATTATCAATACCCTCAACAAAAAGCAAACACCCAAATGGGTAATCCACAAAGACCACAGGCTCCTAAACCGCAACCAAGACCGGAACCCATGGATATTGACTCAACGTTGCATACTAAGAGAATTGACTATATGAACAGACCACAACAGAACCAATTTAAACGATCAACACGACCCCCAAGCGTTAACGCCCAACCCAAGGTACAGCGAACATTCCACATTGAAACAGAAAACGAATACGCCGACCAAATACCAGTCGAACAAGACGATCAATACGATCAATACGGTCAATACGGTCAATACGATCAATCCGATCAATGCGATCAAACCCTTCAGGACTATCTGTCTTCCGCAGAAAAATTCGAAAATTCAACAGATGAGTTAACAGAGCTGAGCGACATTCATTTTTTAGAATGACAAGCTCTTCGTTGCCAAACGAAGAGCGGTAACATCCTCAAGTTTTTAGTCGACACAGGCTCTAGCAAAAACTTCATCCAACCCAATTTAGTAAAAAACCCCATTCCAAATAATGAAACATTCCTCGCAAAATCAATAGCCGGAGACATCGAAATTAGTAAGCACACTTTCGTGAATCTGTTTAATCTAGAAAACAAAATTAAATTCTATCTTATGCCATCATTAAAATCTTTCGACGGAATCTTAGGTAACGATACATTAAAGGAATTAGACGCGGTAATATTCACTAAAAACAGCTACATGCAAATAGGTAATGATAAAAAAATTAAGCTTCAACAATTAATCTCCAAATCCGTGAACTCAATAGTTATACGCGACGAGCATTTGTCTCCCTCGCAAAAAAATGGGATGAACAGCATCACTACAAAACACCCAAAATTGTTTATGGACCCTGATGAAAAATTGACTTATACAACACGAGTGGTTGGCGAAATACGCACCTCCACTGACACCCCCGTATACACAAAATTCTATCCTTATCCAGTCTCCCTCAAATCAGAAGTTGAAAATCAAGTTCAAAAGCTATTAAGCGATGGAATTATTAGACCTTCACGTTCTCCCTACAACTCCCCAGTCTGGATAGTGAGTAAGAAGCCAGATTCATCTGGAAACAAACAATATCGACTAGTCATAGACTACAGAAAGCTCAATTCACTTACAATATCCGACCGTTACCCAATCCCCGAAATCAACGACGTCATCTCCCAGTTAGGAGAAAACCAATTCTTTACAGTCCTAGACTTAAAAAGCGGATTCCACCAAATCCTACTCAATCCTTCAGACTCAGAAAAGACAGCATTTTCAATATGTAACGGGAAATTCGAATTCACACGGCTCCCCTTTGGTTTAAAGAACGCACCAGCAATCTTCCAACTCGCTCTAGACGACATACTTCATGATCACATCGGGAAGATATGTTACGTTTACATAGATGACATAATCATCTTCAGTAAAACTGAAGCGGACCATCTCGAACACATCCGCCAAATCTTTACCACCTTGCAAAATGCGAATTTAAAAGTTCAACTGGACAAATGCAAATTTTTCAAAAAGGAAGTTGAATTTTTAGGCTTTGTAATATCATCAAACGGGATTAAGACAAACAAAAAAAAAGTTCAGGCTATATTACAGTTTTCACTCCCAAAAACGATAAAAGAATTGCGATCCTTTCTTGGCCTATCAGGGTATTACAGAAGATTTATAAAGGACTATGCAAAGTTAGCTAAACCTCTGACATCTCTCCTAAGAGGGGAAGAAGGCAGAATGTCGAAAAGAAAATCAGCTTCAATACCAATAACCATAGAAGCCGCAGCCGAAGAATCTTTCAACAAAATCAAAAACACCCTTGTTTCGCAAGACATTGTTCTCGCGTATCCAAATTTCAAAAAAGTTCTAGAACTAACAACAGACGCATCAGACTAGGGGCAGTACGTTGTTAGGGGCAGTACTGTCCCAAGAAGATAGACCGATTGCATTTATTTCTCGAACGTTAAGTAAAGCCGAAGAGCATTATGCAACAAACGAAAAAGAAATGCTAGCAATCGGCTTTGAGAAACTATTTATATGGTGCAGTCAAAGTAAAGATCTACACTGATCATCAACCTCTAACCTACGCTCTCAGCAACAAAAATAATAACAATAAAATGAAGCGCTGGAAGGTCATTTTAGAGGAATATAATTACGAACTTCACTATAAACCTGGCAAAACAAACGTCATCGCTGACGCTCTCTCAAGATTACCCATAGACACTCCAGTAAATTCACTATCGACAGCAACTAATTCCGATGACAGTTCAGGACAAAACTTAATATACAGCGTACCTAATTACAAATTCGAAATAGTTTTCCCAACATACCACCGACACCACATAGCAGAGGAACATCTCAGTATCCCAAAACTCACACAAATTTTAAAAAAATATCTCAATCCATCAGTCATCAACGGTATCAAAACATCCGAGCAAATCATGGGTAGCATACAAAAATTATATTCAGACCACTTTAGCAAATACCGCATCCGCTTCACTAGAACTCTAGTTGAGGACATCAAAAACGAACTCGAACAGGAGCAAATAATTATCACAACGCACAAAAGAGCACACAGAAATGTAAGGGAAAATAAATTACAAATTCTTGAACAATACTACTTCCCAGCTATGTCCAACAAAATTAAAAAAATTGTTAAGCAGTGCCTTAACTGCCATCAAAATAAATATGACCGACACCCAGTTAAGCCCGAACTAGGAAAAACTCCCATCCCACACCACCCTGGACAAATTCTTCATATCGATATCTATAAAACAGATAACAATCTTGTCCTCACAGCATTAGACAAATTCTCCAAATACGCGCAAGCTAAGATAATTAAGTCAAGAGCTGTAGAGGATATCAAAGAGCCCCTCCGCCAGCTTTTATTCTTATTTGGCGTACCAGTCACCATCGTTGTAGATAATGAAAAATCCTTAAGATCAGCCTCAATAAGTTTTATGGTCAAAGACCAATTGGGAATCGAAGTAATCAAAACACCACCCTACGCGAGCACCGTTAACGGTCAGGTCGAACGTTTCCATTCGACACTGTCAGAGATCATGCGCTGCTTAAAAGTAGAAAATATCTACCAAAACTTCGGAGAACTTTTGGACAACTCTGTCCACAAATACAATTACTCAATTCATAGCACCACTGGTAAAAAACCAATAGAAATGTTCTTCGGAAGAACAGTCAGCTCCGACCCTTTACAACTCGAACAGGCAAGACTTAGAAACATAGCAAAACTCGAAGAAAAGCAGCAGATGGACCTGAAATATCATAATAAAAAAAGATATCCGATTAAGGCATATCGACCAGGTGAAATAATATTTGTAAAAATAAATAAACGATTAGGCAATAAAAAGTCCCCAAGATACAGAAAAGAAATAGTTAAAGAGGACAAATCCTCATGCGTTCTAACAGAATCAGGCAAAATCGTACACAAAAGTAACATCAAAAGCTGAACACTTTTAACCACTCTTTGTTTATTTCCTTGTCCTTCATTTCGCAGAATCCTTACTACTTGTCATGCCGAATTTCAATTATTTAATTACTCCTCGACACACATGATTGCTATCGACAATGGACTAACAAAAATCCAAGACGGCACATTCAAGATAATCCACTCTACAGATTTGGAACAATACGGAAACTTTCTTAACGACATACTTACCAAGGTGGATAAGGACGTTCCTAAAACCAACATATTCCTTCCCTACCTTTACCACGATATCCACCAATCCCAGCAGATCCTGAATTCAATTGTACCCATAACAGTAAAAAAGCAAAGAAGAGCTATTAACATAATCGGCACGGCATGGAAATATATTGCCGGAAGTCCCGACCACGACGATTTCGAACTAATCAAAAATAATATAAATGAACTTAATGACAACAATAACAACCAAATAATTATAAACAATAAAATAAACGAAAGAATAAATAATTCAACGAAAATAAATAATAATATAATAAACGCTATTAGAAAGGATGACAACCTTTATAACAATATGATACAAAGTGCTCACAACAAAATTAAAATTATAAAAGAAGAACTTATAAATATTAGATATGCCATTCAATGGGCAAATAATAATATCATAAATTCAATGCTCCTTAATTCAGAGGAAATCAAAATTGCTATAAATAAATTTAAAGAAGAAAATATGCCTTTTCAATCAATAGAAGAAGCATTAGAATTATCAAAGTATATTGCATAACCAAACAATGTTACTTTACATTATAAAGATACCATTGACAAATAAACAAACCTATACCAATGTAATATTAAAACCTGTATAAAAGAACAATAGAACGATTAAATTTAAATATCAAGAAATTATTCACAATAACAAAAAGGAAATGTACGCTGTAATTAATAAATGTAACAGTTATAATTCTGTAAAAATTTGTAATCAAAACGAGTTAATCAATATCAGCAACGATACTTGTATTCCACCTTTACTAAAAGGCCTTAATTCATTTTGTACATTTACCAATGATCACCATATAAATGAAATAGACGAAATAAAACCAGGAATCATTTTACTTACTGCTTGTAACAATACAGTAATTATCGGAAACAAAAATTACACTATAAATGGTACATTTTTAATAAAATTTCATAATGAGACAATAAAAATAGGAAATCAATTATACAAAAATTTCATGGCACCACAATTAAATATTGAACCACCAATTTTTCAACAAACACCATTTGAAAAAGAATTTATGAATATTTTATCACTTGAAATGTTAAGCGAATTACACATCAATAATACCAAACATATTGTACTTCTTAGAAAAGAATCGACTATGAATAAATATCTACTAATTATTTTCGTAAGCATATTTGTCACCTTTGTAATAGCATTAAGAACATGTTGTAAATTAAAAAAAGAAATTATAATACAAACGTCAATACCTACAGAAGTAAAAAATCACGAATTACCAAATTTTGCAAACCCTACACTTCAAAATGTGACCACATACCCAAAGTTCAATGACATACCTTTTTTTTTAATTAAACGTTTGCGGACAACCGTCTTTAAGAGGGGAAGAGTTAACGCGGTCAACGCTTCAAACCTTAAATCGCTGTTTCATAGATTCTTTTATAACAATAACCAAAATTGCTAGCGTAGCGTCTGCACTTTTGCAATTGCTTCAAAAGAATTGATGACAATAGCAGACGTAGCCGTTAAATCGTAGGTGTAAAGTTTAAGTAGAAATTAAATAAGAATCACTTTTGTATTGACTACCAATAAAGACAGACTAAAAATTTATTAAATTTGTTTTTTTTCGAGAATTGCTCTGACATTTCTCTAACTTACATATTCGATATCATATTCGATATCAGTAGGTATTTAAAAAACTTGGTTTCCAAATAATGTGATTGTTAGGTTCGCATGTATATTACAATGCTAAAATAACAATTTACTGAATTGAAACATTTTTGTTCATTAAAAACTGTTAATAATGCATCAAATATGTTCCAATTTATATTGGAACACTGTTTGACATTTATCGGGAAAAAAAATATCGATAAATTCAACACTGCACTCATCTCTTCAACTTATCAGCTGTTTTTTAAGTTGGTACTAGCTGCTGACTATGAATAGAGACTTGTTTTAATTTGGAACCTAACTTTGAGTTGTAGATTAGTTGGTATGAACTTAGAATCACGACTATGAATATGCGCCAAAGCTTTTATATTTTATTACAAATTTTCTATTCGTGAGATAGTTTTTAAGTAAGCAGTGCATATTAGCGGGAAGAATATGCTGTAGTTTGTATAAAAGTACTTCGTGTCATTCTTTATCGAAGGCCTGGGTGATATCGAGGAAAACAGCGCTGCAGTACTGTTTTTTTTTCGAAAGTGCATTCTATTGAGCCCACAATGCGGTGCACTTGCTCGATAGTACCATGCTTTTCGCGGAAGCCAAACTGATGATCGGGAACCTCTTGTTTTTCTGTAATTTTGGGTGAAATCAATTTTATAAGAGGTTTTTCGAAGAGTTTCGATAACACAGAGAGCAAACATATAAGGCAGTATGAAGACACATTATTGGGATTTTTTCAGGTTTGGGAATCATTGTAACTTGAGAAAGTATGCAATCATTTGGGTAGTGACATGTTCTGAAGATCGCATTTAATATGTGCACTAATTGAGTTATTGCAACTGTTGGCAGTTCTTTTATCATTCTGGGCGTTATCATTCCCTGCCTTGGTGTTTTTTTTGGATCCAAGCATTTGTTTATTGCCTCCGCAAGTTCATTTTTTTAATCGTGACTGTACTAGATATGAGTGGGATTAATGTTGGCAATGGGATATCACGTGGTTGCATCGCCTTAAACACTTAATTCGATTTTACTTTAATTTCTTTAATTTATGTTGTAGAAGTTGAGATTTTGAACAACAAAACATTACAATGTATACATTAGGGTACATTAGGGTATTACTAACTGAGATCTGGTAGGTAAGTACTAGAAGGATGTACTTAAGGGCAATGACGTATTATTGTATATCTCCTCGAGACAAAAATTTTGATATATTATACTTTAAAATCGGATAATAAATGGTGACGATATGATGAAATATGTCAATGCGCTACCCCTACGTTCGGTAAAAATATTAATTATATTTTTTTTAAATAGTTCTATGAAATAATAGGTATACTTCCTTTGCAAGAGTTTAATGATTTTTCGAGAGCTTTAATTTTCTGTAATTGGAATGGTATATTAGGGTGGTACTAACTGAGATCTGGTGGGTAAGTACTAGAAGGGTGTACTTAAGAGCAAGGACCTATGAGACATTATTATAGGCCTCCTCGACACAAATTTTGATATATTATACTTTAAAATTGGATTATAAATGGTGACAATATGAAGAAATATGTCGATGCGCAACCTCTACGATCGGCCAAAAAAAAAAGACAACTTTATTTTTTCGAGACGGTCTATTGGACAGCCCCTATAGTTTGCTGTATGGTTGCCACCGCAACTGCTGCATTTTTTAACATTTGCATCCTCTTTAGTTTTTTGCACAAGTTTGTGGGTTGGAGATCGACACATATTACGCACACGCTGGGAAGTGTGCAATACGATTTTGTGTGGCAGTATTCTTGGCAATTTTGGCACTGAATTGGTCCTGGACGCTTATGAGGTTCTTCCACAGTAGTTTTGCGATGTAGAAGATATCGCAATGAGTAGATTGGGTGAGTTTGCACCTTTTTATAACCCTTATATTAACTTGCTTTGGGTGGACTATATATATATATATATATATCCTCAAATCTGCGGCGAGCTTTTTCATACACTTCCAAGACCTAGAGAGCTGAAATTTGGAACACTGATAGAACCCCGGTGACAATGCATTCTATTAAATTTTGGGGTCCATCAGAGGCGTAGGGGGCCGTGGGGGGACTCAAACCCCTTTTTTTAAACATGCCATAACTTCCAATTCCTTCAAGCTACAAAGATGAAATTTTGTAGGTGGGTTCTTATTGGCAAAATAAAATTTTATACTCTTTGGAAAGGGGGGTGTGGGGGCAAAGGGGAGCGGGATGGAGCCAATTCAAAGTTCTAACTTTCGTATTTTTTAAGCTACAGGGCTGAAATTTTTTACTTAGGTTCGCATTGGGGAAAAAGAGTAAAAAAGGGGGAAAAAAAGGGGGAGAAAAGGGGGGAGAAAAAATTTTTTTTTAATTTTTTTAAAAAAAGAGGAAAATAAAAAAGAGTAAAAAAGTTTTTTTAATTTCCGCAATTTAAATTTATAATTAAGGGTTTTTGGCGACTTCAAAATCTGAAATGATATTGGGAACAAAGTAGCCAAAAAACATTAATTACAAATTAAAATTGCGGAAATTAATTTAAAGGAAATTTTTTTCTGCTTTTTGTCGTTTAAAGGGTTATATTTTAAAAAACTTTTTTTTTACTCTTTTTTATTAGGGACTTTGGTTCCACTCGGAATAGTGGTTCCACTCGCAATAGTAGTTGGGCAATTTTATCTCGATTTTGTACGTGGTAGCGCTCTTCGTTTAAAGCGCTTTTTATTTCATTGCATTCAACCAACGAGTCGATGCGTTTTAAAATAACGGAGAGACCTTTGGAGCTTTTGAGCGGATATGTGTAATAGCTCTTTTTTTGATTTATGGAAGGAATCGACAATTTTCCTGTAATTTTGTTCATTATATATTTGTATTTTGGTTTCTTGAATATTTCCTTTGCCGATAGGGACTACATAAAAGCTATTCACGCCAACAATTTGAGTGATTTCCTTCAACAATAAATTTGGTGTAAGTGGTGTAAGTCTCTGCTTTGAAAAGTAAATATCAATGCCTGTCTGCCCTGTCGTCGATTTTGTATTTGGATTTTGACTTTGGATCGAATTCCAATTCCACTCAGAACTTTGGGGAATTTTATCTCGATTTTGTATAATAAAAACGGAGGGACCTTTGGAGCTTTTGAGTTAATATGTGTAATAGCTCTTTTTTGAATTATCGAATATATATTGTTGTTATATATTTTAATTCTTCCCTTAAGAATAGGGATTACATGAAATGTGTTCTCACCAATAATTTGGGAAATAATTTTTTTTAGAGGATTAGATTTTTTTTAGAGGATTAGGGGTTTAAGAACTTTTGGAATCGGATCCGAACTCGTAGTTTCGCCAAGAATGGCAAATCAGTTTTGCCCTAATTCAGTAGACTTTTTTTGATTTGTCTTTTGCATTTTGGAGGAATTCATATTTCCAGGAGGAGAACCTCTTCGTTTGAAGTGGGCGTCAATGCCTGTCTGCGCTGCCATTGTCTTTATAGTATGCTCTCTAGAGATAGAGCTACTTTGAAGTTTAGTTGTTTTAAATTTATCGACAAATTTTTTTCTGCTCATTTGTGTTCTGAGCGGGAGTAACGCAAAGAGGAATTTGCATGTTGTGCTGAAATGGAAGATAAATAATCTCTGCAAGTTTACATTTAAATAAGTGATCCTGGAAGTATGCACATTTGTGCTGAAAGATAAATTAAGTGGCCCAGAAGTATGCAAAGAATTTGGCAGTTTGCCAAAGATAAATATTGACTGCTGCACAAAGTAGCAAAAGAAAGAAAGTGCAATTGAAGTTAATGTCAGGAAATGCACGATTAATATTGAAAAGTGTATTAAATAGTTGCGCCTGTTCAGGAATGAATTGGATGAAGCAAAATGTGTAACCTTGCTTATTGTGCAAATGTTTTCTGGGAATAGAACTCACCGAAGTTAAGAAATCACAGAATTTCACAAAAGAATATCACTGAAATTTAATGTTAAGAAAAGCTGAAAATGTAATAAAACCTCTGCACCTGTGCAATGCTCTTAAGTTCAGTCACAGAAAACAAGTGAAAAGCAAAAAATGAAACGGCAGTTAGCGCAATGATGAAGCTGTGATCTTCTTACCACTACGCCACGTGTAATCTATGGATCTAATCTATGCTAACTGAAAGATAAATAATGGTAACCCCAGAAAGTATTCAATGGTGTGCGGCAGTACTTGAGCATTAAAATGATGATCCTGGAAGGATGCAAGCTTTCGCTTTCAAATATATGAAGGCGACCCAGAATTATGCAGAGAATTCGGAATTTTCACGATTTTCACACTTTTCCGGGTGAATTTTCTGGGTTTTCATGCCACCGAGAAGAAGACAACACAAAAAATAAAAAAGAGTAAAAAACAAGTTTTTTAAAATATAACCCTTTAACCGACAAAAAAGCATAAAATAAATTTCCTTTAAATTAATTTCAGCAATTTCGATTTAAAATTAAGGGTTTTTGGGTACTTTCCTCTGAATATCATTGCAGTTTTTGGGTGCACAGTTCATTTCTAATGCAATGAGTAACACATTTCGCGACGTTGTTTTATATATATAGATGTATGTTTTTTTGTTGATATATTCATTGAATTATTAGTTTGAAATAAAAACATTTAACTACTTTTGTAATGTGTTTTCATAATTTTTTATTGGGACCCTTTACTAAGCAACAGGACTAGAGATGTAAAATGACTTCTTGACTGAATTTGACTGTCAGTCATTTACAGTCAAATTCGTCAAAAACAGTCAAATTGACGTCAAATTCAGTCAAATTAGTCAAAAACAAAAACTGAAAGGAATAAATCAGAAAACTAACTTCCCACGAATTTCTAACTCCATTGTCGCTCGATTGATGCAGAATTTGTTGTATTTTCAAAATTAATTTATTTTTATCAATTTTATAAATTAATAATCGTACAAATAACGCAAGAAAACAGTAAAATGGACAATGCAATATGCAGATAACAATAAAATTATAACAAAAGTATTAAGAAAAAGATGCGTTTCACAAATAAGTATATTCCCATTCTTAAATTTTGATCCCAAAATTGATTCGTAGCCACAGTATATGAAATAAAGTTCATTGCAGATTATTAAAAATCGCTGAATATATGTACAAATACAACCTAAATTGGGACCAAAATTTAGGAATGAGTTATATAGGTACATGAGTGAGTTTCATATAAAGAAAGAATTATTCTAAAGGATCTGTATCAGAATGTGAAATTTGAATTTCTGCATTGGATTCCATATCCGAGTCGCACTCATTTTCGAGGTGGGAATTTTCAGTAATTCGAAGGTTCGATCGCACAAATACAAGTTTCTCCACTATTTTTTTTTCCAGGCGGTTCCTGCGCAAAGTAGGTTTCGTTCCAGTTTCGTTCCAGTTTCCTTCACTTGCAGCCGATGATATATAATATCGTTCTGAGAGCCCGCAATGAGAGAGTTATCGTCACTTGCTGTTGAAGAGTCAAGTGGGGTGGTATTTTCGACGACTGCTTGAAATGGTACTGCCGTTGCCCTTACGATGTGTTTTCGTTTTACCTCCTCCGGACATAAGCTACATTTTATTATGTGTCCCCTTAGTCTGGTTGTAGTTGCATTTCCATATAAATGGCTACAATATATGCATGTAGCGCATTTTTTGCTTCCCGATTCTTCCAAAATTGTGAAACACTCCCCAATAGTGCTAGTATGTCTTGGCATAGTGTGTGGATGCTGCTGATGAGGTTATTATGATTTTAAATTGTATTTTATTTATTCTAAATTTTAAACTTACCAATTGAAAATGAGAGAACACAAAAAGATAAAAAATTCGTTGTTTTTTGGAAAATTTAAAAAAAATTTTTGAAATATTTTTCAGTGACATTATTTTAGTCAAATTCAGTCAATTTGACTGACTATGACCAGTCATTTTCAGTCAATGACTATCGTGACTAGTCAAAGTCAGTCATTTTACATCTCTAAACAGGACCCTTTTTGAAAATTTTCAACGGTCACCCTGATCGAAATTAACTCTATCCATTCACAATGGAATACTCTGCCTACACTTTCACTTCTCTGTTGTTTACGTGGGCAACGCCACGTGCTATAAATGAAATTTATGTTGAGACGGATTGTTAATCTCCGTAGTGAAAAATTCGTTGTGCTTGAAAAGAAAAGATGAGGATTTCCAAACGTAATGTATATATTTTCTTAATATTTTCGTGCGAATTTTTCGACGATCTTACCTATGGTACTTCTAAACAGCGAGTAAAATAAAAGTATTTGGCGCTTTTTGGCTATGCCGAAGTCGCTGCTTCGGGAGAACTCCTAGTGAGTTAAACGCCCTCTATCTTTGAAAAAAGCAAGTATCTTAATTCTAATTCAATTCAAAAATTCACAATGACGTTTGGTACTAGTGCATATGTAAAAAATTAATAAAATTCATATTGTAACTCATTTTAATTCATTTTAATTCATTTTTAAATTCCAAAGCGTCAATTCCAAATATATTGTACAGAAAATCCTAGTCCGTACCCACTCCTCTCCTTACAACGGGCAAGAGCTCGAAATCACACACCCAAATATAGTGTGTTGTGCAACTGGCTCTCCTGCACTAAACCTCTTTTAATAATTTTGGGGAACACATCCCCTCCCAAACAAAAATACGACGGATCCGACACATAAAACGATTCATCCGCCAACTGCAACTCCTCGAATTGGCACCTGTGCACCGATCGAGTGCGACGGTGAAACCCTGCTAAAATTCGGACGGACTTCTGCGTACTCATCCAAGCGCCCAAATCTACCACCCATGTGATGGTACACCTCTCATCCGATCCTCTCCCTACAGTCTACAGCCTAAACCGATCCACCAATGACCGGGAGACCACCGACACGGGGCAGCACTGATCTATGTCATTGATGATCATCACCCTTGCAGTTGGGTATATGAGCGCTATGCGCTGTGTGGCATGCCTTGGTACTAAATCCAGAGATGCTCGATTTGCCTATGTTCAGATCGCTAACGGTTTTGGCGACGATGCTCGTGGCGACGATGGTCCTGACGGCCATCACTCCAACGACAAAGCTGACGAGATGCGTGGTAGCGGTTGAGGTCGAACTCCCGATCGTTGACGATTAAAATCAGTACGGCGTTAGCGATTTGCGTCGTGATTCGCCCGTCTTGAGTGCTGACGTGAGTGTTGACGATTTTGGTCGAAATCCGACGGTCGAGGTCGAACTCCCGAACGCTGACGATTTTGGTCGAGGTCCGACGGTCGAGATCGAACTCCCGAACGCTGTCGATTTTGCTCGAGGTCCGACGGTCGTGGTCGAACTCCCGAACGCTGTCGATTTTGCTCGAGGTCCGACGGTCGTGGTCGAACTCCCGAACAAGCGTGGTATTGCTTTGAGCCTGGTCGAGCATCAGAGCTGGTATACCGATCTCGCAATGACTCGATGATTTCTCGCGCATTCATTTGAGGCTTTCCGTCACTTCGTAAAGCTGGTCGAAGCGGACGCATCGCCGTGCACGGTGGGGCGATTCCCTCTGAATCGTTGCCCAATTTCAACGGCTCAACAGCGCTTGCTCCCGATAATGATTGGGCCCGTACAGGTTCCCGCGGCACTTCGATGACCGTTTCCGCAGACGAGCTAATGTCGTCTTCACAATCCTCTGACGATTCCTCTTCAGACGCGGTATCACCAAATCGACGAGGCGCGTCAACGTGCTCATCATAGAGCATACTATGGTGCTTCTCCTGGCAGTGCCTACATCTTGCTTCGCTGTTGCAGCCAACGAGTAAGTGGGGCCTTGACAATCAGTTGGTGCAATACCGATGGAGCAAAACCTCACGCAAGCGAAACTCTACTGCCATGTTACGAAATAGTCGTCATTCATTTGCAGTTAAATTCTCCCCTCTCACTACAACCAAATCATCAATTTCCAATTGTGGTGAACTCCTCAAAAGTAAATTTCATTGCTCCTGCTACCTTTCGAAAGTGCGTTTTAAAACTTTTGACACCTGATTCCCACAGTCATCGCATATGGGGAGCTCCAGAAGGATTAAAATGCCAAACAACTCCCTGATACAGTTGACTGTCGACCAATAAATTTCGCGCAGAACTAAAAAATTCACGAAATTCTAGTTTAATACTTTTCGATGCTCCTACAAAATTAGTTCCATAGGTCACTTGTGACTTCTAAATGTATTGCCTTCGTAGAAAAGCACACGAAAAGACACACATAGCCTTTTGTTATGAGGCACGCACGACCAGTACAATTTTTTATATCATAAGGACCAGCGAAATCAATACCAGTTGTCGCGAACGGTAGCGAAAACTCAGTGAGAGCAGCTGGTAGGGCTGCCATAATCTGGGAATGTTCCCTTTTCTTATTTATTACACATACTTTACAATTGTGTATAACGGTTTTTACTAAATTTTTTGCGCATATAATAAAGAATTCCATCTGTAATAACCGTAATACCAGATTGTTACCACCATGCAATAAAATATCATGGGTGAATTGGACCATAAGTCGTGAAAATTGACAATTGTAGGGTAAAATAGCAGGATGTTCTTTTCGGAAATCTCACGATATTCATTTGGAAAATGTACCTTTTGAGATAAACCGACGAGCCTATTTTTGACATGGTCAAGTTCTTCTTTCGTTAGCTGCGCTAACTGAACCCGGTCCTCTTTGCTATACTTGGGACAGACGCGATAGTAAAATCGAAACACTAAAGCCAATATACGCAATGCTCGTGGAAGTGATGAAAATCGATCTAATGGCAAATGGCAAATAGTCACCATAGCGGTTCCTAGTAGCACATTTTTCTTATTCATCGCGAAGCAAGCTTGTACATTAATATTTTCTGAAGGACTTGAGGTTACTTGAGCCGTTAGTACGCGATGGTCTGACTTAGGAGACAGAGGGGGTTTTGATGTTCCAGCCTGATTTGCAGGTGGACTTACAAATTCCTTATGAAAAAGGATATTACAGGTCGCACAGCTAAATTGGCTTTTACAGTCTTTCATATGATGTGAATATCCTAAACAATTTATACAGAACTGCTGTTTACGCACTGCTGCTAACCTTCCGTTTATGTTCATGCCCAGAAATGTAGGACAGTTCCTAAGGGCTGTAGTGTTGGACATAGTTTACAATTAGGACCAACAGTCGTATGGTGGGATTGCACTTTTTTATTTGAAAATGCCGGTTGAGGTGGTGAAAATGATTTGTTCCTCTCAGATTTATTTGATACTGATCGGAGATCTGAAATTGTTTCCAAAGTTTGGAATCTATTTGTTACGAAAGTGTCCGCAAAAAAGTTTCTTGACCGGTGTAAGACGCGAATTGGTAATATAAATGGCAGAGAATAAGTCACGGAACGATGGCCATGTCGCATAATCACCATAAAATACTTCAAGGAGACAAGCGAATATGGTGTCCAGGTGTATTATCGACTATTGCCTCAGCGCCTTGAATATTTGGAGTACTTTGGGCTGAAGTATGGTGCGCCGTTAAATTATGCGCGAATTCACCCATTTGTGCCGCTGTCGCAATGTACGCATTGTAACAAGTTTTAAATTTTAATTTTATTATGTCGATGGCGCCCTTATTTTCGCCACAAGTCTTCATCACTGCTTTCAGACCTATGTCGTACGCCTGCTTCAACTGCACCCATTGGGACTTTAATTCTTCGCGCTGCACTTTCATAGAAAATATGCTGTGATCTTCCTGTCCCGTTTCGTTGAAGTCCCGCTCGAATTCTAAAAGGGCGTCCGCTAAATTCACGAAATCTTCCAAAGCGGTCATTTTGTATGATATTTTTAATTATTTAAAAGTTATTAAAAAATACGAGCGAGCAAGGGAATATTAAAATATATTTTTGTAAATTATTGGCCTAGTTACCAAAACCGCACTGCAATTAAGAAATTCCTAAAAAATTTAAAAAAAACACCAAAATATTTTGTTCTTATACGAACACTTTTTATGTTAAAAAATATTTACAAAAAATTCAAACAAATTCGCAAATGTGGACTGTAGGGTATTAAAATATATTTATTAAATATATTTATTTTTAGAGACCGACCGAAATTCGGTTTCGGTTTTTCGGCCAAAAAAGCTGTTTCGGCCGTGTTTCGGATTCGGCCGAAAAATAAAATATCGCTTTCGGCCAAATTTCGTTTTCGGCCGAAATTCCTATATTTCCGCCGAAAATTTCGGTTTGATAGAATAATGTAACAAATAAATAACAAAGATTACGCTGATCGACAAAACTGAACTTTTTGTGTGTTAAATATACATGATAGACAAATTCTTATGTATTTTGACACGCTGGATACGAAAATAATAATAATGAAATTTTTATGGCACCAAAAATGCAATTTTTGTGGCTTTTGCAGAAAAATGGTACGTGCTGGAAAAATTTAAAGTTTATTTTCGGATTTAGCGTATCAAAATACATAAGGAACAACCAAGTGGATAAAAGCGGTATGTAACACAAATTTAAGCATTGATCGTAGTTTCGAAGAATCAGAAGCGACAAAGAAGACATGTCCTATCGGAGTAGATCTAATTCTCACGCAATGATTTATAAATTTCTACTGCTTTACTACGGTAGCAGATTTTTCTACTTCCCTCAATATATTTTCTACTACTATGGTAAGAAATCTACTCCTCAAAATATTATGTGAGTTTCATACAATGCAAAAGTACTATTCTTTCTACAATTCTGCTTCCCCGACAGAAATTTCTACAACTCGTAGAATTTCTAGTACTCTACGCATAAACCCGTATCTACTCCCCTCTCTTGAAATCTACTACCCTGACAGTAATTTCTACTACTCTTGATTTCCACGCATTTGATAGTTTGCTTCTAAATTCATCTAATTCATGATTTGAACTTAAAATGATCGGCCCATATTCATAGTCAAATTAAGCTCCAACTTAACTTTAGTAATCTACTAAGTTGACAGATAATACACTGAACTGGCAGCTACTAAGCGATTTCAGCCTACTGATAAGCTTAATTATGTACCACTTTATTACATTAAAACTCAGAATTGTTTATTTTATTTTTTCGGTTTCGGCTTCGGTTTCGGCCGAAATTAAAAAAAGCGATTTCGGTCGGTCTCTATTTATTTTATCAAAATGTTTAAATATTTGATGTAAACAAATAAAAAATGCCGAAAATATAACTTTTTTAAAAATTTTATAAGTATATGTCAGATAGGCCGACTGTAGGTTTCTAGCTTTTGTACATAAAAGCAGCTGTTTGAAGCTTACCAACAAATTTCCTTATGAATTCTTGTTTTTGTTGTTTGTTTCGTCTCTATCTCCTTTGCTTCCACTTTTGTTTTACTTCTCTGCTTCACTTTTAATGTAATTCACTTTTGTAATTTACTTTACTTTTAACACTTTTTCAAATATATAAAATATAAAAATTCACACTTTCACTTTATCTTTAATTTATTCAATATTTTGCTCTCTTTTAGTGCCTTCTAGGTATGTATGTAATTTTCGTATTTTTTTATAACGACGAATCCTAACGGTCCCACTTACCCGCCCAACCGACCGAGGGGCACATCCGCATGACGCACGGATTTGGTGACCGAACAGCCGTAATCCGGATTACGCTGTGTAACCGATCGCGGGTAAACATATCTTGAAATTCGTTTCAGCTACAGATTAAAATCATCAGCTGATAAAACGCATATTAATAAAACGCGAATTAGGTTATGAATGACACTTTTTTTTAAATTTTTTTTGATATTTCTTTTGGAGCTTTTTTTTTTTTTTTAATTTTATCTCTTCACTTTCTACTTCACTATTCCTTCTATTTAAAGAAATTATATTTTATTTAAATTAAAACACTGAATTAAATTTAATATTGCAAAACAAAAGCGCGAGTCCGCCGTCGAAAAAAAGAAGCAAGGCTATTAGTAAGCCGAAGCAGAAACTTGCTAGAGCCTCTGTTGGCAATTTCGCGAGTGCCAATTCGCTTCAAGCTATGCTTAGAATTTTGAACTTTATTTGTATATGTGCGAGGGAGGAATTGGTCGAATTTAACGAAGATGAGTTGGTGTAGTGAGAGAGTGAATTTATATTGAATTGAGCGGAATTTCGTTCGTTTTCTTGTTCTATCTATTTCTTGTACTTTATTTAACTTAAATTAAGTTCAATGCACTTTTATACATAAAGCACCAAATAATTATAGAATGCAACTTACTTTTATAACGATGATAACGATGCTGTGGTGGTGGATCTGCTGCTACAGCTGTTGATGTTGATTATGACGGTTGATGATGGGGGAGATGGCGAATTTGTCGTTGTCTCAGCTTTCAACGCGTTTCACTTTCCGAATCCGGTTCGAAGGACCAATAAATATTTCAAATTTAAGTTGAGAAGGATGGTTCATCTCCGTAGTGAAAAATTCGTTGTGTTTGAAAAGAAAAGATGAGGATTTCCAAAGCGCTATAATATATATATTTTCTTAATATTTTCGTGCGAATTTGTCAACGATCTTACCTATGATATTTCTAAACAGCGATTAAAATAAAAGTATTTGGCGGTTTTTGGCTATGCCGTAGTCGCTGCTTCGGGAGAACTCCTAGTGAGTTAAACGCCCTCTATCTATCTATAGCAAGTATTTTAATTCTAATTCATTTCAAAAATTCACAATGACGTTTGGTTTAAATATTATATATATTATATAGTATATATTTAAATTTTTGAATTTCAATTCAAATGAAAAATTTTTCAATTGAAGTTTTTTTTTCGGTTTTTATGTTAGGTTGATTTTGTGGTTTTTATGAAAGTAAAATGGTTAAAAAGTTCTTCTTATAGTAGAGCATGTTGTTCGAACTGCTGGGTATTTCTAGAATTTGGAGGGTATATTAGAAATTCGTAGTCATTACTTTTAGTTTTCCACTTCATTACTTTTAGTTTTCCACTACCTATAATCTGAATAAAATGCTAAGCTTTTTGTTCCGCATTTTGTGACGCAGTGTAATCGACGCAAAATAATGTATTTTCATATTTTTTATTATTTTAGTGCATGGACTTAGGATTTGGTTCAATGGTGTCTAGAGCTATCTTAATGCATGTCTCTGCTGACCAGGGACGTTCTAGAGCAATTCTACATCAGGCGGATGGCCTCTCTCATTTGATACATTCGATTGATAGTCGTGCAGATAAGCAGAAATTTTTAGAGCAACATCATGCTGCGTTTATGATTCCCAAACGGCTTGAATTCCAAGGACAACTTGTCGACGACAATATTGAACCGGACATGCAAAAAGCTCTTTATTTGGATATGGAACATCGTCTACAGATATTAGGACACAGATTAAGTAGTTTGCGTACTGAGTCGGACGAAATTTGGAAATCCTTGGAAACGGCAGAAATTAAATTATTGGAACACTTTAACCATGATGATTGCGATACCAGCGAAATGTTTACTAATGTGAAACGCATTCCACGAAAGACACCAGCTTTCAATGTAACATCTAAAGTTAAAGCCGATAAGCACGAAATCGAAGACTATTACATACTGGTAAATTAAATTGGTCGGATAAAGAAAAGTCGGCGCGGAAACTTTTTTGGAATCGGTTGAAACATATGGAATAAGATATATTAAAGAAAAAAAAAGAATGATAAAATCGAAGCTTGCATTCAGCTGTAAGGCAATTTAAAAAAATAAGTAAATATCGATTTCAATTGCTATTATCGGCCAAACCAACAGTGTTACGTTCATATTTGAGATCAGCGACCCCAAACTAACTAATGTATAAAGTCAAAATCTGAGCACTATTTCCAATGTATCTAATTTTGTATGGGGACAAAGAAGTGTATTCCGCGCCGACTTTTCTTTATCCGATTGGTTCAAAACTTCACATAAGTCCTTTTATATGCAGAGAAACCAAACTGGCCCTGTCGGACAGTTTCTAAGTTTTTGAACCGGTCTAGTACACATAGTTTGTATGCGGCTCGAACGAGCCTACATTTTTGAATCAGAACACAACTTCTTCAAACCGAAAAATCATAAGTTTGAAGCAACACAATTTGTGTTGCTTTATGTTGGTTCTTTGGTTAGGGTCGTTTCATGACTTTCGCTTGTGGGTGGCAGAGTGGCGTGAAGCCTGACAAAAATTAGTCCAAGTCGGCCTAATGGAAAAACTCTATGCCACGCAAAATACAAAATTTTCGGCCAAAAAAAGCTGTTTTGCCTGTGTTTTGATTCGACCGAAAAATAAAATATCGTTTTCGGCCCAATTCCGTTTACGGCCAAACTGTGAATTAATGTGAATTAATGTCTATCGATATAAAATATGGTTTTTTTTTGCTGGTTTGTTAATATAAATAGGCGCAGGCCTTGTTCCTTTGCGAACTCTTCGATAGCTCTCGAAATCGTTTCTAAAATAAAAAGAACAGAAAATTCGATTCCAATTAATTATACTTTATTTCTGATTTCAAATCTTTACGGAAATTCTTACCGGCTTTTCTTGGTATTCGAGAGAGAGTGATTATTAAGTTTCAAAAAGCCAAAAAGCCGTCGGCAAAACCGAGATCGCAATTCTTGAAAGCAGATTTCGCCACAGACAACAGCGCTCCCTACATTTAACAAATTTATATAAGGTAGTGTTCATATTTACGCGGTTGGCGTCAACATTGCCGCCCGTCTTGCAGCAGCACTGCAACTAAATCTACTACTAAATTACAAAATTTCATATTCATAAAAAATGGAGGGCGTACATTTCTAAAAATGGTGATCAGCGCAATACAAATTCAATTTAATAAAAATACATACAAATTACATTTGGTAATTTCCTCTAAAAATTCGTGATTTCACTCAAAAGGTTGAAGTCTTTTGTGATTTCACTCAAAAGAATGAAATCAATAAAAGATTGCAATAAAAAAGAATGCATTCTTCTGATTTCATTCCTCTGAAGATTGCATTCACTTATGAAATCAAAAGAATGCATTCAAAAGGCTGCATTAATTTAACTTAAAACAAAAGAATGCAATCTTGTGAATGGAAAAAGACTTCAAAAAATTGAATGGAAAATTATGATTTCAAAAAAGACAAAGATTTCAATCTTTTACTCTGCAGTTAAAATGGCATTCAAGGAATGTAATTTATTGCTGACTTAAAACCTAAAAAGAGTGCATTCTTTTACAGCTCTGACACTTGGCCATGATAATTACATTAAGAAGCTCGTCTAAAATCCCTCGAGGGTTGTAGCGCCAAAATATGTATGTATGAAGGACATATGGTCACTAAAGCTGTCCCTAACATCACCCCTTTCTTACTTGTCGTGAAATGCGTCTGAACCCTATCGACATGACCTTGCGATGTGGATGGTTCAGTGGATAAATCACTTAAAACCGAAATGTGGCTACGGTCTGCACCATCTGATGGCGCAGGAGAATTAGGCGGTGACCCAAGTCCTTCACGATGAAGTAGAGAGTTATGACGCCTCTTGCTAGTTGTAAGAGGCGTCATAACTTGTAATTGCTCGTACAATCTTTCACCTTTTGAGAACTGACAGTTAAACACAGATGCAACCTCCTTCCTGTTGACAACCTGTTGCTAACACTCATGTCTAAAAATTGTGTACAATTCCACAGTGGGTGTTGTTGCGTATCACAAAGTTTACAATTCGCCTGGTAAACGTTTGCTTGATGATACTTTACTTTTCTAGTCTGATTCTGGGTTTTTATTTTGGTAGCTATTGGTTGCTAATTTGTGCGCAGTCATTATTTATCTTAGGTAAACAGGCAAATTCGTTGCATTCTTCTGGGCCGCTTAATTTATCTTTCAGTACAAAAGTGGCCAAAATTCCTTAATTTTAAATCGAAATTGCTGAAATTATTTTAAGGAAATTTATTTTCTGCTTTTTAGTCGGTATTTAAAAAAATATTTTTTTACTCTTTTTTATTTTTTACTTTTTTCTCCCTGATTTTTATACCCCGCTCACTAGTGTCCAAGGATTGTTGTTTTTGTCACACCGTTTGTAACGACCAAATTAGGCATGTCCGGTATGGAAAACTATATATATCGAGCCCTTTCCGCGAAATGGTCTCAAGCGCCAAAAATTTTGCAGGAGACAGTTTTTTTACTTTTTCATTTATGTATTTTTGAAGTTTAATGTCGCTAGGACAAAATTAAACTCTCTATATCTATGGAACTATGAATATTTCAGGTGCAACATTTATTATTATTATTATTGAACGGGATATGCACTGCGTCCAATAGTGAACTATTGTGCCCCGTCAAGGACTTATTGCAACTCTATAAGTCCTATCCCATTGAGAAATTGTAGTATCGGGCCTACTTCTAGGGATTTCAATATGTGTTCTGGTATTTGGTGGTCGCCCAGATATCTTTTCCGTTTTTGCATGAGTGCGGCGCACTCTCCTAAGATATGTTTTGAAGTTTCAGTGTCCTCCGTGCAAAACCTGCATTTGTCGTCCGATACTATTCTCAGTTTTGATAGGTGGTAGTTTAACCTACAATGTCCTGTCAAAATCCCTGTTATTATTCTTATACTCTTTTTTGGTAAGTTCATACATTCTTTATGTCGCTTTAGGTAGTAAGTCTCTAGTAGTGTTTTTGATTGTTTCAGGCCTTTTAGATTGCCCCAGTATAATTTCCGTAGTTTATCTTCTTCTTCTTTTAATATAATAGAGATGGTCCCTTTTCCCATTCCACAGAATGGTTCTGGCCCTACGAAGGGAGTTTCCACTCCTTTCTTTGCTAGTTCGTCTGCCATTTCATTACCTTCTATCCGTCTGTGATCCGGCACCCAGTAGATACAAACCCGATTGTGCAGGCCAAGCGTATTCAGTTTATCAAGGCACTCCCACAGAAGTTTAGAGCTTACCTGGTATGATTTTAGTGCTTTGATTGCCGCTTGACTGTCGGATAGGATTGCAATGGTTTGGTTCCGGTATTTCCGTTTGAGGTTGAAGTGAGCGCACCTATCAATGGCATATATTTCCGCCTGAAATATGCTGGTGTATTTACCCATGGGCTCAGAGTATTTTATCCTTGGCCCAAACACTCCTGCTCCTGTTTCTTCTTCCGTAAGAGACCCGTCTGTATACCAGGTTATCGTACTTTGGTTTATTGTGTAATTTTCATGTACACCTTCCCACTCCTTTTTATTGCTAAGTTGTGTTGCAAATCGTTTAATGAAGCTGAACTTCGGTATCATGTTATCTCTTGGTAGTGAGATTTCAGGGTATTGCTTCGTAAGAATATCAATCTTCCGACTTATGCAACAAGCTGACCCGACGCTTCCTCCAGTTATTCTTAGTATAGCCCTCTTCGCCTGCGTCTGAACGTAGATGTGAAGACGTGTTAATTCTAAAAGGACTTCAAATGATGCTGGTGGACAGCTTCTCATAGCCCCAGTTATACACACGCACGCTAATCTTTGCATTTTGGTTAATTCATTGATAACCGTTTGCTGATTTGTTCTTCCTACCCATGTTATCGCTCCATATGCGATCATTGGTCGTACGATTGCAGTATACATCCATCGTAGTATTTTTGGTGTACAGCCCCAGTTTTTCCCTGCGATGGACCTGCAAACCATAAGTGCTCTCTTGGCTTTCTTTGATACATTATCAACATGCTTTTTCCAGAGTAGTTTCCGATCCAGGGTAATGCCCAGGAATTTTACCTCTGTTTGAAGCTTCACTTCCGTTCCGTCTAACATAATTGGTTTCAGGTGCTTAAGTTTATATTTCCTTGTAAATGGTACAATAGTAGTCTTTGCTGGATTTACATTCAGTCCTACTTTTGTACACCATTTTTTAGTCACCTTCAACCCTTGCTGAATTCTTTCACATAGGGTATATTCAAATTTGCCCCTACAAATAATTACTACATCGTCGGCATAGCCCTGAAATGTAAATCCATTGCTCGCCAATTCTTCAAATAGTTCGTCCACAACGATGCTCCACATCAGTGGGGATAGCACTCCCTCTTGTGGACATCCTCTCGTTGTAGTTGCTATTAAGGCCCCAGTGCCTGCTGGTATCTCTATCGTTCTAGTTTTCAGCCATAATGCTAGAGTATTACTAACACCTCTGCGGATGAGAGCATCTTTTATGGCCTCGTGTGAAGTATTGTCGAAGGCACCTTCAATATCGAGGAATGCACATATAGCTATTTCTTTTGTTTCAAAAGTTTCTTCTAGTACATTTGTCAGTTGGTACAGAGCAGCTTCCGTTGATCTACATGCCCTATATGCATGCTGACTGGTATGTAGCGGGATGCTTTCTAGAATCGTTGTTCTCACATAATTGTCTACAATTTTCTCTAGAGTTTTCAGTACAAAGGAAGTTAAGTAGATCCTTCTTCCCTACCTTCGGTATAAATACCACTCTTGCTCGCCTCCACCTCTTGGTATGTAACCCAAAGCGATACTGCCTCTCGCAATTTTCATTAGTGGGCATAGGAGAAGCTCTATGCCTTTCTGAAGTAGTCCTGGAAAAATGTTGTCTGCACCATGAGATTTGAATGGTTTGAAGGTGCCCACCGCCCATCTTATGCGTGCTTCTGTACATATTCCGTTCGCTATCTTCCAATTCTCTTTCTTCGATCTACCTATGTATTCCATATGGTGTACAGTTGTTGTCCCTGGGAAATGAGTGTCTAGAAGTAGTTGGGCCTTATCTTCCTCATTTTCCGAGAATCTTCCATCGTCCTTTTTAAGACTAACCGAAGATATGCTTTTGTTCTTGGCCACCGCTTTATAGAGTCTTGACGCCTCAGTGGTATGCTCAATGTTTTCACAGAAACTTCTGAAACTCGAACGCTTTGCTCTTCTGATTTCGTTACTATAGTTTGTAAGAGTATTCCTATAGTTCGACCAATCTCCTGTTCTTTTTGCCCGATTGAACAACCTGCGAACCTTGGTTCTCAGTTTAGATAAATCTTTGTTCCACCATGGTACGTCTTTTGATGAGTGTATTTCGCTGATTGGACAGCTTGCCTCATATGCATCATTAATAACTTTATTAAAGTTGTCTACCGCTGTTTCTAATTCTAGCTCATTCTTGATATTGTTGCCAGCTCCCATATGGACTGTGTTATTGCTCAGATGATCTAGATATATGTCCCAATTTATTTTCTTGGGATTTCTTATACGTTTATTGATTGATGGAGAGCCATCTATGTCAAATCTTAGCATCCTATGATCAGACATCGATGGCTCTTCAGAAACCCTCCAATTGTGAACCAGTCCCCTCATTAGAGTATTTCCTAGTTATGTCTAGGACCTCTTCTCGCGCACTGGTTACAAAAGTTGATGTATTTGAAACATTACAAATTTCCAATTCATTACTAAGAATAAATTCGAGAAGGTACTCACTCCTTTGGTTGTTGTCTGTGCTGCCCCACGCCTCGTTATGCGCGTTGGCGTCACACCCGAGTGTAAATTGTAACTTCTTCTCGTTACAGTAGCTCACCAGTCTAGTGACTAAGTCCGGTGGTGCATGGACGTCGTCTCCTGGAAAATACCCTGTCGCTACTACAACGTCGCGTATGATCCCTTTGATGTTGATTGGGATTTGTACCGCTACCAGGTCTCCCGAAAGAAATTCTGAAAGACATATATATTTCAAACCGTTAGTTAGTAACACACAGGCCCTTGGTTTTTCGCATCGTATGACATCGCGTGTCTTTACATGACAGACCTCGTATCTGCCCCCTGAAGACCCAGGGTTCCTGGACCAGCACTATTCCAATATTCTCCAGAGCTCAGTTTGGAGTCCCTCGTTCTGAGCGATGAGGAGGCCCAAGAGTTTCTTGATGTCCACACCTGCCGCTTTTGGAAGGTATTCAGTTGCCATGTGTACATTAGGTATGTTGTCCCCACTGCACGTCGTCAACTCCACACCTTTCCAGTTCGGCAGTTTAGGAACCGTCAACCTCAACCATTGTAACGACACGGTTTCTCCGCCTATGGCCGGGGCAAGTCAGCGGGTGCCAGGAGTCGTCACTCTTATTTATTTGATTCAAGGACCCCTTTTTGATTTTAAACACAATCAGTGAATTTCACAGTCTCTTTATTTTCTTACTCTATTTCACAATTCACGGTTTTGTAATTCAGAGATTTCACGAGTTCCGTGTAACAAAAGTTCAATTTTAATTAATTTAATACATTCTTAACAAAATTCAAAAGATAACTTGAAAATAATACTTCGTCGAAAGTACGTGATGTCCTTGGTCGGTGCACAGTCCTTATGGTCAGACTCACAGAGATCGGAATCCCCCTTGAGGCTAGTTCGTCCTGTTCAATGGTCCGTATAGTCAGACTCACAGAGATCGGAATCCCCCTTGAGGCTAGTTCGTCCTGTTCAATAGTCCCTATGGTCAGACTCACAGAGATCGGAATCCCCCTTGAGGCTGGTTCGTCCTGTTCAATAGTCCTTATGGTCAGACTCACAGAGATCGGAATCCCCCTTGAGGCTAGTTCGTCCTGTTCAATAGTCCCTATGGTCAGACTCACAGAGATCGGAATCCCCCTTGAGGCTAGTTCGTCCTGTGGGTTTTCTAAGTCTAGCAACGAAGATCGAAATCCCCCTTTGCTATAGTCCGTCTTGTTCGAAGCGATCTGTTCTGTTCGGTGGTCGCCGCGGAATGCCTCGTTTTCCGCCGTGATATTCTCATTTATCGCATTCTGCTGTCTGCAGGCAGCCCTGTGCAGACTGGAAATGCCGCTGTGCAGACTGTCGCCACTGGAATTGCCGCTTTGCAGACTGTTGCTCGTGCAGACTTGTAGCTTGCGTAGACTGGAATCTCTGGGTGTTGTTTGTGTATGCAGGTTTGATTGCGTATGCAGGTTTCACTCTCTTGTTGTTTCTTGCTGCTATACATATTTTTGTCTGTGCGGATCGGAGTGTTCTCGCGCGTTGTTTGTGCAGGCTGTTGTTGTTGCAGATTTGAGTATTTCGTTGTTGCTTGCTGCTGTTGATGTTGTTGGACTGCTCTCGTTTGCTGCTGTTGCCAATCACGCGGTGTGGCGTGATTTCTATCCCGTTATGCCTGGTGTTAGTTGGCGTCGGTTTTCCTGCGTTGATGGAATGTGCCCGTTTGTTTTGTTGTCAGGCCACTTGTTGTTGGGGTTTGGTGGATACGCGGTTTTACTATGTTTGCCCTTTGTTGGTGTTATTTACAGAATTACATTATTCTGGCTTTTCAGCCAAAACGTACCTATCCAGGATTGGTGTATCCATGGATTAGGCTCTGTGGGGGCACAGGGTGTTTTACGGCCCATTGATGTTGTTGTTGTTGGGGCGGAAGTTGACGATATTGTGTGGGCTAAATTGGTGGTCCCATATTTAGTCGTCACACCATTCCGCCGTTTCTTCGCTTGTGCAGTCCACCAGTATTAGGCCTGGTCGGAAATGGATGCCATCGAATTGGAGTTTGGACCTCCAACCCTTAAACATCTCCTCTACAACAGCTTCCTCAACCTGTCCTTGCTCCTCACGAGTGAGTATGTGCTCAGGATACAGTTTTGGCAGTATGGCCAGTGTTGTAGCCTTGACCGTGCTAGCATAGCTAACATCTGGCTTCCTGGTACCTGCCTTTGGCGCCACGCCCTTCTTGACCTCTTTCTTCTCTACCTGTTCAGGTCTCCTTCTCTTCACTTCGTTGCCGTCGTGTGGGCTTAGTTCGTCGGTGCCTCGTTTCTTCGGTTCTGTCGAGTCCTTCGGTCTGTCCAGAGCCTTCTGCTTGGCAGCTTCGGCAATAAGCCCTCCTTAATGTAGCGCAAATACCATTTGGCACCCGCGCCACTTAATCCGGTTGACTTCCGTATGTCCCCACGTGTGGCCTGTCCGGATGTCAGTCCAGTACTCGTCGATGGATGTGGTTGATCTCCGGTGGAGCCCACTAACCCACGACTTTCCTTCCGTTTCTGTATAATTGGCAACGGTCCCGTTTGTTGTTTGGTACCACTGCCCTCCTTCCTAAAGTCCGATTTCCTACTTCTCGGTGTCGCAATCGGTCGGTCAGTATTCGTGAAGACACGTTCCGCCCGATCTGGCAGTTGTGATGCGGTATAATCGCCCGCTGATTTGTTAATCTTTTTAAGACTATTCATACTTGTTCCCACGAGTTGAAACATTTACTTTATCAGGTATCATAAAAAACTCAATTTCGAAAAAAATTTTGCTTAAGACCATTTTGCGAGAAGGGCTCGATGTATTCTTGATCAGCATCATATCCTGAGTTGATTTAGATATGTCCGTCTGTCTGTCATTTCGCACGATAACTACCGTAGCTTTTGAGCTATCGACTCCAAATTTTGGTATACAGCTGTTTCGGATTTTAGCCACGAAATCATCATCAGCACTCTTTGAGCAACTTCTGTTAATCCAAGACGCCTTTATAATGGAAAATAGTCACGATTGGTTTTTTTTATATGGTTTGAAATGATGTCGGGAACGAAATAGGAATGAAACTGGAACGAAATGGATAAGGAGGCGTGTCCGGTATGGAAAAATATATATATTCTTGATCAGCATCACCGCCGGAGTCAATTTAGCGATGTCCGTCTGTCTGTCCGTCGGTCTGTCCGTCTGTCCGTCCGCACTATAGCGGTCGCAGTTTTGAAGATATCGACTTGAAACGTTGGGTACATGTTTTTCTCGTGAATTCGAGAATCAGCCAAATCGGATAAAAACTGGGCGTGGCTCCCATACACCGAAAAAAAAGGTAAACATTTTTCAAGTCTTTTTTATGGTTGTATTCGATTGGAAATATTTAGAAACGTATTTTTGACATGGTTCGAGGTTCCGAAGCCACATATATAAGGGTCTAAATGCGGTCTTGAGACCAATTTTTTTTTTGGTGGATTTGATTGGAAATTTTTAGAAATTAATTTTTATGTTCGAGGTACTTCTTCCTACTGTGTGGGGGTATTTCAGCTTCGGTATAGCCGAAGATAGTCCACTCTCTAGTTTTTTTTTAGCTTAATATTTTGTTTTATTGGACCTTTCTAAATACTTAGAACTAACAATAATTTTTAACGATGGAATTTAACAATTTAATTATCATTTAACAATTTATAAAGCACGGTTCACGCAATTAGTGATTTGATAAAAGATGGAACTTGCAACTCGAAAATTAATTGTGAACAAATTCATTGAAAATCCGTCATGGTCGGGTTCAAATTGCAAAAGTGTTAAAAATTCCAAAGACAACTGTTTGCAGTGTAATCAAACGATATAAAGAAACATTGAGTGTGAATAGGGCTAAAAAACCAGAGCGTAAAACCGGTACACGTTACATTGACCTAAAGGCAAAGGTACTAAGGTCAATCAAAGTTAATCCCGGGCTATCTGATAGCGATCGTGCCAAAAAATTTAATTCCAGCAAGAGCACGGTCAGGCGTATTCGAGTAAATGCAGGCATTAAGTCGTATCGTGCTATAAAACACCCAAACCGATCGGACAAGCAAAATCGAGTGGTTAAAAAATGAGCTCGGGCGCTCTATAATCAAGTTTTAACAAAATTCAAGGGGTGTATTGTGATGGACGACGAAACGTACTTAAAATGTGACCTGAAACAACTTCCAGGTCAAAAATTTTATGTTGCAATGAACCGTCGCAATGTTCTCTCAAAATATAAATATGTAAAAGTCGGCAAATTCGCAAAAAAAATTATGTGGACTTAAAAGTCGTGCGTTTGTCACAAATTTAACTATGACATCGAATGTTTATATGAAGGAGTGTCTCCAGAAGCGGTTACTGCCATTCATTCGTCTACACCACTCGCCAGTGAAATTTTGGCCAGATTTAGCTAGCTGCCACTACTCTAAAGCTATCTTGGATAGCTGAACCCACCCAATTGCCCCCAGATTCGTCCAATCGAGAAATATTGGGCACACGTTAAATCTAAACTTAAGAGAAATGGTGGGATTGTCAATGATAGAAACTCAATGTTGATAAAGTGGAATAAATATGCTGCAAAAATTACCATATTGGATGTTCAACGGCTGATGGCGTCAATAAAAAGACATACGAGAAATTTAATACATGAAAATGTAAAATGAATATTTTTCTTTTACAACTTTCAAGCTCAATAAATAACCTTTAATTTAAGCTATTGGTTTTTCTCGGTATTTTATTTACCATAGAGAAATTCCTTTTGTGCGTACAGATTTTGCGTGAACCGTACTTTACAAATACTTGTTGCCCTAATCCAGCGATTTCGACGACGTTATGCAATAATCGACGTTATGGCGGCATCAATGTGATGTTGACATCGTACGATGCCGGCATCGACTGGCTGCCGGCATAATCGGGAAGTCGGAAACGACGAGGGTTCCGGGGCTATCTATTCAAATGCAATAGAATAGTTACGCTTTAGACGTATTTGAGTCTAACCAAATTTCTAGCTAGAATATTTCGATGCAATTTTAGCTTATCTGCATACTTATTCGTTTAGGGATTTCTTCAGATATTTTCGGTATTTGCAAATCTGTGTGGATGAGTGCATTTTTTATGTACCATGGTGCTACCCGGATTTGTCGCAGAATTTTCGACTGCGTTCGTTGCAGTTTCTCAACATTTGACGGAGATGCTGTTCCCCAGAGTTCAATCCCATATGCCCATATGGGTTTAATTACACTTTTGTACAAAAGGATTTTATATGCGGTTTTGAGTCTAGACTGCTTCGATAGGAACCTGTTGTGTTCCAGTTTTTTAAGTTTGATTTATATAATTTTAGTCTCGATGTGCTTTTTCCAGGTAAGCCTGCGATCAAGATGCATACCAAGATATTTAGTTTCGGTACATTATGGTATAACACTATCATTTATTTTAAGCGTGGGGCAAGTGTCTTTCCTTAGGATGAAGGTTATATGTGCGCGTTTAGACTCGTTGACTTTAATTCTCCACTGTGATAACCAATTTTGCAATATGTTTAAATGCTGTTGCATGTGTTGTGATGCCATTTTGGTGTCTGAGTGTGAGCACAATATTGCGGTGTCGTCGGCAAATGTTGAGATGAGGGTCTAATCATAAATGGGCACATCAGCTGTATAGAGTATATACAAAAGGGGTCCGAGGACGCTGCTTTGGGGTACACCGGCAAGACTATCAAATCTACGAGAAAAGAAATTTTTATGTTTAACTACAAATTTTCTGCGAGTCAAGTAGTTGTCAAGCAAAATGTGCATGCTTGCGGGTAATAGTTTCTGTAGTTTGGATATCAGCCCTCTATTCCATACCCTATCAAAGGCTTGGGTGATGTCGAGGAATACTGCTGAGCCGTATTGCTTTTTTTCGAATGTTTTTTTGATCATGCCATGCTTTTCTCTAAATCCTAATTGGTGATTGGTGTATTTCACCTTTAGCGAGTATTGTGGGTAACATCATTTTTATCAGAATTTGCTCAAAAAGATTAGGATAGAGAGTAAGCTGATTGAGCGATATGAACTCACGTTTGTAGGGTATTTTCCCGGTTTCGGGATCATCGTGATCTGCGACAGCTTCCAGTCAGGTCGGTAGTGACCTATTCTTAATACAATGCTATATTATTATTACTATGTGCAGTAAGTGAGTACCAGCATTTGATGGTAGCTCTTTCACCATTTTATCCGTTATTAAGTAATGACCTGGAGCTTTTTATACCCTACACCTCATGAGGTATGGGTATATTCACTTTGGTCTGATGTTTGTAACACCAAGAAGGAGAAGTGTCCGGTATGGAAAAGTATATATATTCTTGATCAGCGTCACCTCTTGAGTTGATTTAGCCCTATCCGTCTGTCCATCTGTCCGTCTATCCGTCTGTCCGTCCTCTTTTCTTGTAAAAACGATTGCAGGAGCTAGAAGAAAGCTAGGGATCCCAAATTTTGTATTTATCCTTCTTTGGCCCTAGAAGGAGTTGGTATTGAAAATGGAGACTCGGAGAAAGCTAGGGATCCCAAATTTTGGATTTATCCTTTTTAGGCTCTAGAAGGAGTTGCTATTGCAAATGGGCGAAATCGGTCGACTGCCACGCCTACCTCCCATATAAGTGAAAATCGTGTTTTTACCGAAATTTTAAGATTTCATCAAAACAATATGAAATTTTGTATAGGGGGGTTTTCGGGGTCGCTGATTTCGAATTTAATGTCGGAATTTAAAAATTCAAGATGGCGGAACCAATATGGCGGCTGAAATTTTAAGATTTTATAAAAACAGTATGAAATTTTGTATAGAGGGTTTTTGGTGTTGCTGATTTCGAATTTTATGCCGCATTTTCAAAATTCAAGATGGCGGATCCAATATGACCCGGTAGGTGTAGGGTATATATAAGTCGGCTTGCCCGACTGAATTTTACTCACTTGTTTTGGATTCAACTTGGCAATGTCATCCATTAGTGCTTTTCTTCTATTGAGTAGTGGGTTATAGTTTGGCCTGGTTGCGAGCTGTGGTAACGGGTAATTTGCAGTTGGGGGTGGAGTAAATGCATTTTGTAGATGACTTGCAAAAGCAGTACCTTTTTCGGCATCACTTCTCGCCCAGTCTCCGTTGGGTAAACGAATTGGAGATTCTGCAATGGGTCGTTTTAAATTTTTTGTGTCACGCCAAAGTGAGTAATTCGTTGAGCTCGTTCGTGTAAGCCTTTCCATGTATTGATGCAGATCATTCTCGTTTTTTACCTTCAAAGTTTTCGTGTAACGAGGGTCAGCTTTTGTTTCAGACAGGGTGATCTGAACTTTTGCCAATCACGCCTTATTGATCCTTTATAATGGAAAATAGTCACGATTGGTTTTTTTATATGGTTTCAAATGATGTCGGGAACGAAATAGGAATGAAACTCGAACGAAATGGAATTGGAACAGAATTTGGAACAAGTGAAACGTTAAAGCCACGCACCGTTTTAAAAAAAATTTTTTTTAAACGAATCTGCAAAAGTTTTGAGTTGGAAATGACTAGTTTTCGAGATATTGAATTTCAAAGTTACGAATTCTCCCATAGGAAATTGCACTATTTTGATTTTTTTTTCACTGACTTTTGTGATGGTGGCATGTGAAAGGTGTTCATTTGTTTTTTTTCATGAATTCGCAAAGCAGTACAGAACATAAATGGTTCTTGTAATGTTGATGTTCTTTTTATACCCCCACACTCACTGTGGCAGGGTATACTAACTTTGTCACAACGTTTGTAACGCCCATAAGGAGGCGTGTTCGGTATGGAAAAGTATATATATTCTTGATCAGCATCACCGCCGGAGTCAATTTAGCGATGTCCGTCTGCCTGTCCGTCTGTGCGTCCGCACGATAGCGGTCGCAGTTTTGGAGATATCGACTTGAAACTTTGGGTACATGTTTTTCTCGTGAATACTGAGATCAAGTTCGAGAATCAGCCAAATCGGATAAAAACTGGGCGTGGCTCCCATACACCGAAAAAAAAGGTAAACATTTTTCAAGTCTTTTTTATGGTTGTATTCGATTGGAAATGTTTAGAAACGTATTTTTAGCATGGTCCGAGGTTCCGAAGCCACATATATAAGGGTCTAAATGGGGTCTTGAGACCAATTTTTTTTTTGGTGGATTTGATTGGAAATTTTTAGAAATGGATTTTGGGCATGGTCCGGGCTCTAAAACCACATATAATTTAATTCCAGCAAGAGCACGGTCAGGCGTATTCGAGTAAATGCAGGCATTAAGTCGTATCGTGCTATAAAACACCCAAACCGATCGGACAAGCAAAATCGAGTGGTTAAAAAATGATCTCGGGCGCTCTATGATCAAGTTTTAACAAAATTCAAGGGGTGTATTGTGATGGACGACGAGACGTACTTAAAATGTGACCTGAAACAACTTCCAGGTCAAAAATTTTATGTTGCAATGAACCGTCGCAATGTTCTCTCAAAATATAAATATGTAAAAGTCGGCAAATTCGCAAAAAAAATGATGATTTGGCAGGCAATTTGCAGCTGTGGACCTAAAAGTCGTGCGTTTGTCACAAATTCAACTATGACATCGAATGTTTATATGAAGGAGTGTCTCCAGAAGCGGTTACTGCCATTCATTCGTCTACACCACTCGCCAGTGAAATTTTGGCCAGATTTAGCTAGCTGCCACTACTCTAAAGCTATCTTGGATTGGTACGAACCAAATGGAGTGGACGTTGTGCCAAAATAGCTGAACCCACCCAATTGCCCCCAGATTCGTTCAATCGAGAAATATTGGGCACACGTTAAATCTAAACTTAAGAGAATTGGTGGGATTGTCAATGATAGAAACTCAATGTTGATAAAGTGGAATAAATATGCTGCAAAAATTACCAGATTGGATGTTCAACGGCTGATGGCGTCAATAAAAAGACATACGAGAAATTTAATACATGAAAATGTAAAATGAATATTTTTCTTTTACAACTTTCAAGCTCAATAAATAACCTTTAATTTAAGCTATTGGTTTTTCTCGGTATTTTATTTACCATAGAGAAATTCCTTTTGTGCGTACAGATTTTGCGTGAACCGTACTTTACAAATACTTGTTGCCCTAATCCAGCGATTTCGACGACGTTATGCAATAATCGACGTTATGGCGGCATCAATGTGATGTTGACATCGTACGATGCCGGCATCGACTGGCTGCCGGCATAATCGGGAAGTCGGAAACGACGAGGGTTCCGGGGCTATCTATTCAAATGCAATAGAATAGTTACGCTTTAGACGTATTTGAGTCTAACCAAATTTCTAGCTAGAATATTTCGATGCAATTTTAGCTTATCTGCATACTTATACGTTTAGGGATTTCTTCAGATATTTTCGGTATTTGCAAATCTGTGTGGATGAGTGCATTTTCTATGTACCATGGTGCTACCAGGATTTGTCGTAGAATTTTGGACTGCGTTCGTTGCAGTTTCTCAACATTTGACGGAGATGCTGTTCCCCAGAGTTCAATCCCATATGCCCATATGGGTTTAATTACACTTTTGTACAAAAGGATTTTATATGCGGTTTTGAGTGTAGACTGCTTCGATAGTAACCTATTGAGTTCCAGTTTTTTAAGTTTGATTTATATAATTTTAGTCTCGATGTGCTTTTTCCAGGTAAGCCTGCGATCAAGATGCATACCAAGATATTTAGTTTCGGTACATTATGGTATAACACTATCATTTATTTTAAGCGTGGGGCAAGTGTCTTTCCTTAGGATGAAGGTTACATGTGCGCGTTTAGACTCATTGACTTTAATTCTCCACTGTGATAACCAATTTTGCAATATGTTTAAATGCCGTTGCATGTGTTGTGATGCCATTTTGGTGTCTGAGTGTGAGCACAATATTGCGGTGTCGTCGGCAAATGTTGAGATGAGGGTCTAATCATAAATGGGCACATCAGCTGTATAGAGTATATACAAAAGGGGTCCGAGGACGCTGCTTTGGGGTACACCGGCAAGACTATCAAATCTACGAGAAAAGAAATTTTTATGTTTAACTAAAAATTTTCTGCGAGTCAAGTAGTTGTCAAGCAAAATGTGCATGCTTGCGGGTAATAGTTTCTGTAGTTTGGATATCAGCCCTCTATTCCATACCCTATCAAAGGCTTGGGTGATGTCGAGGAATACTGCTGAGCAATATTGCTTTTTTTCGAATGTTTTTTTGATCATGCCATGCTTTTCTCTAAATCCTAATTGGTGATTGGTGTATTTCACCCTTAGCGAGTATTGTGGGTAACATCATTTTTATCAGAATTTTCTCAAAAAGATTAGATTCATATCGCTGATTGAGCGATATGAACTCACGTTTGTAGGGTATTTTCCCGGTTTCGGGATCATCGTGATCTGCGACAGCTTCCAGTCAGGTCGGTAGTGACCTATTCTTAATACAATGCTATATTATTATTACTATGTGCAGTAAGTGAGTAACAGCATTTGATGGTAGCTCTTTCACCATTTTATCCGTTATTAAGTGATGACCTGGAGCTTTTTATTCCCTACACCTCATGAGGTATGGGTATATTCACTTTGGTCTGATGTTTGTAACACCAAGAAGGAGAAGTGTCCGGTATGGAAAAGTATATATATTCTTGATCAGCGTCACCTCTTGAGTTGATTTAGCCCTATCCGTCTGTCCATCTGTCCGTCTATCCGTCTGTCCGTCCTCTTTTCTTGTAAAAACGATTGCAGGAGCTAGAAGAGAGGTAGGGATCCCAAATTTTGTATTTATCCTTCTTTGGCCCTAGAAGGAGTTGGTATTGAAAATGGACGGACTCGGTCGACTGCCACGCCTACCTCCCTGTCTGTCCGTCCTCTGTTCTTGTAAACACGATTGCAGGAGCTAGAAGAAAGCTAGGGATCCCAAATTTTGGATTTATCCTTTTTAGGCCCTAGAAGGAGTTGCTATTGCAAATGGGCGAAATCGGTCGACTGCCACGCCTACCTCCCATATAAGTGAAAATCGTGTTTTTACCGAAATTTTAAGATTTCATCAAAACAATATGAAATTTTGTATAGGGGGGTTTTCGGGGTCGCTGATTTCGAATTTAATGTCGGAATTTAAAAATTCAAGATGGCGGAACTAATATGGCGGCTGAAATTTTAAGATTTTATAAAAACAGTATGAAATTTTGTATAGAGGGTTTTTGGTGTTGCTGATTTCGAATTTTATGCCGCATTTTCAAAATTCAAGATGGCGGATCGTCTTATTGGATCCGTAGGTGTAGGGTATATATAAGTCGGCTTGCCCGACTGAATTTTACTCACTTGTTTTGGATTCAACTTGGCAATGTCATCCATTAGTGCTTTTCTTCTATTGAGTAGTGGGTTATAGTTTGGCCTGGTTGCGAGCTGTGGTAACGGGTAATTTGCAGTTGGGGGTGGAGTAAATGCATTTTGTAGATGACTTGCAAAAGCAGTACCTTTTTCGGCATCACTTCTCGCCCAGTCTCCGTTGGGTAAACGAATTGGAGATTCTGCAATGGGTCGTTTTAAATTTTTTGTGGCACGCCAAAGTGAGTAATTCGTTGAGCTCGTTCGTGTAAGCCTTTCCATGTATTGATGCAGATCATTCTCGTTTTTTACCTTCAAAGTTTTCGTGTAACGAGGGTCAGCTTTTGTTTCAGACAGGGTGATCTGAACTTTTGCCAATCACGCCTTATTGATCTCTTTTCTGATAAGAGCGCAGCTATATTTTGTGGCAAAAGTTCCCTTTTTGGGTAGTGTTATTGATGTTGTGGTTGTGGTAGCAACTGTAAAGAGAGTCGTTACAAGGGGACATCACACATACATTTATCAAATTCCCTAACCATTTAAATGTTTTCGTCGTCCGTCGTGTCTGCCATTTTTAAGTTGAGAAGCATTGCCATGTCACCAGGCGCAGCCCATAACTCCAACACAGTCAAGACCGTGTGATGGGACGGGCATCTGAACAAGTGCTCAACTACGTGAGGCCGGACCTAAACTGTGCAAGAGTGCACCTGATCTCGCGGGGTAGCAGCCTCTCCCCATCTGCTATGGGCGGTGGTCTTCCATACAGGACAACATTTGGCTGGTAGCTAGCCAAAGCTGCCTCCACCGCCTCGACGTGCAGCGCTTTGAGCCCCGATATGTAAGTGGCCCTGTCAAAGGGGGTGCAATTCGTAAACCGGCTGATTTCCTCGCGGTAGTCAGCCAGTCCTCCCCTTATATTACGGGACGTTATTCGGGTGGAATTCCTGGCAAACCAGGAGGAACTGTTTTGACAACATGACGTTGTGTTCCCTAACCTTCATCATCCTCGTCTCCTCGTGCAGGTGGTCCTCATCCGACATGAGATGACAACCTGTCGAGGTACGAAGAGCAGCATTTTGGCACTCCTGCAGACGCCGCCACTGGGTGTCGCTTACAATCGGGGTCCAAATCGGCGCAGCGTAGCTCAAGACCGATGTCCCTATAGCCTTATACGTGGTTAGCAGGGTCTCTTTATCCTTACCCCATGTGCTACCCGCCAGCGCCTTCAACACATTGTTCCTCCTACGCAGGTTATTGCGCAGGTTGGAACAATGCGTTGAGAAAGTGAAAAGATTTTCGAAAGTGACCCCCCGGATCTTGAGATTTTTCACCGTGGGGATCACTCGGCCGTCGACAACCACCTCAAGCGCGTGGTTCACCTTTTTCGTCCATGGGGTAAAGAGAGTCGCCGTTGATTTCTTAACCGATAATTGGAGGTTTCTACCCTCGAAGAATCGGGTGATTCCCACCAGGTAATCGTTGACCTTACTCGTGTACGAGGTCAAGTTTTTCCCCGTCACCAGTCGTCTGCATAGGCTACGGGGGTAATATCACCCCCTGCGGAACAGCCTGTGTTATTGATTTTTGGGGTCGCTGCCAGTGCGGCGGCAGAAGGGTAAAGTTACGCACTGTCGCATTCAGTTGCTCCTTAGTTTTCAGTGACACATGCAGGGTAACGTGTGAACTTATAGCAAAATCAATAACATCTGGAATTTTGCATCTGACTGATTGTCAGTATGTTGGCGTGCCTCTCGAAAACACATCAAGGCCGAGTTTGCTGGTAATATTCCATAGTAGTCTTCCTTTGGGCGAAATCAGGCGAGAGCCCCAATAAGTGTGTTTGGCAATAAAATGTCCAGCTACGAGAAATTTTGGGCCAATGGTTACAAAAAATGTCTGAAACTGCTGTTCAGTTATTTTGCAGCTGGGTTCATGGAGAAAAATGTTGGCTCATGATTTACGATTATGGAGTCCATAAAATTATTGTTACTTAATTACTAACTATAATCATTAATTGTAAATATTAGTCACAAATTATGCAAATTCGTACATAAACTATGCATATGGATTGTGAATACATTATGATTAAGGTTTATGAATTTCGTGATTTATTTTATTATTCTTGAAAAATAATTGATGATTAACTAGGTCATGAAACTGCACGTGTTATCATGAATTATGAGTAACTGGGATGATTGTCATGAATTGCTGAGCAATATACAATACATTTAGACGCTTTTACAATAATGCCAGGGTAGCCGAATCGGTTAGGCGTCCGGACTGGAGAGGATGATGTCGGTTCGAATTCCGGGAAAACTGAATTTGTGAAAAAGTTATTACAAATTATTCTAAGCAAGTTGGCAAATAAAAAAGTAAAATTAAATAAATTATTAAGTAAAAAATTAGCAAATAAAAAAAATTTTAATTTATTTAAGTGGAAATATGTGCTCAAATTATTATTACGAATGATTTATTTATTCTCACTTAAGCCTAAAATTATGAATTTTTAATCATAATTTATGATTTTTGTTTGCACAATTTATTCCATCTGGTTATTGATTATGTCAAAAGGGAAAATAATAATTCATGTTTAAGTGGAACAAATCAAGCAAACACAAATCACAAACTATGATTTTCACTTTTAACAGTTCTTATGAATAAGAATTCTTGATTATTGACTTCTCATTAATGGATCAATATCGTGACTAATTTTTACTTAATTGATTCCTATAACGCATGATTTCAGCAAGCATTTCCCTCCGTGTTGACAGTAAATTGCAGATATTTTTAGTCCTTTTATGTATTCATCAATGCATATGCTGGTGGGTTGCAAATACTGGGTGTAAAATTCCTGCAGAACATAGTGTTTGATTCTATTCCTAATTAATTGGGTGTTTGATGTCATAGAGCTTGTATCCGGGTATATTAAAGAAAATGTGTTTGGGTCAAATGGGTCTCCGAAATTAACATTACATCTATACAGAATGAATTGAGGAATTGAGTAAGTTCCAATTTATGTTGGCATAAGCCGTTCGCGTTCCAGAAGGATATTTTTATCGCATTCATGGCTCATTTTTTAAAAGGGTCTGGATTAGCAGGTTTTGATTGTGTATCATCTCCTGTATCATAGTTTGAATGCTGTTCATGAACTGTGGCATATTTTGCATAGACATCTGGAGTGTTTGGTCAAGGCCAATGTTCTGTTGAGCAGGTTGAGTAACTGGAGGGTCTTGGATATTGCCTTTGAGTACATTTGCGTATGAAAATTGTTGTTGTTGTGGTGCGGCATTAGCACCATTTCCTTGGGGTGCTGAGTATGAATTCTTCTGGTCAAAATTGGCTGGAGTAGGGTTTGACCTCTTTGTAGCTGTTGAGCTTAAGGGCTTCGGTTCGGTAATAACCTTATTTTTAAGGGTTTTGTAGACTGAACACCCTCTGTAGTTGGCAGTGTGATTTCCATCGCAGTTACTGCAATGTCTAACATTTACGTCTTCTCTCGATTTTTGGGCACAATTAGGTCTGGTGAAGGTCACCACAAAAAACACAAACACTGAGTGTACAATATTTTTTCGTATGACCAAATTCTTGGCAGTTTTGGCATTGTATTGGGCCCCGAAGTTTATGCGGGTCCTCAACACTGGCTCTTCGGTGTAATAAATATCGCAGATTGTATATAGGATGGGGTTCACTTTTTTTCAGGGTCTTAGGGTCAAAATCCAGTTCGATGCGGAAAAGTGGTTGGGGTAATTTTTCCTTGTTTAGAATGTTAGAGACAGATCTAACCTGGAATTTAAATGCAATTAATGCCTCTTTCACTTCAACACATCCGACAAAAGAGTCTACACCTCTTAGAACAACCGATAGCCCTTTGCTACTTTTGAGCTGGTATGTATAATAGCTCTTTTTACACTTGTCGAAATGGTCCACAACTTTGCGAAAATCTGCCTCATTATAAATTTGTATTTTTGTTTCATGGATAGCACCCTTGAGAATATCCATCACATGAAATCTGATGGCACCTACAGTTTGTGTCATCAGAGTGCCAAGGGAATTCGAGTTTTTTTCCCTGAGATAGATTGGTGGCGGCTTTGACGTCTTGGGTTTAGGGTCTGAATTATCCTCTTCATATAATAGTGAATATCTATTTTGCCCAAGATTTATGGGCTGAATACTTGGCTTTGTCTTTAAAACCTTAGGCGTATTCGTATTTTCGGGTGGAGTCGATCTGCGCTTTTGCAATGTAGGGTCTGACTTTTGCAAGTAGCGGTGCATGCCAGTCTGCACTGCCGCACGTGGAGTGTTTTTCTCTGTAGGGTTTGCGCCAATTGCATCACTCATATTTGCTGACTGAGGCTTATTCAAAGGTTTTTTGTTCTCAGAGAACTTATTAGTAGGGTCTTTACTCTCAGTGGATTTCTTAACAGGGTCTGGCCTAAGAGTATTAGTAGTAATTGTACTTACCAAATTTGTTTGCTGAGTGTAGGGTGTAGGACTGTGACACAAAATAGTGCAATTTTGTATGGGTAAATTCGAAACTTAAAAATTCAATATCTCGGAAACTATCCATTTCCGACTCAAAACTTTTGCAGATTCGGTCTTAGGAAGTCAAACCCTACTTGCAAAAAAAAAACGGAGCGTGGCTCCAACGCTTTACTTAAGCTAAAAACATTAATGTCGATTAGAAAATAGTTCCTCACTTTTAAAAAAGACAAATTTTTTCAAATTTTATGGATTTGATATATTTTTTCATAAAATGAAAGAGATACAAAACGTTCCACAGTATTCTCTAATGTTCTGTAACTATCAATTTCCTACGAAAAGGTGCTTAAAATTGGTGTGACTAAAAGTCCCATTTACCGCGAAATGGAGCCTGCTGTGTAAAAAGGCTTTCAAAAGCTATTTGAATCGGTTCTGTTCCTCAACGCAAATAATAATTTTTTTTAAATCTCACAATCACCTTTGTTCAATCTTATTTTCTTTAAAAATCTTAATTAACATCGAAAACAATTTTTTTTCAGTATGTAATTTAAATACTTTTATTATTTAATGGTTTGTGCAACAGGTAACCCTGATTCACCACGTAGATCTACGAGGTAAAAAGTTGCCCTGATTTAAGGAATATTTTTAAAAGTTAATAACTATTACATCGCAATTTATATTTTTCCCATTGCCGATAACTGTTATGGTTTGAAAATATTTGTTTACGTTGCCGCATAACTATTATGAGCAAGAAATATTTTTTCCATTGCTCGTAACTTTTATTTTTTGAAAATATTTTTAAAAGTTACGGCATAACTATAATCGCTTGAAAATATTTTTTCCATTGCTCGTGACTATTATTTTTCGAAAATATTTTTAAAAGTTACGGCATAACTATTATGATTTGAAAATATGTTTTTCACGTTGTCACAATATTTATCGTGTTCCTTCGGTGGTGGTGATGATGGTGAAGCCTGGTTTTTGGGTGATTCATGTCATTTGGGATTAGAGCAACACCCAGGTGCGTCATTGCAACTTTTTTGGGTGATCCATGCACTTTCAAGACTGCAGTTTTTTTTTCCATTTTTTTTTTTAATAAAAAGTGGATTTTTTAACTTCAAAACTAACAGCTAATAATTAGGTTTATGTTGTCTTCTGTGGCATTTTTTAATAAATCGGTAATGTTGTTTATATTTAATGAATTTTGGTAGGACTTGAATACTGTGCAATCTACTACTAGGTGTTTAATGGATATTATATCATTATTGCAGAGAATACATGCCGGCGGTGGAGCGTTTTCCATTAAGTGTTGGTGGGTCATAAGTGTATGCCCCATACCTAATCTCGAATATTTTTGTAAATCTTTCTTACTGCAGTTGGTAGGGAGCCTAAGAGCGATTCCACCTGGGTTTGTCAGTTTGTAGTATTGTGAGTAGTTTGTCCAATTTGACTACGTTCGTTAGAGTAAAACATGGATATTGATCGTTTAAAATCGTTTTTGTTGTATGTTTCTTGTGTAATGACTGGCGCTGATGTTGCAAATTTGCAAATTTGCAAATTTCTCCGTTGTTGCTGTATTCACTCTCTGTTCTATTGTTGGCAGTCCAGTTTCAGTCTGTATATTCATAATAGGTGTTGACCGAAAAGCTCCTATGCTATACCGAGCGGCAGCGTGGTAGGGTGTTTTTATTTTCCTGAGCGTTGTTTTGGCGACGTGACCATATAATGTTAGTCCATAGTCGATTTTTGAGAGTATTAATGCTTTTACAAGGTTTATTGTGGTGTTTGGATGGGCGTTTCTGTGAAAACTTGTTATACATTTAATTAAGTTAAGTCTATTTACAAGGGATTTTTTTTATATACTCAATATGTGAAGACCATTTATAATTATTACTAAAAACTATTCCTAATAAGGACTGTCCCGAATATTATGAGTACACCAAAATTTATTTTTATTTAAAAGAAACTGACGTATTTATTGGGTTTCCGTTACTAATTCTGGTAAAGGAGGTTAATAACACAATTATAGAAAAATATTTCTTTAAACTGGTTTTCCTGAAGCCATTAAATTGATTTTTTTCTTAACATCCTTCATTAAATTTTTTGCCAAGCTTTCACCACGCTTCTTGACCACTCTGTTCCAGTTGGATTTAAATTTCGACATGGAATCCGCGGGTATGTTCATATTCTTTAAGTCCCTCTTTATTACGGCCCAAAATTTTTCAATTGGTCGTAGCTCTGGGCAGTTAGGTGGATTCATCTCTTTTCTCACATATTCAATGTTTTCCTTCTCGTACCAATTTACCACCGATGATGCATAATGACAAGATGCCAGGTCAGGCCAAAAGAGTGGTTTAATAGTATGTTTTCTAAGCAGCGGAAGCAATCGTTTCTGTAAGCACTCTTTACGATAAAGTTCTTGGTTCAAATTCCCGGTTGTGAAGAAAGGCGAAGAAACTTTGCCGCACTGGCAAATCGCTTGCCACACCAGCACCGAATTTTTCACAAAAAATTTACTTTTCGGACTTGTTGACTTCTATTCCTCTCTCAACTGTGTAAAATTGTGGCCCGGGCAAAGTTTTATAGTCCATTTTTACATATGTTTCATCGTCCATCACAACGCATTGAAATTTGTTTTTCAAAATGTGACGATACAATTTACGGGCCCTTGTTTTGGAAGAGATACTCTGAATTTTACTTCTTTTAGGGCATTTTTGTTTTTTATATGTTCTTAAATTATTTCTTAGCTTAGCACGTTGGACCATGGATTTCGTGGTGTTACATTTTTTCGCGCAATCTCGAACAGATAACTCTTTTTTCTTTTTGTAAAGAGACACTACTTTTTGGTCGATTTTTGATGTTGAGGCACCTTTTTTTTTCCTCGCCCGGGTAAATCATTAAGAGTATGGTGCTCTGTGAACCTATTAATAGTTTTTTGAACAGCCCACACACTTATGCCTTCATCCTTGGCAATTTTTCGGTACGACATTTTTTCTTTCGCCCATTTGCAAATAATTGATTCGCGCTTTTCCGAATTAAGTCCCTTCATTGTACGCGGCGTTGAAATTTTTCGACAACTAATTTCATTTTTCAGAAGTGAAAAATCACAGCTATTCAACGGTCCAGATTGCTACGATACCGAATTTTCAACGCAGCCTACATAACTTGTACAAAGTGTACTCATAATATTCGGGACAGTACTTATATTTAGAGTATCTACATTAGATCACCCATGAGCTATATGGGAATTGCAAAAGTGTTTTTTTGTTCGCTCCCCGCGCATTTTCGGAAAGGTGGGGGCTCAAAAAAAACATCTGCAAAAAAAACTGGACTTCGGTAGTGGAAAAAAGCCAGGCCGGCTGAACTTTTGTCTTAAAAATTGACTAAAAAATAGTATATAGCTTTATCTATCTGTAACTTTTAAAATAGGAGATTTAGGCGATAGGACTATATGACATTTTTTTTGCAGAATGAGAGATAAACATTTTTCTTATAAAAACTCTTAGCCTAGGTGGAACCGTTCATGGTGTTTTAAGCGGTCAACCTAAAAATATATTGTAAAGCATTTTTCTAAATTGATCTCATGCATATTTGGATGGAGGTAAAATGTAGTGCTTATCATCATTGAATAGGGCATTGAATGTAGTGTATTTCAGCATTTGAAATTTTGGAAAAATTTTGATTTTTAAGGAAAAGATGGATTTTAAAAGAAAAAAAAAGTATGGAAAAATATGTGCAGATTCAAAATACCTCCTCCTCCTTCATGTAAATATTTCAGGGATACTCGGAGAGTGTTTTAAGATCGAATACACAGCAACTGTTGATACATTTATAGTATATACCCACACTAGCAATATGAAGTCTGCGTAAAAAGCTATTTCGGTTTCAATCAATTTTGCAGTTTTACTCGGCATATAGTTAATTTGTGCAGAAAGGTTGCTTTTGTTTGAAATGTACTCTAAACTGAATGTCTCATCACTTGAGTAGTCCATTCATTGGCAAATAGAGATGCTATATTTGTGGAATCTGTGATTATTGTTCCATTGTTAGCTATAATGGATTTTATTCTATGTGTCGTATTTTTTCCGTACAAGCGGTTCACAGTGTTCCACATTAGTTTTATTGGAGTAGCAGGGTTAATGTTTGAGGTGAATTCATAGAATGAGGTTCGTTTTGCTAATTTAGCTTCTCTTTTAAATAACGCATTCGCTTTTTTATAACCTAATCGGTTTTCTTTGGTTAGATTATTTTTGAACAAATGCCAAAGTCTTTGCTTTTTTAGACGGAGTTTGCCTAGATGTTTGTTCCACCAGTGAACAGTTTTTATATATAAATGGTGTGTGGATGTGTGAGGAATTGATTCGTTAGCGGCTGAAATTATAAGCTTTTGAAATTTTGCAGCTTCCTTTTTAATGTTTTGAGAAATATCTGTGTCTTTGATTCTATTGTTTATTATGGATTGAAATTTATCCCAATTTGCTTCGTCTAGCTTAAAGCGATTGATTTTGTTGTTACTTGAGGGATTTTGAGAGTGGTTTTGAAATGTGATCCATATTGGAAAATGATCACTTCCATGTAGATTTGAGTCTATATTCCATCTGAGGAATGGGAGAAGATTGGAAGAGGAGAAAGAGAGGTCGACGTGTGTTAATGTCGAGTGAAGTAGAATTTGTTTGCATAAAAAATGATTCTATTGCTTTTCCTCCTGGATTGGTGTTAGCGGAACCCCAAAGCGTGCTATGAGCATTGAAATCGCCTAAAAGTATGATTGGCGTATTGGTGTTGTTGTGTAGGGCAATCAGGTCTGAAAGTAATATTCTCTCAGAAAGTGGTATATATACTGAGATTAATGTGAGTTTAATGTCGGCTGAGATTTCAACAGCAACAGCTTGAAAGTTTGCAGATAGATTTAAAAATATTTGCTGAATCGATTTCTTGACCAGTATGGCAGTGCTACCTTTCGCTTGTGAGGAGTTTGTGTTGTTAAAAGTAGTGTATTCGTAGTTTCTGATGTTTATTTGGTTGTATTTTAAATGCGTTTCCTGTAATGATATTATATCCGGTTTGTGTGATTTTATCAGAAGATGTAGTTCATGTAAATTATTAAGGTATCCGTTCACTGGAGAATTTTTAGGACCATAAGCAGATGAATATTTGGTACTCTTCAGCAGTAAACAGAATTTACTGAAGAGATTTTTAGTTAATTTCGTCTTCTGATATTGGAGTTGTGTCTGAAAAGTGTGTATCTATTTCGTTACGGCGTTGAGTAATAGGTTTGGCAGTTTGATTTTGTTTGAAGGTTTTGTGTGAGTCAGTTGAAGTTTGTATTTGGTTGTAAGTTGGTTTGTTTATTTGAGTGGTTGTGTTTGTTGTGATCATGTTGGTTTTGTAAGAGTAAATTGTGTTTGGTTCGATTGTTAAATTGTTGGTGGTGGTTGGATTTGAATGCTTTTGGTTTGTAGAGTGGGAAATTTCTGTGGAGGGTATGTTTTTGTTGGGGTTTGTGTTGTTAGTATTGTTGTTATTTTTTGTATGTCTAATTCTTTTTTGTCTTATTTCAGTTGCTTCTTCTAATGTTTCTGTAGGAATAGGGATAGCGGGTTTTGTGTTGCCGTTGGCTATTTGTATTGCTTCTTTATAAGAGCATTTGTTAATAATTTTTATTTTTAGAATTTCTTGTCTCTCTTTAATGCTTGGGCAATTTCTATTATTGGACCTATGATCATGCTTGCAATTTATGCATTCCACCTTTGAACAGGGGGTTGGATCGTGAACGCTAGATGAACAAACTTCACATTTAGGTTCGTTTTGACACCAATTTTTTGTATGACCGAGTTTGAAACATTTTTTACACTGCAGTGGAGCAGAAATGTATGGCTCAACTTTATAATTTAGAAAACCGATTTTTATTTCATTTGAAATTTCAAAAAGATTAAAAGACAATATGTGCAAAGGGGTATTCACAACTTTTCCATCTATGAATTTTGTAATTTTTTGTAATGCTACTACAGACTGATTTTTAAGACCATCTAGTATTTCATTATCATTTAAGTCTTTTAAGGGTGGTGCATAGATTACTCCTTTGACAGTATTGAGAGTTGGGTGTAATGTTGATATAATCGAACAGATATTAGACAGTTGGGTTGCTTTTAGAAACTTATTGGCCTGAGCCTCATTTTTTAGTTAATAGAAGGAGATCGCCTTCACGAGTATATGTAATTTTATTTGGTTGGTCTGAGGAGATACCTTCAAAAGCTTTTGATATCAAAAAAATATTAAAGGATTGTATTGGTTTTTCTGAATTTTTGTTTTTTATTAGTACATACTTAGGGCATGCATTTTTCTTGAAAATTGGGTTTGAACTGAGTGTTGGGAAATCACTTTTATTTAGCAAATTGTTGTTCTTCTTTTTGGGTTTTGGCGATTGATCTAGAATCGCAAAATAGTTTCCTCATGAAGAGGAAGCCATGGTTGCACTGCACTGGTCGCAGCCCGAGAGTCACTTATTTTCCACAGACAAGTTGTAGTAAATGAAACGCTCTTGTTGCAACAGTGGAAACTGTATGAAGTAGAAATGAAATGAGGAAGCAAAGACTATACACGACCGTTCTCTATGAGCGCAGGGGATAGACTGATTTTCCAATTTATTAACATTGTTAGGTCACAAAAGACCAACGTTTGCAGTGTCAATCCCCTTGTATTATTATTAACATGGTTACGTGAAGCAAAACCAAGAGGAAGTATCTGAAAATGTTAGCAATTCGATATATTGCTCATTCCCTGCAATAAAGACAAAACTAAAAAAATCATATTGTTGGGAAATAATGATTAGAAATTTAAAATTTCCGTTTTTTTTATGGATTTCAGCACTTGGAATGTTTTAAAAAAAGGTTAAAATACGTCAAAAATTAAAGATATGAATTCTGTCTTTTGACAGCATGCCGATAAATATTTGAGGATCCTAGTGGCATTCAAACTTCCAAAAACCCGAATTTTGAGTTGTGTCTTTATTGCAGGGAATAAGCGATATATGCACATTGGACAAGTTCCTTTTGTATATAAAAATGACTTGTGTGAAGTTTGGAGCCAATCAGATCAAGAAAAGTCGGTGCGGAATGCACTTTTTTTTCCCTATACAAAAATGAAAGACATTGGAAATAGTGCTCGGATTTTGATGACACTTTAAACTTTATCCGATTGGCTCCAAACTTCACATAAGTCATTTTTATATACAAAGGAACCAAACCTACAAAATCGGGCCATCGAGCACTCATTTTGAAGAAAGCTTTTATTTTCATAAGTGAAATAACAATTTTCAAATATAAATTTTAGTTCAATTTTCTTTTACTTTTACTTTAAAATTTAAACTTTTTTGAGTTTAGAACCGATATTTGCCTATGATATATTTTGATTTAAACCTCAATGCAAGAAATAAAATATTCTTCAACGGATGAAGTGCCAGAATGTGAACGTGATGTCTGCTTAGGAAGTTTTGGGCCCAGTTTCGATGCAGAATTCAAAAATGACTTTCTTCGGCATTTTGCCGATACTTTTGTAGGGTATCCACAAATATAATGAATTTTGAAGCTGTGTTGTCAAAGCCATGAAGAAAAACCGACAACGGAAGAGTAAGATTGCATCGTTTGTCACAAACAAGAAGGCTGACAAGAAAATTTGACTTTCCGAACATTGGTTCTGATAAAAAAAAAAAGGATTTTTAGATGCTTTTTGTGGGAAATTCAGTACGAATATACTGGCAACAATGCTTTAATAATAAAGTTTGAGTCCCATTACTTCCTGATATTCAGTAAAAAAAAATTTAAATCATTTCGGGGGAGGCTTCAGCACTGCAAAATTACTGCGAAAATTCGAAAAAAAAATTCAGTTTTACACATTTGGTTGTTCGTGTTTTGACCCCTTTTTTTCGCTAAATAAAAAAAATCAGGGTTGCCAACTGAAACCGAATGAAACCGATTCATTTTCGGGAGCGAATCGGTTTCGCAAGCGATTGAATGGGTTCAACCGTAATCAATTGAAAATGTTACGGGTTTTTAATCGGTTTTCGTACACAAAATTGACTTGAAGTTACTTTTTTCTAAGAGAAAATTCATTGGCGCATATTCATAGTCGTATTTAGTATCATTCTAAGTATAGACTTTACCTAAGCTGTTAACTAAGTCATTCATAGTCGATTTAGTATCGATTTATCTACTTAGCAGCTGCTAAATATTTAGAAACAGCTGCAGCCATTATTAAGTCGATACCAAAGTGACATTTGTACGTCAAAAAAAGCTGACACGACCGAAAAAAAATTATGGAGCAAATTGAGCGCGATTACCGCCAGCATTTAATATTTGTATCCATCGTCATAACAGCATAACCACAAACGAAATGAAAATTAGGAATGCGTTTATTTCGATATCAATATTTGAAATCAAATTTGTTATCGAAAAAACTGTTTTCAAGGTAATGTGATTGTTACGTTCGCATGTATATGTTAAAATAACAAGTTAATAAATTAAAAAATGTTTCTTTATTGAAAACTGTTATAATGCATCAAATATGTTCCAATTTATATTGCAACACTACTTGACATTTATCGCAAAAAAAATTATTTATATTATCTACACTACACTCATCTCTTGAACATATAATCTGTTTTCTAAGTTGGTACTAATTAGTAGCTGCTAAAAAATCGACTATGAATAGAGACATATTTTAAGTTGAAACCTAAATTTGAGTTGGAGATTAATTGGGATGAACTTAGAATCATGACTATGAATATGCGCCATTGTATTTCATTTATTTATTTCATATATTTTTAAAATATATGTATAACTCAGTGCTTAAACCGAGATACACCTTACTTGAACTGGGTTCCAACAAACACAAATTGTATAACTAGGTGCTTAAACCTAGATATAATTTCCCTTGAAGTGGTTGTTGTCCAATTGAATTGGATTTGCCGTTATTCGGCCCTTTTATTGATTTTTCTTTTTAATATTTACATAAATTTCGATTTTAATATATCCACAAAATGTGCACATATGCCAGCAACACAGACTGCAGCATAAGCATTTAGCGACACATTGCAGTGGCGTGAAATGTGATCGCCACAGTGCAATGCTCTGTGACTTTAGTCAAGGCTAAATGTGTTGTTGTCATAAGCGCGCATTTTCGCAAATATGCAATGCTGGGATTATACATTCTCCCCGGCGTTGAACAGTTGTTCTACAAACGCTGATCTCATCTGATGTCTCGTGTGGGTGCTCATGAACTTGTTGTTGAAATTGAATGTCATCAGCAAGATTTGGTTGGTGGACATTTGTTCTTGACCTGGGTTGTGGTGGGCTGCCAACATCGATGCGGTGGAGTATAGCCAAACTCCTTGCCCTCCATATGGTATAAACGATGTCCACGGCAGCTAAGATGAGTGCCGTATAACCCACAGCGAAATGGTGAGTTTTGAAATTTTGGATTTGCATTGGATGATTGGTTTGATGTGCAAGTGCGGTTTGTAAGTAGCTCAGATTTTTTAGTTGATTGGCATAATGATAACTATATGTTTCGTCCAAGATTGGCTGCAATTGGGTTGGCCTTGTGACGCCGCTTAAATTGCCGATGCTTGTGTACGAAAAATGAGCACTGCTAGTGTGAGACTGGTGTCCTTGGACTAGGATGTTATTATGTTTAATAACACATTGTGGTTGCAACTTGAGAATACCAGAGCCCTTGAGGATAAGTTGATGTACATCCCGTTCACAGACTGCATTTAACCTGGTGGGATTCCTTAACGTATACATCCAATGATTTTTATTTTCGATTTGAGTCCATGTTTCATTCCTTATTATTTTTTGCAGATCACAATTATCCCGTGGCTCATTATTGAATAGATGTATCTCGCATGGACAGATCTCGGCACCTTTGTTGTATCTTGATTGTATTTTGTAACACAAGTACGTATCCATACTCATCAGCGTACAAGATTGAAGAAGTTGGGCAGTCATTGAAAAATATTGGTCCCTGTGTGTATTGACTGCGATGATCTCGTTACAGGGTTTGACCGAAACCATACTATTGTTCACTACTGTAGGTATCGGGAACATTTTGTATAACTTGAAACGCTCTTCGTTGCATAGCGATATTGTTACTCGAAATACTATATGGTTTTCAGTTACTCCTCCTTGGATCGTCATGATCTGATACAAATGTAAAGAGTCAGCTGGTAGTCGGAGAAGTGGTGGTAGGTGATTGCGGATTCTTACCAACTCTTCTTGCAATTGCTGTGGTGATAGCACACTTGGACTGATCTTGCCATGATGAGTGTCAGCGAGAACGTCCAATATTGAGGCTTGTATTCGTTGCAAATTTGAAGACATTATTGTGAGCTGGAGTGATAGCGAGATAAACCTTTCAAATATTGTATGTTGAGAAGTTTCGCAATGGAGTAATTACTGGTAATCAAGTTGTAATCTGTAATCTGGTTGTCAAGTTGATTTAATTTGGTTTGAATTGACAATTCATTTGATAATATTGATGGTCGAATCAATTGCTGACGTTTGATTTTTCAGTAACTGTTGAAGGTAGCTTTCGTTCTCCTTGACCATGTCGATCGTATCTGATAGTTGGTCAGCGTATTTTGAGTCAAGGATTCCAAATAACGAATTGGCTATGTTTCCCACCAAGTCTATTGCTCCTCTTTTTTCCCGCTTGGCTGTTAGAAAACTATTATCCAGCTTCAGTTGATCTCTCACATGTTCAAGGTGGGTTACCACATTCGTGCAAGTACTTTTTTGATTTATTTCTAGGCACAAATGTTGTAGAGCCGCTGTGCCATTGGAAAATGCTGATAGTTCATTCCAATATGGGCCTAATTCGTAGTAGATAATCAACTTCCATTCTGAGCGAGATATTAATGCTGAACCGATACCTTCGAAATGTATACCAGGTTCAGGTTTGAATTCGAGGTTTTCAATATTTGTTGCCATTATAATGGGCAATGCCAGCATGAGCACTAGGAGTCCAGTAGTCAAGATGGACGATGACGTTTTCCGCCTTTTGCGTACTGTTTCTTCTGACTGATGTGGGCGATTGTCGTTGAGTCTGACGGGAGTAGTCCGAGGTTGTGCTGATGTTTTTGCATTGTTGTCTTCCTCATGTTCATTGACTGGTAATGGTGCCAGTCTATGAATTGCCCTTCGTGAGACGTTTTTTGCTGTACGAACGTCGGCAACTCTGACATGACCATCCGCACCTCGAATTACATTAATTACTCGTCCCAATGGCCACTTTAATGGAGGCAGATTGTCTTCCTTTATTAGAACCATTATTCCTGGCTTGACATTTTGTGATTCTTCCTTCCATTTGTAGCGGTGCTGTAAGGTATTCAAATATTCCATGGACCATCTCCTCCAAAATTCAGTTCTGAGCTGCATCACAAGCTTCCACCTCGTGGGGAGTTTAATGCTCGGTTGTTGCGCATGACTATCTATTGAAGATGCTAATGGCTCACCGATGAGGAAGTGACCAGGTGTGAGCACTTGGAGGTCATTTGGGTCAGACGACATGGGATTGAGAGGTCTGGAGTTTAAAATGCCTTCTGCTTCGGCAAGAACTGTCCCCATTTCTTCGTAAGTAAGATTAGCTGATGCCAAAGATTTGTGTAGCAATCCCTTTGCTGACTTTACTGCCGCTTCCCATAACCCACCAAAGTGTGGTGCTCGTGATGGAATAAACGCGAATTCGATGTCCCTTTTGCTGCATTCGTTGACAATTTTCTCTGTTGCATGGTCATCGTGAATTATGTGGTGAATTTCCCTCAACTGGTTCTTCGCTCCCACAAAATTGGTGGCATTGTCGCAGTATAGGGTCTTGCAATGTCCACGGCGAGCTATGAAACGTTTAAGAGCTCCTATGAAGGCTTCAGTTGTCAGATCACTTACTAGCTCCATGTGCACGGCCTTGGTGGCAAAACAGCAAAATACGGCTACATATGCTTTCATCGGTTGTTTTCCTCGGATTTTGAAATGTGTCCACACAGGGCCAAAGAAGTCCACTCCCGAGATGACAAATGGTCTGGCTGGTTGTACCCTTGTTTCTGGTAAATTACCCATCACTTGGTTTAGCAACTTTGGTCGCGCTCGGAAACATTGAACGCAATTTTGAGTGACGGAGCGAGCCAAGGTTTTTATTTTGATTGGCCAAAATCTTTGTCTCACGATCGCTGTGAGTGTTTGAGGACCAGCATGCTCCCTATGCAAATCTGTCATTAGCATGTTTGTCCATGGATGGGCGTACGGCAACAACATTTGGTGTTTTGCATCAAAACTTAGGCTGGAAGCTTCTAAGCGACCCCCAACCCTTAAAATGCCTTGGGCATCTATGAATGGCGATAGATTGCTGATGGGGCTTCCATTGTTAACCTTTGAGTGACGCTTCAAATGTTTAATGTCATCAGCAAAGGCATCCTTTTGTAAATATTTGACAATGTGTATCAATGACTCCTCTACTTCTGCTGCGGTTGGTGCTGTTGCGACGTGAGAAGCATCGCGTTTGAAGTGTTTCACGCCGCGAATCACATATGTTATTATTCTTTGGAGCCGTCGAAATGAATTCTTATGGTTTATTTTTTCAAATATGTCTTTGGATTGGCGGTTTTCAACAGATACAGATGTAGATGATGCAGCTGCAGTTGTCTGCTGCATAACTTCTAAGAGACATTGGTCACTAGGAGGTTGGAGTGGCCAATTTGTAGCAGTTTTGTGTTTCGATGCTGTAGTTGACGTTGTCTGTTGCCTAACTTCCAAAATGCATCGGTCACGAGGAGGTTGGAGTGGCCAACTTGTCACAGCTTTGTATAGGTATCTCGGACCGAATAGCCAAAACATATTGTCCACTAGCTTGGCTGGTTGTAAGCCTCTTGATAGGAGGTCGGCTTGATTGTCTTGAGATGGTACATGGCGCCAATGTTGTGGAGTAGTACCTGCTGCATCGCGGATGTCCGATTGGCAATGAATGTGTGATAATTCGATGAATTCGCGTGGATCCATCCCAACACTGCCGTGGAGTCGGTCCAAAAATATGTGGTCACTCCTTTGTATATCGCACTATCGTTGAGCTTCAGCATCAGTTCTACTGCGAGTTTTGCAGCGCATAACTCTAATCTTGGCATCGTTATTTGCTTTGTGGGGGCAACACGTGATTTTGCACAAAGAAACCGAATCATCACGATATCGTGAGCTTGCGTCGTCCTCATGTAGGCCACGGCTCCTTAAGCGTGCTCTGATGCATCGGCAAAAATATGGACTTGTGGATTGTTGGGCTTGGTGTGGCCAAAGCCGAGGTACGCTGATAGTTTGGTGTTGTGCAATGGAGATGGGAGTTCCGTATCCCAGTCGATTTTTAGTTTCCATAGTTCTTGCAGAAATATTTTCGCAGTAGTCGTGACTGGAGCGATGAAACCAAGTGGATCAAAAATTCTGGATATATCGGCTAATGCTGTACGTTTGGTGATCTTCCCAGTACTTATTTCTCCAATTTTGATTTTAAAATCGTCGTTCGAGGGATTCCTTGTCAATCCCATTGTATTGATGGTGTCGTTGTGCGTCTCCCCGATTTCCACTTTGACTTCGCGATCAGCTATTGGGATGTCTTCAAGTATCTTTGGGTGGTTCGCGCACCACTTTCTCAACTTGAAACCTGCAGACTGTAACATGAAGCGTAGTTGTTGCTGCATTTCACGTGCAGTGGGTAGATGATCAGATCCACTCAGCACGTCGTCGACATAAAAATTTGATTTCACAACATCCGCCGCGAATTTGTATTTGTCTGCTTGACCCTCAGCCAACGCTTGAAGTGTGCGTATAGCCAAATAAGGTGCAGATGTTGTGCCATTTGTTATTGTTGTAAGCTTGTAGCACTTCATGGGATGTGATGGGTCTTCTCGCCACCAAATGAGCTGGAACCTTTGATCGTCTTTATCTAACTTTACTTGTCGGTACATTTTTTCAATATCTGCTGTAAAGACAAATCGAGGGAGACGAAAACGAATTAAAATGGTAACGACATCTTCTTGGATGGTGGGTCCTGTGGTCAGAAGATTGTTCAACGATACGTTGGTTGAAGTTTTAGCGGAAGCATCGAAAACAACTCTTAGTTTTGTTGTTGAGCTATCTGGCTTGAACACTGCATGATGTGGCAGAAAATAATTTGGCCCCTTCACATCTGTGGCATCGATCTCTTCCATGTGACCAAGCTGCACGTACTCACGCATGAAGGCTGTGTATAGGGATTTAAGTTCAGGATTTTTGGTCATTTTCCTTTCGAAAGCCATAAAGCGCTGCAGAGCTATATCTCGTGACTCTCCAAGTTTATCCGGACTGAGTTGAAATGGCACTTTTACTATGAATCGCCCGGTGTTGTCTCGATGAACATTCTGCAGAAAGTGTTCTTCACAACGACGTTCGGCAGATGTGAAGTTGTTTTTGCGTGTGTAGCCAACATTTTTCGAGTGTTGAATTAAGGGAATCATCCTCAGTGGAAATTCCGCAGGTGATAGCTGCATTGGGAATGTCTTGATTGTTGTATTCACCCCCAGCTATCCAGCAGAACCGTGTATTCTGTAATATCGGCTGTCTAACTCCAATTGTTAGTTGGCCAGTGCCTAACGATGAATAGAAGATCCCGGCTCCAAGAAGAAGATCGATTTCTTTGGACTCGTGGAACTTCGGGTCGGCTAAGTGGATACCATCAGGGATGTTGCAATTATTGATGTTGATAGTTTTTGATGGTTGTCTTGAAACAATTTCTGGCAAAACGTGAGCTTCAAGTCGGCTCGTGAAATCGGTCACATTTGAATGGAGTTGCAGATTAACTCTTTCGGCGGTACGGCTTTTTACCTGGCCGATGCCCTCGACTCCAGTGAGGCATGGAACCCTTTGTAGTCCTAATTTGTTCACAAATCGTTTTGTGATGAAGTTGGTTTGTGAACCGCTGTCCAACATAGCTCGACAATGGATTCGTTGGCCCCAATTATTTGTAACGGACACGATGGCTGTGCTAAGCAATGTGGTTTTTGACAGTCTTACACTTTCTCCAACAGCTGGATGTGACACTGGAACATCATTGGCTCTTGATGGGGCATCGGGTGATGTCGCTGCTACCTTGATGAACTGTTTGTTTGCATTGCTTGTTGATGGTGCATCGTGTGACGTCACTGCTACCTTGACGAATGGTTTGTTTGCATTGCTTGTTGATGGTCGGCTTTCTTTGTTGGCATGTTCCTTTTCTCCCAAATGCAAGAATGTGTTATGTTTTTTGTTGCACTTGGTGTAACCTCGGACGGACAATCCTTTCAGGAACTCCTTGCAAAAGTATAGCGGGTGATTTTTGTCGGTACAATAACTGCAGGTTGCAGATGCTGCTACCGCTGTTGCTAACCTATATGTATTTGTTGTGGCCTTTGGAGTGTTTGTCCGTTCTCGACCACCGAGGACCTTCAGGGATTGGAAACGATTTTCAATGAAGTCCAATAAGCTCTTCATTGATTGTAGCTCTTTGGGATTCTTCAATGACTGTTCATAAAGAATGTGGCTCTGCCGATATAGTTTTTTGATTAACAAATGCAGCAGTAGTGGATCCCAAGATTCCGTCGATATTTCAAGATTCTCCAATGCCAACAGACTTTCACGAATGACGTCGTGTAAGCCTTTTAGAGCAGTTGAAGAAGTTGACTCAGCTGACATCTTTGGATGACCTGTCAATCTTTCGATCAATGTTGATGCCAGAAATCTTATATTTTGGTATCGTAGTTCTCTTTGGTTAGAGCTAGATGTCTGATTAATCGCTCAGCTTCACCGGTCAAATTGGCCTTCAAGTACCACAACTTTTGTACTGCTGCGATTGGCGATTTGTGCACCATTTCGCTGAAGATGTCGAAAAACTGGTTCCACTGCAGATAGTCACCATTGAACATTGGAATAGTTATTTGTGGCAGCCGGAACGACGGTGGTGCAGTTGGCGGTGGAGCTTCTTTAGAGTGGCCTTCTCGGGAGTGGACTTCTTCTGCCAGAGTATGCAACTCGATCATCTTGTGGTGGACCTGTTGTTCCATGTCAAGGTATGCATTGAAATCATACCCTTCATCTTCTGGTGATGAAGCCTCCTCCCATAATCTGTAGTTCGTGTTCTCTACTTCGCTCCATAGTCGCTGCAGTCTTGCAATATTTCCCTCGAAATATTGCCGTGATTGATCCTTTCCGCTTTCGATACCGGCTAACAGGCGTTTCATGGATGCCATTAATGCTTGTTGCTTGCGCAGCACTTCCTTTTACTCTACACTGCCATCATCCTTAGCCCTGGGCGCAACGGGAGGCTTTATATTAAATGCCTTAATGCACTCTTGAATGTCCTCCATGACTTTGTTATATGTTTCGCCCAGTGACGCATGAATATCCTTTTCGAAGTACTGGTGATCTGCGGGTGTGGCTGGATCTCTGCGAATTTGGTTGTCGGCTCTTTGAAATATTGTCCACAAATCTTGCAGTTCTGTTAAGGTACTCTACAGCTTTTCTATCTTTAGACGTCTTTTTATAGTTGCTGATGATCCTCTGTATGTTGGTGGCATTTTCATCCTGCTGATTTATTAGGTCGTCCAGATAACTCATAATGTGTTGGTTTGATTCGACTGGGTGTTATTGGGGCTATCTAGCTGCGTGCAGTCACGGGAGAACCTTGCGTAGCTGATTTGTTTACTCGCTGGAGATGAGTAGGCTCACACAGGTGTGCTTTTGCCTTTGAGTCCTTTGTGTGCGCCACAAAGGTACTATGGTATTTGGATTTAAAGACGAACAGTCGCAACAGCGGTACATAAACCGAGTTGCGTTGCTGTATCCTTTTTGCGTTACCAAACTGGTGCTTTTTACCAAATTCTATGGTATTTTAAGTTAAAGACGAACAGTCGCAACAGCGGTACATAAACCGAGTTGCGTTTGGTTGCTGCGTCCTTTGTTCGGGGTCACCAAAATGCAATGTCCACGGCGAGCTATGAAACGTTTAAGAGCTCCTATGAAGGCTTCAGTTGTCAGATCACTTACTAGCTCCATGTGCACGGCCTTGGTGGCAAAACAGCAAAATACGGCTACATATGCTTTCATCGGTTGTTTTCCTCGGATTTTGAAATGTGTCCACACAGGGCCAAAGAAGTCCACTCCCGAGATGACAAACGGTCTGGCTGGTTGTACCCTTGTTTCTGGTAAATTACCCATCACTTGGTTTAGCAACTTTGGTCGCGCTCGGAAACATTGAACGCAATTTTGAGTGACGGAGCGAGCCAAGGTTTTTATTTTGATTGGCCAAAATCTTTGTCTCACGATCGCTGTGAGTGTTTGAGGACCAGCATGCAGGTGCTCCCTATGCAAATCTGTCATTAGCATGTTTGTCCATGGATGGGCGTACGGCAACAACATTTGGTGTTTTGCATCAAAACTTAGGCTGGAAGCTTCTAAGCGACCCCCAACCCTTAAAATGCCTTGGGCATCTATGAATGGCGATAGATTGCTGATGGGGCTTCCATTGTTAACCTTTGAGTGACGCTTCAAATGTTTAATGTCATCAGCAAAGGCATCCTTTTGTAAATATTTGACAATGTGTATCAATGACTCCTCTACTTCTGCTGCGGTTGGTGCTGTTGCGACGTGAGAAGCATCGCGTTTGAAGTGTTTCACGCCGCGAATCACATATGTTATTATTCTTTGGAGCCGTCGAAATGAATTCTTATGGTTTATTTTTTCAAATATGTCTTTGGATTGGCGGTTTTCAACAGATACAGATGTAGATGATGCAGCTGCAGTTGTCTGCTGCATAACTTCTAAGAGACATTGGTCACTAGGAGGTTGGAGTGGCCAATTTGTAGCAGTTTTGTGTTTCGATGCTGTAGTTGACGTTGTCTGTTGCCTAACTTCCAAAATGCATCGGTCACGAGGAGGTTGGAGTGGCCAACTTGTCACAGCTTTGTATAGGTATCTCGGACCGAATAGCCAAAACATATTGTCCACTAGCTTGGCTGGTTGTAAGCCTCTTGATAGGAGGTCGGCTTGATTGTCTTGAGATGGTACATGGCGCCAATGTTGTGGAGTAGTACCTGCTGCATCGCGGATGTCCGATTGGCAATGAATGTGTGATAATTCGATGAATTCGCGTGGATCCATCCCAACACTGCCGTGGAGTCGGTCCAAAAATATGTGGTCACTCCTTTGTATATCGCACTATCGTTGAGCTTCAGCATCAGTTCTACTGCGAGTTTTGCAGCGCATAACTCTAATCTTGGCATCGTTATTTGCTTTGTGGGGGCAACACGTGATTTTGCACAAAGAAACCGAATCATCACGATATCGTGAGCTTGCGTCGTCCTCATGTAGGCCACGGCTCCTTAAGCGTGCTCTGATGCATCGGCAAAAATATGGACTTGTGGATTGTTGGGCTTGGTGTGGCCAAAGCCGAGGTACGCTGATAGTTTGGTGTTGTGCAATGGAGATGGGAGTTCCGTATCCCAGTCGATTTTTAGTTTCCATAGTTCTTGCAGAAATATTTTCGCAGTAGTCGTGACTGGAGCGATGAAACCAAGTGGATCAAAAATTCTGGATATATCGGCTAATGCTGTACGTTTGGTGATCTTCCCAGTACTTATTTCTCCAATTTTGATTTTAAAATCGTCGTTCGAGGGAATCCATGTCAATCCCATTGTATTGATGGTGTCGTTGTGCGTCTCCCCGATTTCCACTTTGACTTCGCGATCAGCTATTGGGATGTCTTCAAGTATCTTTGGGTGGTTCGCACACCACTTTCTCAACTTGAAACCTGCAGACTGTAACATGAAGCGTAGTTGTTGCTGCATTTCACGTGCAGTGGGTAGATGATCAGATCCACTCAGCACGTCGTCGACATAAAAATTTGATTTCACAACATCCGCCGCGAATTTGTATTTGTCTGCTTGACCCTCAGCCAACGCTTGAAGTGTGCGTATAGCCAAATAAGGTGCAGATGTTGTGCCATTTGTTATTGTTGTAAGCTTGTAGCACTTCATGGGATGTGATGGGTCTTCTCGCCACCAAATGAGCTGGAACCTTTGATCGTCTTTATCTAACTTTACTTGTCGGTACATTTTTTCAATATCTGCTGTAAAGACAAATCGAGGGAGACGAAAACGAATTAAAATGGTAACGACATCTTCTTGGATGGTGGGTCCTGTGGTCAGAAGATTGTTCAACGATACGTTGGTTGAAGTTTTAGCGGAAGCATCGAAAACAACTCTTAGTTTTGTTGTTGAGCTATCTGGCTTGAACACTGCATGATGTGGCAGAAAATAATTTGGCCCCTTCACATCTGTGGCATCGATCTCTTCCATGTGACCAAGCTGCACGTACTCACGCATGAAGGCTGTGTATAGGGATTTAAGTTCAGGATTTTTGGTCATTTTCCTTTCGAAAGCCATAAAGCGCTGCAGAGCTATATCTCGTGACTCTCCAAGTTTATCCGGACTGAGTTGAAATGGCACTTTTACTATGAATCGCCCGGTGTTGTCTCGATGAACATTCTGCAGAAAGTGTTCTTCACAACGACGTTTGGCAGATGTGAAGTTGTTTTTGCGTGTGTAGCCAACATTTTTCGAGTGTTGAATTAAGGGAATCATCCTCAGTGGAAATTCCGCAGGTGATAGCTGCATTGGGAATGTCTTGATTGTTGTATTCACCCCCAGCTATCCAGCCGAACCGTGTATTCTGTAATATCGGCTGTCTAACTCCAATTGTTAGTTGGCCAGTGCCTAACGATGAATAGAAGATCCCGGCTCCAAGAAGAAGATCGATTTCTTTGGACTCGTGGAACTTCGGGTCGGCTAAGTGGATACCATCAGGGATGTTGCAATTATTGATGTTGATAGTTTTTGATGGTTGTCTTGAAACAATTTCTGGCAAAACGTGAGCTTCAAGTCGGCTCGTGAAATCGGTCACATTTGAATGGAGTTGCAGATTAACTCTTTCGGCGGTACGGCTTTTTACCTGGCCGATGCCCTCGACTCCAGTGAGGCATGGAACCCTTTGTAGTCCTAATTTGTTCACAAATCGTTTTGTGATGAAGTTGGTTTGTGAACCGCTGTCCAACATAGCTCGACAATGGATTCGTTGGCCCCAATTATTTGTAACGGACACGATGGCTGTGCTAAGCAATGTGGTTTTTGACAGTCTTACACTTTCTCCAACAGCTGGATGTGACACTGGAACATCATTGGCTCTTGATGGGGCATCGGGTGATGTCGCTGCTACCTTGATGAACTGTTTGTTTGCATTGCTTGTTGATGGTGCATCGTGTGACGTCACTGCTACCTTGACGAATGGTTTGTTTGCATTGCTTGTTGATGGTCGGCTTTCTTTGTTGGCATGTTCCTTTTCTCCCAAATGCAAGAATGTGTTATGTTTTTTGTTGCACTTGGTGTAACCTCGGACGGACAATCCTTTCAGGAACTCCTTGCAAAAGTATAGCGGGTGATTTTTGTCGGTACAATAACTGCAGGTTGCAGATGCTGCTACCGCTGTTGCTAACCTATATGTATTTGTTGTGGCCTTTGGAGTGTTTGTCCGTTCTCGACCACCGAGGACCTTCAGGGATTGGAAACGATTTTCAATGAAGTCCAATAAGCTCTTCATTGATTGTAGCTCTTTGGGATTCTTCAATGACTGTTCATAAAGAATGTGGCTCTGCCGATATAGTTTTTTGATTAACAAATGCAGCAGTAGTGGATCCCAAGATTCCGTCGATATTTCAAGATTCTCCAATGCCAACAGACTTTCACGAATGACGTCGTGTAAGCCTTTTAGAGCAGTTGAAGAAGTTGACTCAGCTGACATCTTTGGATGACCTGTCAATCTTTCGATCAATGTTGATGCCAGAAATCTTATATTTTGGTATCTGTCTTGCAGCAGCTTCCAAGCCGTCTCGTAGTTCTCTTTGGTTAGAGCTAGATGTCTGATTAATCGCTCAGCTTCACCGGTAAAATTGGCCTTCAAGTACCACAACTTTTGTACTGCTGCGATTGGCGATTTGTGCACCATTTCGCTGAAGATGTCGAAAAACTGGTTCCACTGCAGATAGTCACCATTGAACATTGGAATAGTTATTTGTGGCAGCCGGAACGACGGTGGTGCAGTTGGCGGTGGAGCTTCTTTAGAGTGGCCTTCTCGGGAGTGGACTTCTTCTGCCAGAGTATGCAACTCGATCATCTTGTGGTGGACCTGTTGTTCCATGTCAAGGTATGCATTGAAATCATACCCTTCATCTTCTGGTGATGAAGCCTCCTCCCATAATCTGTAGTTCGTGTTCTCTACTTCGCTCCATAGTCGCTGCAGTCTTGCAATATTTCCCTCGAAATATTGCCGTGATTGATCCTTTCCGCTTTCGATACCGGCTAACAGGCGTTTCATGGATGCCATTAATGCTTGTTGCTTGCGCAGCACTTCCTTTTACTCTACACTGCCATCATCCTTAGCCCTGGGCGCAACGGCAGGCTTTATATTAAATGCCTTAATGCACTCTTCAATGTCCTCCATGACTTTGTTATATGTTTCGCCCAGTGACGCATGAATATCCTTTTCGAAGTACTGGTGATCTGCGGGTGTGGCTGGATCTCTGCGAATTTGGTTGTCGGCTCTTTGAAATATTGTCCACAAATCTTGCAGTTCTGTTGCCTTCCTGTTAAGGTACTCTACAGCTTTTCTATCTTTAGACGTCTTTTTATAGTTGCTGATGATCCTCTGTATGTTGGTGGCATTTTCATCCTGCTGATTTATTAGGTCGTCCAGATAACTCATAATGTGTTGGTTTGATTCGACTGGGTGTTATTGGGGCTATCTAGCTGCGTGCAGTCACGGGAGAACCTTGCGTAGCTGATTTGTTTACTCGCTGGAGATGAGTATTCTCACACAGGTGTGCTTTTGCCTTTGAGTCCTTTGTGTGCGCCACAAAGGTACTATGGTATTTGGATTTAAAGACGAACAGTCGCAACAGCGGTACATAAACCGAGTTGCGTTGCTGTATCCTTTTTGCGTTACCAAACTGGTGCTTTTTACCAAATTCTATGGTATTTTAAGTTAAAGACGAACAGTCGCAACAGCGGTACATAAACCGAGTTGCGTTTGGTTGCTGCGTCCTTTGTTCGGGGTCACCAAAATGTATAACTCGGTGCTTAAACCGAGATATACTTTACTTGAACTGGGTTCCAACAAACACAAATTGTATAACTTGGTGCTTAAACCTAGATATACTTTCCCTTGAAATGATGTATTCAACGTGGAAGTGGTTGTTGTCCAATTGAATTGGATTTGCCGTTAATCGGCCCTTTTATTGATTTTTCTTTTTAATATTTATATAAATTTCGATTTTAATATATCCACAAAATGTGCACATATGCCAGCAACACAGACTGCAGCATAAGCATTTAGCGACACATTGCAGTGGCGTGAAATGTGATCGCCACAGTGCAATGCTCTGTGACTTTAGCCAAGGCTAAATGTGTTGTTGTCATAAGCGCGCATTTTCGCAAATATGCAATGCTGGGATTATACAATATAGGAAAATATTTTTTTTAAATATTCTATATCTTTTCATATTCTTATTTTAAGACTGAAAAAAGGAATCAACAAATAAACAGTTCCTAATATTTTTTGTAAATATCGTTTTAATTTTTTACAATAAGTATTTAAGGTACTTTATGTTCTCAAAACTAGAGAGTGAACTGTCTTCGGCTATGTCGAAGCTGAATACCCTTACAAATTTGATCTCAGAACCCCATTTTGACCCATTTATATAAGGTTTTGGTGTCTGGTTTCCATGTCTGAAATCCGTTTTGTAAAAATTTTCCATCAAATAGTTAAAAAAAAAGTTAACCACAGACCCCATTTTGGCGCGTTTTATATGGTTTTGGAAAAGACTTGGAAAATTTTCTTTTGCTGTGAATCAAATGAAATTGGTTTTAAAATGAAAGGAGGGATGTACCCATGAAGGGGAGGGTGGTTTGGAGGGCTTTAGGGTGCCAAAACCCCCCAAAATATATGAACACAATACGTCGATTTTTTCATAAACTCCCCTTCGGGTTTTTCCAAATTTTTTTAATCTTTTTTTTTTTTTTTCAAGAAAAATCAAAAGATTTATTTTCAAAAAAAGCGATCTGTTGTTGATTTTGATTTGGTTTGCATTTTCTAGTTTTTTTTTTCAGTATAAGTAAAAAAAAAATGTTATGAAACCCCTCCCCTAAATTTATTCCTGGTTACGTCCCTGTCAGCACCCTTGATTTATATTGAATTGATATAAAATTTCCTAATATTGGGCCATCTAGACACATTTTACAAACCTAAACCGAAACCTTTTCAATAACTCCAAGCAACCGAAACCTTTTCAAAATCAAGAAGCGAAACCGATAACCGAAATCGATTGCCAAGTGGAAGTGAAACTTAAAGATTCAAATTTATAAGGATATAGACTACGATACTGCAAATAAAGTTTTTTAAAATTTTGACAATTATATTTGGCTCCCCCTTAAGATTTTTCAGGCACGATGTGCCACGTCTTCCCGTTCACCGATCGACCCAATTTTCATACCCTACTCCTCATGAGGTATAGGTATATTCAATTTGGTCTGATGTTTGTAACACCAAGAAGGAGAAGTATCCGGTACGGAAAAGTATATATATTCTTGATCAGCGTCACCTCCTGAGTTGATTTAGCCCTATCCGTATGTCCGTCCTCTTTTCTTGTAAACACGATTGCAGGAGCTAGAAAAAAGCTAGGGATCCCAAATTGTGTACTTATCCTTCTTAGGCCCTAGAAAGAGTTGGTATTGAAAATGGGCAGAATCGGTCGACTGCCACGCCTACCTCCCTGTCTGTCCGTCTGTCCGTCCTCTTTTCTTGTAAACACAATTGCTGGAGCTAAAAGAAAGCTAGGGATCCCAAATTTTGGATTTATCCTTTTTAGGCCCTAGAAGGAGTTGGTATTGCAAATGGGCGAATCGACTGCCACGCCTACCTCCCATATAAGTGAAAATCGTGTTTTTACCGAAATTTTAAGATTTCATCAAAACAGTATAAAATTTTGTATAGTGGGGTTTTCTGGGTCGCTGATTTCGAATTTGATGTCGAAATTTAAAAATTCAAGATGGCGCAACCAATATGGCGGCCGAAGTTTTAAGATTTCATAAAAACAGTATGAAGTTTTGTATAGTGGGGTTTTCGGGGTCGCTGATTTCGAATTTGATGTCGGAATTCAAAAATTCAAGATGGCGGAACCAATATGGCGGCCGAAATTTTAAGCTTTCATCAAAACTGTATGAACTTTTGTATAGGGGGGTTTTTGGGGTCGCTGATTTCCAATTTTTGTCGCATTTTCAAAATTCAAGATGGCGGATCCAATATGGCGGCCGAAATTTTAAGATTTCATCAAAACTGTATGAAATTTTGTATAGGGGGGTTTTTAGGGTCGCTGATTTCGAATTATTGTCGCATACCCTACACCCAGTAGGTGTAGGGTATATATAAGTCGGCTTGCCTGACTGAAACTTACTCACTTGTTTTTATTTTTTTTACTCCTTAAAATCCCCTAATCCAAGGTGGAGCTTCATACGCCGAGGGACGCGTGGCCAGGAGGGATCCTGGTCTTTATTATGCGAGCTCTAGATACCTGGGGACCTCTAGTTCTAGCCTAATTCCCCTTTCCTGCATACTGTGGGTGAGTGCAGGATGACCACCCTTCCCCCACACTCGTGGGGGAAGGGAATGAACTGCAAAAAATAAAAAACTTTAAAAATTAAGTAGGCGGCAGTAATATTGCCGTCAACATGGAGAAGCTGCTTCTTCGTGAGGACGATAATATGTCTGTCGCCAGCTCATCCGGGCTGTCAACCATGTCAACAGCTTCGACTCGTAAGAGGATCGCAAACAGCAAGTTGACAGTCAGAAGGTTGGGTAACAAGACCTGGGATGAACTCAACGAAAGGGACAGTAAAAGGCTGCATAACGCGCGGGCCTTCCTGCAGGGGCTATCCTCAGCGACCGATAAAACGGACGCTGAGATGGCCCCTGCTGGAGGCCGGGGCGATGTGGAGCCTATGGGACCACCGCGAATGCGACCGGGCACCATTGGATGCAAACCCGAACGATGTAATGAGCTCCCCGCTCACTCTGGTACGGGGGAGGATCAGGGTGGTGTGCGGTCGGAAAGGACGAAGGTTGTTGATGATGCGAAGCCCGGCTCGAGCGAAGGCTCAGCCAGCCCAGCTGACTCTCAACCTGCGTCTGTCGCGAGTAGTCCTGGAATGGTCCCGGACGGTGATACCACTCTAGACAGCTGCTGTACGGTGATCGCTCTTTCTCGCTGAGGGGAGCAAGGCAGGTAGTGCTGGAAACGAGGGGAAGACCGTCAAGCAGAGGCTGAACGCCAAACGCTTGATACGACGGATGAAGAAGCGCGACCCGAATTCCTACACGGAAAGGGAACGCCAGATGCTAACGGCGGCGGAGGAGACGGTGAAGGCACCCATATCGCGCGTGTCTGTACCTTCGGGGGCCAGCATGAAGTTATTTGCTGCGAGGAATGGAGGCCCTTTGCCCCCGACCTCAGCGGCGGGTAAACTCAGGTGGACCACTACTGCGCCAGAGAAATAGGGCGCAGTGGCGAGAACTCCAAAAAGGGGCAGGCACGACGGTGTCGCCGCCGGTGGACTGCAACAAAAAGCGAAGAACCGTTGCAGACGTCGTACAGGACGGTCTTAGGGTCACTGTGGATGACTACGGGAACCCCGAACGTCGACTGACAGAGGACCAGTGGCAGCTGATAGAGCTCAGAATCCATGAGGGTGTGAATGATATTATCCTGAAGAAGAGGAAGCATATCCCTCTCTTCGGCCAGCTGACCACAATCAAGGGTTTTAAGGTGCTTCAGTGTGATGATGCGGACTCGCTGAAATGGCTCGAGGAATTTGTCGCCAGCAACAAGGGTAATTTGGTGAAGTAGTCAACCACCGTTAAAATATAACAAAATCCCCGACAAGACCTCACCAAGGGTCCCACCAGATCTACGCAGATCATTTCCCACGGCTCTAACTTCCTTGTTCTCTCTACCATACAACCAGCTGGCTTATTGTTGTCAGGTTTCACCCTCTGGCAAACCTGACAACTTTTAATATATCTAGCTATCTCTGCCTTCATTTTTGGCCAATAATATTTCTCAACTACCCTTGCGTATGTTTTCCTAACGCCCATGTGCCCCGATAATGGATTATCGTGACACTCGAATAAAATACTGCGCCTATCACTCCTGCCCACAACTCTCTTCCACTCGTACCCAGCGCTACACAAACTATTTGTCCCTACCTTTATGTGATTATATAACACCCCATTTTCAATTCTCCAAGCTGGGTAATCGAGTGGTTTATCCTCCACTTTCCGAACCATGTTCTCAAGCCATGGATCTTCTACATGCTCATCTACCTCCCCTACGACTGGGACACTTCTGGAAAGCATGTCGGGCACAACATGATCTTTCCCTTTCCGATGAATGATTTCATAATCGTACTGCTGGAGCTTTAAAGCCCACCTAGCCAACCTTTCAAATTGTTGAGCCATACCAACGAATAATGGTCGGTCACCACTGTGAACCTGACCCCTTCGATGTATGGCCTCAACTTCTCAACTGCCCACAAACAGCCAAACACTCCTTCTCGGTAGTGGAATAATTCCTCTCGCACCTACACAACGACCTGCTCAAATATGAAATGACCTTCTCCCCTTCATCAAACTGCTGTGTCAAAACGGCACCTATTCCAAAATCGGAAGCATCAGTTTGAACTACGAAGGGTCGTTCGAAATCGGGACAGCTCAGGACCGGCGCCGTCACTAGACGCTCCTTGGCCTTCAAAAAGCTGTCCTCACACTCCGGCGACCATCTAAACCTGTTATTCTTCTTTAGAAGATCAGTTAGAGGCTTTACCAAATCTGCGAAATTCGAAACAAACCTACGATACCAAGAAACGGTGCCAATAAACGACCGGATTTCCCTTTTTGGGTGCTGGAACTATCAGCATTGCCTCAACTTTTTCCGGTTCAACATGTAAGCCCTGCCGATCAATAACATAACCTAAGTACCGCAGCGAAGAAAGACAAAAATTACATTTTTCCCTATTCAATCTAAGCCCTGCCGAACAAATCCTTATCAGGACCTCCTTCAGAACCTCAACATGCTTGTCAAATGTATTTGTAACAATAATAATATCGTCCAAATACACGAAAACATGGGGTTCCAAGTCAGCCCCAAGGACCTCATCTATAAATCTGTGCCAAGTTGCAGACGCATTGTGCAGGCCATAAGGCATGCACTTGAACTGATAGAGCCCCCTACCCGGAACTGTAAATGCCGTGCGCGCCATAGACTCCTTCTCTACTGGGATCTGCCAATAAGCGGATTTTATATCCAAACTAGAGAGATATTTGGCGTCCTTTAGCTTATCTAAAGTAGCCGAAATATAAGGGAGGGGGTAACTATCACGATCCGTATTTTTATTTAATGTCCTATAATCAACGCAAAACCTATAACTTTCATCCTTTTTCCTAATGATCACCACCGGTGATGCCCAAGGGCTGTGAGAAATCTCAATCACACCCTTATCTAACATATCCTCTATCTCTTCATCTATGCCCCTCTGAATAGCTGGCGATACCGGATAGTACCGCTGCTTGACTGGTTCCACATTTGGCTTTATACGAATCCGATGTTCGACCAAATGTGTACAACCAAGTCCCTCAGGCATAGCTCTAAAAACTTCAACGACTAACTCTTCAAGAACCGATTTTTCCCTAGTTGACAACGAAGACCTATCAACTACACCGGTCTTAGACCAATAGTCTACTCCAAGAATCAATGATTGGGGCAAATCCGGTATTACGAGGCATTCAACGAGGACCGACTTGCCCTCTACCTCGAAAGTGACCGAAACTACCCCCCTAACCGGAACTTGTTCACCATCAGCAAGCGCAACCTTGCTGACCGCAGACGCTACTAAACTCAAGCCCCAGGACTTCAACGTGACCCAGCTCGGCCTACCAAGAATCGTCCTAGTGGCCCCAGAATCTAAAAGCCCTAACATACGCAGTCCAAAAATTTTAACACCTAAATATGGCCTATTATCCAATTCTCTACCTAACAACGTAAAACTCAGACAAACTTCGGACGGACGTTGCCTCTGAGGCCTATTTCTATTTTCCCTAACCAGCTGGAAACCTACCTAAACCTCGCGAACTTCTTGCCCTGCTTCCACAAGAGCTCGCTCCCCATTTCCCGACTCTCTGTCCGAGCGCTCCTGTAATTCTCCTGCTCTCTGAGTGTATCGGGGGCAATCACGCTTCATGACGCCAGGCCTCCTACAACCAAAACAATAAATCTCCCTAGGGCAGTTATTCAAAACATGCCTAAACCGCTTGCAATTGAAGCACCTAAAGGAACCCTGGGGAGGAGCCTGAATTCTCCTCTCCAACCTAGCGTCACGCAAAGGGGCCCTAACCACTGACACCTCGAGTTCAGTCGAGACGTACGCCAAGTCTGGCTCCAACAAATTCTTGGATCGGCTGCTGGGCGACGATACGAATGCTTCCACATTCGCCGGCACAGCCTCCAGCTTCCGACCCAAGGAAACCAACTCCGACAAAGACTTAGGCTCAGCCAAGCCCAGCTGAGTCTGGTAAAACGGAGACAGGATCACCAGACCCAGAATACGCCTCTCTGATAAAGGATCGGACAGACGACCGAACAACCCCCTCATCGCCGCTACATAGATACCTATGGACTCAGTCCCACCCTGAGTCCTCCTCCTAATTTCTGACATCAAAATGTCGTCAGAGTTGGGGGGCAGGAATTCCAGTTTCAGCTCTGAGACCAACTCTCGCCAGCCTGAAACTGTCCTGCGGACATCCCTAAACCAGAGCAGGGCTTTTCCAGAAAAAAGCTCCACTGCTCCCCGAAACAACTGGGCTTCCCCAACGCCCCGAGCCTCGCACAGCTCGTTCACCCTCAGCAGAAATGTATGCACGGACATGTCTGACTTCTCCCCAGTAAAAGTCAGACCCCACTTGGACAAATTTTTGAGGCTCTCCCTCAACCGCAAACTCCCTGCTGAGCCCCTTGGGTGGTCGAGACGGCCTTGGATTCTCATCAAAGGCATCATCTCCGTCACCAAGCACATAGTATACAGAGGCGACACTCTCTTTAAATTCCCTGAATTCCAATATGGCGGACCATTTTTTTTTATTTTTCGTTCTTTGCTTCACACACTATACGTGAGTTCACCACGAATTATTTCGATTTTTCGCAGGGATGATTCTATTTCGTATGAAAAGTAGTATATAATTGTACAAAATAACATACAATTGTACCGAAATATTTTTATACCCAAAATAGAACTTGAATTTATTTAAAACAATTCTTATAATAAACCAAAAATTTTATTTATAAAAATATGGTTAATTTTCTTTGAAATTCAACATTTGTATATGGTTTTTCCTAAGAATTGTTTTAAGCAAATGTAATAGTTCTATTTGGGTATAAAAATATTTCGGTACAATTGTATGTTATTTTGTACAATTATATACTACTTTTCATACGATTTCAAAGAAAATTTAACAATATTTTCATAAATTACAAACCAATTTTATTTATTTTAGACGAAAAAGATTTATTGGCGTGGGGGTTTGTTCAAAATCCCTATAAAATTGAAAGTTTTGTTTCTTTTTTGTGTTTAAAACTGAAAATTTTTTTGTAATTGAAGTTATTATTGAATATTGCGAGCCGCATAACGTAAGCATATTTTTGGGAAATATATATTTTTTTTAAATTATGAAAATAAAGCAATACGTATTCATGCTAAACATTAAAGCTGAAATTATAGTGGCTCCAAAGTTATAGAGGGTGAAATTTTATCGTAAGCGAAAGTTAACTTAAAGATTTTATAAGGACACAAGATTTCTTTGTTTTTTTAAATTACATTTTGAGCTAAAAATATTCTTTCTGCGTGGAGAATTGATAAAATTTCTTGGGGTGTTTATAAATATTGGAAAAGAGACGATGGTTTTTTCATTATTATAAGATATATTCAGAAAAATTTATTGGCGCATTGTTATAGTCAAAGTTAATTGTTACTAAACCTTAGTACCAACTTAGTAGCTGTCAGTACATTACTTAAGTTAAGTTGGAACTTAATTTGGATAAGAATTGGGCCATTGTGGTATTTAATTATTAAATTTTGAAAGTTACAAAATTGTACCAAATATGTCTCAGTAGTAGGAAAGTAAAAAAGTACAACTGTACGGAAAAAAATCATCCCTGATGAAAAGAAGTGAGAGAATATGAATAAAAAAGTGTAAAAAATGGGGTGAAAAAGTAAAAAATGTAAACAATTCCTATAAATTTCTTTAATAATTTTGAAATTATATCTTTTTTTATATTTAATTATAAAAAATATTCGCGCGGTTGAGAATTAAACCATCATTCATCATTTGGAGAATTGTTTCGGTTTTGAGGGTGCAATGGTGACTGCAAATTATGGTGATGAGAAAATGGATGTTACATTGGAGGATTTGGCCAGAATGTGGAAATGCTGATGGATTTGGAGAATGCAACAACGATGACATTGACAATGCGGTGGACAATAAGGGAACCTAAACTAAAACTACATAAACAATAAAATGTTGTATTAATTTCAATTTTATTAAATTCCAGCGACAATCGTAAATACATAATTTTTCTTAGATAATACTCAAAGTACCACGACTCATCCCTGATGACGTATTGGTTATCTTCCCTTGTCCACGATGAATCAGTGTCAATTTCGTGACGTGCCTGCGGACTCTGGTCGCACAAGCCAATTTTCGGAGAACCGCGCAATTTGAAAATTACCATCATTGAAGAATTCTCCCAGAGTATACGCGTATTAGCATCGACATGCATATTTAATTGAGAATTCTACATAAGTTTGTAAAATTTTAAGTTACAATTTATAAAAAATTTGAAATGTAATTATTTTTGAACAGAAAAATTCAAAATAAATATATGTTAGAAATCTCACGAAATTTTATTTTTATTTTGCGATTGAATTGTGTTATGATGTTCACAGACACAAAATTACATTCCCAGCATTGTTCTGATCGGAAGATAACCACCTGTGGCTAAGGGGAAGAGCTCCTGCAAAGACCTACATGGTGCACTCTGGCAGAACCCAGATCTGCCTGGATCCGCTTCCTCAAAAGCTACATGGCTACGATCAGAGAGGAAGTGGTGAATGTGTGCTCGGACTGTAGGTTTGCCTCACATGACGTGGAGCACCTTTTCAGCTGCCCAACCAAAGCAAGAACCACAAGAACTTCACTTTGTAACTACCCTACGGGCCCTTTTCATATGTCTTGAAATGGCGGAACAAGTATTGGCATTTCATGACGTATTCTCTCATTATAAAGAATTTGATGTCTTCAAATGTAAAATTGACAAACTCAATTATGTAGTAAAATTGAATTTCTTTACACAAATTACAAATCACTTCTGCAATGGAGTACTGTATTTTGTCCTCAGCTATTTGAAAAATAGCCAATGAAGAAAACTATATAAAAATATAAAATATTAGTAGAAGTTATAAGCTGTTTGGCGCGTGAAATCATATGAAAATTATATGAAATTAGTGGTGAATACGAAAACAGAATCAAAACAAAAGAAAAAGTCTGGTGGGGAGTTTGTAAAACAGCTGAGCTCTGGTGTTGAGTTTCTATCAACAGCTGAGCTCTGGTGGTGGATAAAAGTCATAATTTTCACGCACACCAATAAAGAAATTTAATTTTTTCACGCACACCAGTAAACAAATTTGCTGTCACCTCACTCATATTCCCTCTCGCTCAAGCAGAGTGTCGCCTCTGTATACTCTGTGACCCAAGTCAACCACCTCGTTGAGTTCCCCCAACATTAACAAAACCCTATTCTTGAGCGCCATCTGCTCAACTACTTCCTCCTTACTCGCTGGCCTCGAACGAGTAAGGCGACCTAAAGCCCATTCCAATTTTGTCACGATTTTTAAGTAATCGGACGACTTGCTATCTAGTGGAGGGGTTTCCAAAAGTTTTTCAACCTCAGAAATTTTCCTCTCCACACCTAACCTATCCTCCTCAAAAGTAAATGCATAACCTGCAAATACATCCACCGACCCCCTACGCTCTATTTGCCTTGAGGCCCTCAAGGACTTCCTCATGGACTCCACCGGAGTCACTGGCAACCCACGAGCCTCCATCTCGTATGCCAGTTCCTCTTGGTTAGGCTATTAATCTCCATCATAAATAAGCCAGACAAACATCTTTCAAAAGAACAAAAAAAATTTTTTTAATTTTAAATCGAAATTGGGGAAATAATTTAAAGTGAATTTATTTTCTGCTTTTTAGTCGGTTAAAGGGTTATTTTTAAAAAAACATGTTTTTTACTCTTTTTTATTTAGAGTAGGGATGTCCAAGAGTTTTAAACGATTTTCGTATGGAGGCAGGTTCTGATTCGTATTCCAGCGAAGGTTTCTTATTGCAAATAATAAAAATTGTTTTCGAACCGATTCAATTCTATCAGCAGTTGTTTTGTGGATTCCACAAGACTGACTTTTTTTAAATTACAGACGAAAAAAAACAGGAACGACGAAACTTTAAAAGGCGGGCGGCACCGCAAAAAAAATATAAAACAAAATCGCGAACTTCGCTGCTCCGACCAATTCAAAAAAAGCTAAATAAATAAAAAAAATAATTAGTTAACATATGAAAAAAATATACAAAAACACAAAAAAAATATATATATATTTATCAAAAAAACAAAAAATTAAAAAAAAAAAATGTAAAAAAAATTTTTTTTTAAAAGTAATAATTAAAAATCAAAATATTTAATAGCCCCACGTTGGGCGCCAGCCTATCGCGCTATTTTTATCTAAACTTTAAAAAACTCTAAAACCAAAAATCCCCACGCGATAATTAAAATCCCTAATTTCCCGGTAGCTCAATCGCGACGAGTGGGATTGGGGCCGACCCTCGCGGTATGGTATCCCCGGCCGAACGAACAACACGAACGCGTGAAAACTCGATAACTAAACTTTCTAAAAACCTACACCGAAACTGCCGCACTATATATGTAGGTATATATATATATATATACATATAACAAGAAACTGAACCTTTCCCGACACAAAGAAAATAATACCGAACACAAACGGAACCCTTTTCTAAATTGTCACAAAACGACAAATGACCGAAAGAAATTATTTATACACCCGAAATTATATTTTTTAAAACGCAATTGATTTGCGGGACCATACCGACCTGTCAGAAATCCCTCGCACGATTCTTTGCAGAATCTATTCACCAGCTGGATTTCGATAAAATCGATGTCCAGCAACAACTTGGCTCAGATGCGGGACGACACAAACAAAAAAAAGCGTGCCGGTCGCATTTCACCCGCGAGTGGCGAATTTGTTTTGCTTAACAAATTAAGCAAAACAAATATATTTATAAATAAAAAAAGAGTAAAAAACAAGTTTTTTAAACTCTTTTTTAATTTTCCTCTTTTTTTTTCTCCCCCCCCCTTTTTCCCCTTTTTTCCCATTTTTTACTCTTTTTCCCAAATGCGAACCTAAGTAAAAAATTTCAGCCTTGTAGCTTACAAAATACGAGAGTTAGAACTTTAAATTGGCTCCATCCCGCTCACCTTTGCCCCCACATTCCCTTTTCCAAAATGTACAAAATTTCATTTTGTCAATAAGAACTCACCTACCAAATTTCATCAATGTAGCTTGAAGGAATTGGAAGTTATGCCATGTTTAAAAAAAAAGATTTGAGTACCCCCACGGCCCCCTACTCTGATGGACTCTGATGGACCCCAAAATTTAATAGAATGCATTGTCACCGGAGTTCTATTTCAGCTCTCTAGCTCATGTGGAAGTGATAGGTGAGTTCTTATTGACAAAATGAAATTTTACACCCTTTAATGGGGGGTGTGGGGATAAAGAGGAGGGTGATGGAGCCTTTTTAATGTTCGGGATGAACTAACGTTCGTATTTTTTAAGCTACAGGACATAAATTTTGTACTTAGGTTCGCATTCGGGAAAAAAAATAAAAAAAAGGGGTGGAAAAGAGGGGGGGGGGGTTTTAAAAAATTTTTTTAAAAAAAGAAGAAAATAAAAAAGAGTAAAAAACAAGTTTTTTAAAATATAACCCTTTAACCGACTAAAAAGCAGAAAATAAATTCCCTTCAAATTAATTTCCCCAATTTCGATTTAAAATTAAGGGTTTTTTGGCCTCTTCAAAATCTAACATTAGGAAAAAACCAGCCAAAAACCCTTAATTTTAAATCGAAATTGGGGAAATAATTTAAAGTGAATTTATTTTCTGCTTTTTAGTCGGTTAAAGGGTTATTTTTAAAAAAACTTGTTTTTTACTCTTTTTTATTTAGAGTAGGGATGTCCAAGAGTTTTAAACGATTTTCGTATGGAGGCAGGTTCTGATTCGTATTCCAGCGAAGGTTTCTTATTGCAAATAATAAAAATTGTTTTCGAACCGATTCAATTCTATCAGCAGTTGTTTTGTGGATTCCACAAGACTGACTCATATTCCAAAATTGGTCTTACAAGTGATATGTAATGGCTTTTGGTAACGAATGGGTCATTAAATTCTTTTGACCATCTTTTAATGAAACCTAGAACACCCCTCGCCTTATTCACACATAAATCAATATGTAGATGAAAGCGAAGTTTTGGATCCGTAGTAACACCCAGGTCCACAAAAGTAAAAACATTTTCTAGATTACAGTTATTTATATGATACACCGATAAAAGTTGGTGTCTTCTAGCAAATGTCATAAATTTACATTTTTTCAATTTCAGTTCCATTAAGTTATGATCACACCAGATAGCTTTACTGGTCAGATCTGATTATAACAACTAATGTTGATCCAATATGTCATAGGATAGAAACAATTCAACGTCATCAGTATACAACAGTACATTCGAATGTTTAATGACAGAAGGAAGGTCATTTATAAAAAGATTAAACAGAATAGGACCTAAGTGACTTCCTTGAGGAACTCCAGAGGTGACATCTATAGTTTTTGATGTTGATGATTCGAATAACACCTGTTGCTTCCGATTTGTCAGATACGATTCTACCCATTTTAAAAGAAGATCTGGGAATCCGTATCTTTTAAGCTTTTCAATCAACAAATAATGATTAACTTTATTAAAAGCTTTACTAAAATCAGTATATATGACATCTGTTTGAAGATTCTTTGAAAATCCCTTTATTATATCCAATAAATATGTAGATGTTGATCTACCTCTCAGAAAACCATGCTGTGAAGGAGATATTAAAGTTGTGACCGAGTGAACCAATTGCTTTGTGACAACTTGTTCAAATAACTTTGGTATTGTGCTAAGTTTAGCAATACCTCTATAGTAAGATACGAATGATTTGGTTCCACTTTTATAAAGAGGAATAATGTATGACTCTTTCCATGAATTCGGAAAATAACCTCTTTCAATAGAGGCATTGAATATATTTGAAAGTGGAATGTATAAATTTTCTGCACAAACTTTCAAAATACAGCTATCGGACAGTACTATATGAATATTTCAACGATTTTAGGTGTTGTAAGACATCTTCAGATTCTATAACAGGATTGAAAATGGAATTATAAGTGGGGATGTTATATGGATATGATGTGTTGCCATAAGTATTATCAGAATATGTCGTTTTGAAGAAGTCAGCAAATTTGAAATCTCAGTATGATTGTTGGACTCACGATCATTCCATTTCATTGTAGTTGGAAAACCAGTGTTTTTCCTTTTTGAATTTACAAAGTTATAAAAAGTTTTAGAATCGTATTTCATTTTGGATTTCAAATCGTTCAAATATTCATCATAGCATTTTTTATTAAGTACTGGATATTTAGAATAATCTTGAAGGTTTAAAGTTCTTTTATATGTTTTAAATGCCCGATTTTTCGAAGTTTTAAGTTTCCTCAATTCTTTTGTAAACCACACAGCACCAAGTTCATTAGAATTCTTTTTAATGTTCTTTGGAACACATATCTCGAAGACTTTGCTGAGCGTACAATTAAAAATTGATACACAGTCGTCAACATCTTCAAAGTTCATGTCCCAACTAGTTTCAGATAAGAGTTGGTTCATTTTAACAAAATTTGTATTATTGAAGCGAAAAAATTACTTTAACGGTATAGAAACTGGTTCTAAGTTGTTTCGAAAGATAATTCAAGTGTTGGGTGATGGTTATCTTCTGGACATGCAAAAGCATCACAGCGTTGCACTGAAAACTTCGAAGAGTCGTCAACATAAACTAAATCCAAAATTCTACTATTCTTATTTTTAATCCCGTTTACTTGTTGTAAACTCATATCTGAAAATGAATCCAGAAAGTCATTCAAACAGTCACGAGAAGAATACGGAAGAAACTGGTTTGAATCGCTACACAAATTCCAAGATATATTCGGTAAATTAAAGTCTCCAAAAACGGTAATATCGGAATTCGGCGGGATATACGAGCAAATAACGAAAATATCGATATTTATATTGTACGAATTCGTACACAAATAAATTCCAAGTCAGAGACATCTGAAAGTATGATTTCCTCAGATGAAAAAAGGTTTTTTACTGCAATGAGGACTCCACCACCAGTCCTGCATTTACGATCCCTCCGAAAAATTTGATACCCAGCACACAGAATTTCTGAATCAAAAATATTTGGTTTAAGCCAAGTTTCGGTAAATACCAAGACATTATGACTACAATCGAAACTTTTAATATAAATATCATTCAACTTTGTATTTAGCCCTCGAACATTTTGGTACAGAAGACAAACAACATTATTCGGGATTCTATTTAGTTTTTTTGATTAGAATTTAATTTTTTTGATTTTTCTTTGTAAACAAATTCGCGAACTAAAGTTTTATCCGGCCAAAAATTTTTATTAACAATCTCATCAAACAATTCTGCAGGAACAGATAATTTGAAAGATGTAATGTTTCTAGCCTATGAAAAGTGGAATTTAAAAGCATTTATATTATTACCGGTTTTATTGAGTTTAGAATCAATATAAAATATAATATCGTCAGTTAATGTGTCCGGTGCAAATCTAGACACAAAAATAGATTTTTTAGGTTGCACAACAACAAGCCTTTTTGGGGTTCTCGTTTCTTGTACTTCCCGCAAACAATCCTTTGGATAAATAATATTTATGGAAGGACAAACATTTTTATCAATATTTGAGATTCCATTCATATTTTTCTCCGGAGCGTCATCTACCCTCGTTAGATGATGAGGCTAGCGTTGCCACCTAACAATGTTTTCACCTGTTACGGCTAAACATTATTTCCGATTGTCGATTATTTTTATTGCAAAGCGTTTTAATCATTGGATTTTTAACATTTTTTTTTTCGTATTATGTATTTTGACGTACTAAAACCGAATCTGAATCTTTTATTGTGCAAGAATCTGCTTTCCGAGATATAAATTTTTTTAAGCTTTGATTTCCCCTTTTACAATTTCTTGAGTGACTTCTAAGAAAGGTGTTCATTTTGTAGTATTTTTTTCGGGAATTTTAATTTATAAATGATTCACATTTTTATTTGTTTTTATGAAATTTCTCACCTCAAACAAATATATTTTCGCATTTGCAAGAAAAATTTTTGAGTAAGTTTCGCTGCGGCTGCGGTATTTTGCGTTGATGTGTGCGGACCTTAATGTTGTACTGGGAATATATGCAGTGTATAGGAAAGCGTAATATGAAAGTGTAATATGAAAATCTAATACACCACCGTAATTCACCTATAGTGTTAGGTGGCAACGGTAGTCTTGTGGCAGTGTTATTTTCTTAAAGGTGGCAGCTTTAGGTCGAAGCTATTTTTGTTTATATATCCAAGATGATTTTTTGTGTGTATATACATGAAAGCGTTTTGCATGCTGCTTGATGAAATTAATCGATCTTTTGTGTGTGTATATACATGAAAGCGTTTTGCATGCTGCTTGATGAAATTAATCGATATTGGGTAAGGTATTGTATGAGCATTAGTGGCTCTGGTGAGAAGGCGCTTAGTTCGCTACTTCATCTTACTTACAATCGCTGCGTTGTGGGTTCGATACCTCACCAGGGCGGCTAACATTTTATCGAAAATCGGTATTTTATTCATAATTTTTCGATATTTTATCGATAATTTTTCGAAAATTTATCGATTTTTTATCGATAATTTTTCGAAAATTTATCGATTTATTATCGATAATTTTTCTATTTTTTATCGAAATTTTTTCGATTTTTAATCGATAATTTTTCGATTTTTTTATCGATGTTCCAATTCCATTTTGTTCCGGTCCAATTCCATTTCGTTCGGTTAAGTATTTCTCAAGATAAACGAAAATAATAGAAAATTGGCGGCCATTTTGTATGGGAGGTAGGCGTGGCTCTTATCCGATGTTGCCCATTTTCAATACCGTCCAATCATTCGCCAAAACAAGAGGAATCCCAAAATTTCGATAGCTCAAAAGCTACGACAGTTATCGTGCGAAATGACAGACAGACGGACAGACGGACAGACGGACAGACGGACAGACGGACAGACGGACAGACGGACAGACAGACAGACAGACAGACAGACAGACAGACACACACACAGACAGACAGACAGACGGACATGGACTAATGGACTCAGGAGGTGATGCTGATCAAGAATATATATACTTTTCCATACCGGACACACCTCCTTATGGGCGTTACAAATGGTGTGACAAAAACAATATACCCTTGGACACTAGTGTGCAGGGTATAAATATATGTGTTAATATATTTGTAAGTGGCTCTGGTTCCTTCTCACGAACGCAGCGTCGTGTGGAAGAACCACCAGAAGAAGGGCTAACATTTAAAAAAAGGAAGGTTAACAACTTACAAAAAATTTTTAAGTGAAGTTGTAAATTTTGAATCGGTTAGTGTTAGAGACAGACAGACAGACAGACCTGGACAAATATATATGTTAATTCTTTGGGTTTTGTGTGGAGTGTTTCTACTGCTTTTGCATGTTCTTTTTGTTGTTACGCGTGTGTTTGGGTTTTTTTGTGAGGAAGAAGGATTTAGGTTTGGCTGGTTGCATTTTGCGCGTCGTTTCATTTACCTCGCGTACAATAAGCAATATTTGAATTTCTTTTGTCTATTATATGTTACTATGGTTTTTGTTTATATTTTAGTTTCTTTTCTTATGTTTTCACTTTTTTTATGTAATATTTTTAGACGTTGATATAGTCTAAAAATATTACATACAAAATAAGCATACAAACATTATGTTGGAAGAAGAAGCCTCCAAGGAAGGTTTAAGGATTAGGAATGCACTGTTAACTATATTTTTGCATACTTCAAATAGAAGTATTGATTGAATATATTGAAAATTTTTTTAAAATTCATATATCAATATTTTTCAAGTCTTTTTTATTGCTGTATTCGATTAAAAATGTTTAGAAACGTATTTTTGACATGGTCCGTGGTTCCGAAACCTCATATATAAGGGTCAAAATGGGGTCTTGAGACCAAATTTTTTTTTGGTGGATTTGATTGAAAATTGTAGAAACGAATTTTGGACATGGTCCAGGCTCCAAAAGCACCTATAAATGGCTCAAAATGGGGTCTTGAGACCCCTTATTTATGTTCGAGGTACTTCTTCCTACTATGTGGAGGGTATTTCAGCTTCGGCATAGCCGAAGATAGTCCACTCTCTAGTTTTATTTCGAAATGCATTTAACCCATTTCCGCCCATAGTTGCGTTTTCGCAACATTACGGCGAAAAAATATTAAAAGTAGATAAAACTATTTTTTTGAAAAAATATTTTTTTTTAAATATTGGAGACATTTAACCACTCCCCCCCGCCCCCACCAAGACCATAAAAATTACCTACAAAATTGTGGTTTTTCAACGATTTTTAAAAAATATAACAACAAACTTTTTTAATGAAAACTTTTTGTTTTTATTTAGATTGAACCTTTAGATTGAAGAAAAGAAAAAAAGCAATCGCTGAAAGCAAAATAATTACCTGCATTTCAATTTTACAAACAGTATTGCGCAAACGCATCACTGGGCGGAAACGGTAGCAAAAATATTATTTTTCTTGTTGGTATGCTTGACAATTGCGCAATCGATTATATTCTCTGTCGCTAGAATCGCAAGCAAAGAAGTAAAATTTTGACCCACCGGTCACCTGATATGATTTAAAGTCCAAGGACGCACTAGGTAATCCCACCCGGCATGATTAACCCAAAATATTTCCAAAGTCGTACTTGGTGGCAGCTGTAATCCCGCCTGGTATGATTCACCCATAATATGCCAAGGACACACTCGGTGACTTTGTAGAATTACAAAGCTGCAGCAGTCATTAAATGACGAAGTATTTATGACGACCCGGGTCAATGAATATAAAAAAAAAGCTAACAAACTTCTCGAGAAGATCGTAATATTACTAACGCCAAAAATCATAATTGTAACTGATACTGATGAAAGAATCAAAATATTGAAAAAGTTCCATGATGATCCAAAAGAAGCTAACAAACTTCTCGAGAAGATCGTAATATTACTAACGCCAAAAATCATAATTGTAACTGATACTGATGAAAGAATCAAAATATTGAAAAAGTTCCATGATGACCCAATATCTGGTGGCCACCCAAGGATCACAAGGACTTTGAAAAAAATTAGGAAATTATTTTTTACAAAAGACGTAACGAAAAATGTCAAAGTTTGTGACAAATGTCAAAGGAAAAAATCATTGAGAAATAACAAAGAGGAAATGATTATTACCGGAACACCAGTCACTGCTTTTGATGTAATACTGATAGACACCATTGGACCATTTCCAAAATCCGAAAATGACAATGTGTATGCGGTCACAATAATATGTGACCTTAGAAATACTTAGTGTCAATTCCAGTTGCCGATAAAAGTGCAAAAACTGTCGCTAAGGCTATCTTCGAAAATTTTATACTCATTTACGGTCACATCAAAAAAGGCATTACTGACATGGGTACAGAGTACAAAAATAAACTTTTTGAAGAAATATGCTAATTACTAAAAATTGATAATGTGACGTCAACAGCTTACCACCATCAAACATTAGGTACAGTAGAAAGAAGTCACAGAACTTTCAATGAATACGTTAGATCGTATATTTCAGTAGACAAAACCGATTGGGATGAATGGTTAAAATACTTCCCGTGTTGCTACAATACCACGCCTTCAATGGTGCATGATTATTGCCCATTCGAGGTAGTGTTTGGTAAATCCCCAACAATATTCAAATTTTTACTCAGTTAACAAATTGATCCCGTCTACAACGTGGACGATTATGAAAAAGAGATCAAATTTCGTTAACAAACTGCTCATAAAAAAGCATCAACCCTGATTGAACAATATGAAAGGACCTCAAAAGTCCATTATGATAAAAATAAAAGTACAATTAAAATAGAGATGGGAGTAAAACAAGTAGGACATAAATTAGATAGTTTATATAGGGGCCCATTTATGGTTAAGCAATTAGACGATAAAAATAACGTAGAACTTATAGATGACAATAATAAACTGACAAAAGCTCACATGGACAAACTAAGACCGTACAATAAAGAATAAAAAACAAACACAAATTTATTTAATAATTAACATAAGTATATAAATTTATTCTTCCTTAAAAAGGGAGGTGTGGTGCTAATATGACCGCACCGTTTATAGTAGGGTATAAGAATAAATGTAAGTTTATTTGACTACTTGACTTTATGCTGAGTAAGGCATTCAATCCCGAAGTGTTTTTGAAAATCCCGGGATTTCGGGATTTGAAATTACAATCCCGGGATCCCGGGATTTGTTCGGGATTTTCGGGATTTAAGAAAAAACTGTTGCAACAATATTTTAAGCTTAATTTTTTTTTAATTCAACGTAGAAATAATATTTAATAAATATTGCATTACACAAAAATCGAACAATCGAACTAGAAGTTGTTGAGAAATCGGAATTTGAACGTTGCAACTTTAAATTTAAAAAAAAAAAATAAAAATATAAAAAAATTAAAACGTTCAAATTCCGATTTGTAAATAACTACTAGTTCGATTTTCAATTCCTTAAAACTGGAGGAAAGATCAAGAAATTACCTTTCCAACAAAAAAAAAGAGTACGGGATTATCTAAATCAGTTCAACCGCTAAACAGTTTTTACTAATGAAAAGCTTTAACAATGCATTATGACGTCTAAAAAAAAATTGTGATGAGGTGGAGCAAAACCCAGCTAGGGTTTTACTGTCACATACAATACTATCATCCCACAAAAATTTCGTAGAGGCCCTACAAAATTTGCCTTAAATTGTTGCACAGTGTAATTTATGTGTTAAACTGAGTTGCTTTATTATTTATTTTGCCACGCTGAATCAAAAGTACAACACTCAAACGGTCAACAAAATAATTTTATAATTTATATCAACCTTTTTGTCGAATAAAAAAAATTGTTTCAATTTGAAAAAATTTTATTCAGATCGATAAAAATGTTTTGTTCACTGTTATTGACAAAAATTGTCTTAATTTTATGTGTGTGTAGCACTAAGTCTACGAAAGTGAGCTTTTTGTGTTTACCAATTGGATTGAAAGTAAACGCACTGCAGTATTTTTGTGGAAAAGCGTCGAAAATATCTTAAACAATGCATAAAAATTAAATTTTTTGAATCCCGGGATTCCGGACTCAAAATCCCGGGTTTCCGGGATTTAGAAAACGTTCGGGATCCCGGGATTTCGGGATTCGGGATCCCGGGATTGAATGCCTTAATGCTGAGTGGGCACTAAGGCATTCAATCCCGGGATCCCGAATCCCGAAATCCCGGGATCCCGAAAGTTTTCTAAATCCCGGAAACCCGGGATTCAAAGAATTGATTTTTTTATGCATTGTTTAAGATATTTCCGACTCTTTTCCACAGAAATACTGCAGTGCGTTTACTTTCAATTTAATTGGTAAACACAAAAAGATCACTTTCGTAGACTTAGTGCTACACACACAAAAAATTAAGACAATTTTTGTCAATAACAGTGAACAAAACATTTTTATCGATCTGAATAAAATTTTTTCAAATTGAAACAATTTTTTTTATTCGGCAAAAGAGTAGATATGTTTAATAAAATTATGTTGTGACAGCGTGGCAAAATAAATAATAAAGCAACTCAATTTATCACATAAAATATCAAACTTGTTCGATCAGAGTAATTTAAAATTAATAACTTTTGGTTTTATTTATTTTAAATTTTGTTTTGTTTAATGCAATATTTATTAAATATTATTTCTACGTTGAATTAAAATAAAATTAAGCTTAAAATATTGTTGCAACCGTTTTTTCTTTAATCCCGAAAATCCCGAATAAATCCCGGGATCCCGGGATTGTAATTTCAAATCCCGAAATCCCGGGATTTTCAAAAACACTTCGGGATTGAATGCCTTAGTGGGCACATACCATCGGTATCGTTCTTGAGCTAAGGGATATATGACACCCCACGATTACGAATGTTATCGAGGGTGTGTGCATAGAATGCAATATTAATAAAATAAAGAGTCAATCAGACTTGAGAAATCAAAGAAACAAGTCTTGTGTTTACAAAACTCACCTGACATGATTCTCCAAAAAATAAAATTTCAAATTTTCTTGCGCGACTAAGTGACCGGCCTTTTGAATTTTCTTTGCAAATGCAGTTTCGCAATCGATTCTATGTTTATTCAAACGCAAGCAAATGATATTATGTGAATTTTCTTATTCAAATTTCGTTGCACAACTATAGTGATCGCTGCCTTTCTCAAATTTATTTTTTGTTATTTCGTTTATGAGTGAGTCATTTATGAAAAGTTTTTGAAGTGAAACAAAAAATGACGAATCGCTTTTTGACGACCGCAGAAATCTGCGACAAATTCGGTCATATCATTGAAAAAGATTCTGGTGGGAATCGACTTCGATGGCATGTGTGCAGAAGTCAAACTATATATAGATGCAAAAAATGTAAAATTGCATTACATGTTGAATTCCAAATATCATAACTAAATAAAACAAATAAATTATATTTTTCAATAAAAAGCCCTACATATATTCAAAGTACTTTCTTACATTTTTATATTCTACACCTTATGGAGTACGGATATACATACGTGTTCACTTTTGTCGAAAGTTTGTAGCCTTCTATATTCTTCCACATCCCCCAAATACCCCCTATGTCCCCTCCATAGCCCATATAGCCCCCTATGTCCCCTCTGTAGCCCCTATAGCCCCCTATGTCACTATATTAATTCCTCAAGTCCAATTATGTCCACATAGTACGTACCTATAACGCCCGTATGTCCCGCCCATGACCATCCTATCTTCGCTCTACGGTCTAACTATGTCGCCCCTAAATCATCCCATGCCCCTTCATGAGCCCCTTTTGTCCCCCGTCAATATCATACCCAATAAAAACTAGAGAGTGGACTATCTTCGGCTATACCGAAGATGAAATACCCCCACACAGTAGGAAGAAGTACCTCGGTGGCCAGACGGGCAGACGGACGGACAGACAGACGGACATGGCTAAATTGACTCCGGCGGTGATGCGGTGAACTTTTCCATACCGGACACGCCCCCTTATGGGCGTTAAAAACGTTGTGTCAAAGTTAGTATACCCTGCCACAGTGAGTGTGGGGGTATAACAAGATTTCATTAGTCGGGCAAGCCGACTTATATGTACCCTACACCTATTGGACCATATTGGTTCCGCCATCTTGAATTTTGAAAATGCGACGTCACTATCAAAATCGAAATCAGCGACCCCAAAAACCCCCCTATACAAAATTTCATACTGTTTTGATGAAATCTTAAAATTACGATAAAAACACGATTTTCAGTTATATGGGAGGTAGGCGTGGCAGTCGACCGATTCTGCCCATTTTCAATACCAACTCCTTCTAGAGCCTAAAAAGGATAAATCCAAAATTTGGGATCCCTACCTTTCTTCTAGCTCCTGCAATCGTGTTTACAAGAAAAGGGGAACATCAGACCAAAGTGAATATACCCATACCTCATGAGGTGTAGGGTATAACTAGAGAGGGAAGTATTTTCGGATATGCCGAAGCTGAAATACCCCCACACAGTATAATCCATTTAGAATAGCCCAGCCAATAATTGAATGAACTTTTTACGAAGATCGTATTTTGCGAACTTTTCTCGTATATTACAATATACTCGTATATTACGATAGTCGTAATTTCCTCGATAAAATATCGTTAACGTCTTCATAATCGAACTCGTTAGCGACTTAGTTAACGAATTCTTTAACGACTTCGTTTACGAGTCTTTTAACGAACAAACGAATTCGTTAGCGATCACATTTTGGTTCGATAACGAGATATCTAGTTTCGATGCAAAATTGAGAACGAAGTCGGACTCTTAAACGTATCGTTATCTTGTGTCGCCTACGATTGTTTTGTCCGCATTTCGATCGAAAATTTTTTGTTCACGAGCTCTTTAACGATAAAATTATTGGCTGAGAGGGGTGCCCAAAAGTTTCTTATCGAAGTGCAAACACCAACAGATAAAAACTTTTCTGTATTTCATACTGCCCAGCCAATAAATTTATCGTTAAAGAGCTCGTAAACGAAGATTTTCTCTATCGAAAAGCGGATAAAACAATCGTAGGCGACACACGATTTTTTTTGCCTACTTTTCCTTATAATAAGTTTATAACTTTTTCACAGAGTCAGACCCGGGATTGAACTCACGTCCTCCGGACTTCAAAGTATGTGCCGAGCGCTTCACACATTCGCCTAACTCAGCCATTATTGAACAAGCGCTTAAAAGTATGACTTAACAAACGTTTTAAAATTGTTTTCCTAACAGTTTGAAAAACACTGATTCTATAAATAGAAATTATCTTGCTGAGAAATCGTTATAAAACTTTTTCTGACAGTTTGAAAACTATTGGATCTAAAAATAGCTTTGCAAAACGATCATTTCGTTCGTTAAAGTACTCGTAAACGAAGTCGTTAAAGAATTCTTTAACCCATTAATGACAAGAGCGAAATAATAGGAATTTTTTCAAGATTTTTTCAGGATTACCTAGAAATGACATAAAAAACGAATTCCAAACTTTTTTTTTTGGACCGCTTGCTGTTTGCCTACTTCTGCTGATATTATTGTTTAAAACTATTTTTAAAAAAAAAATTTGTAATCGACAATTTTTTTTTTAATTTAAAAATTTTTTTCAAAATAATTTTTTTTTTTTAAATTTATATAAATTCAGGACAATTTTTGATTGGAAAAGATTCTGCAGCAAAGTAGTTTGTTTTTAAAAAACACACATATTTACATCCAAAAAAAAAAACTTTATAGCCCCCAGGAAAAAAGTCAGTTTTTAACTAGGATTTTCTTGATAAGTGTCCTGGTAGTCATCATCAATGGGGTCCAATGGGGTCCAATAGACGTTTCCAATGGCCATCAAGGTGATGTTCTGTTTGGGTAGCCACTCAAAATTACTACAACAGGTTGGCCGTAATTACCAGTCCGCCATTGTATATAATATGTATAATTCCGTACACCAATAATACTGCTCAGGTTTTCAATAACATTAGAAATATCTTCATATGGACTGAAATTAGAAAGGTCCTCGTCATCATTTGACATACACAATTTACATGGCTGTAAAAGAGGTGTTCGATGAAGACCATTGGCAGTACCTCCGTCATCTTCCTCCTAATCTTCTTCTCCAGCCGGATAAATAGAGGAAAATTGTGCTCGCCAAAATGTCTTCATCGTAATGTAAATTTGCTAAAAAAAAACAAGTGAGTAAGTTTCAGCCGATCGAAGTGAATCTATATATATATATATGTAGAATTTGTACATTCATAAGCTCGGCATGACCTAGCCATCATGATGTCATGTCGTGATCGGGGTATTGCTCATATAGCTTTTGCGGCACTCACCACCGACGCAAAGCGGACAATAGATCTTACGGAGAATTTTCCTACCACAATTTCCATGAAATTGGGTTATATTTGTTACTAAAGACGATTTTCACTTGTATGGAAGGTAGGCGTGGCAGTTGACCAATTCAGCCCATTTGCAATACCAACTCCTTCTAGGACCTGCAGGAGTTAAGTCCAAAGTTTGGACCGCCTAGCTTGCTTCAATCTTCTTACCAATCAGAAGGATGGACATACTGAATGACATTCAGACACGGATATGGCAAAATCCCCTGAAGAAGCTATGCTAAGTTTTCATAAGTATAACAAGTACACAATCTTACTTTAAAACCAAGGAGTGCTGTGTGCAAGTCCGTATTTAGGGGGGGGGGTGTACGGGACCGGACCCCCCCGAAATGGTTGACCTTAAAAAAATATATGGAGAAAAATGCAAAAAATATTTTGATATATTATCCCAACGGCTCGAACAACAGGCACTGCCGTATTAAGAACTTTTAAAGCGCTTTTGTTTTCAAAAAACCCAAAAAAATCTAATCAGTTTGTTTGCTGCCAAAATAAAAACCAAAAGAACAAATAGTTGATACTCATTCGAAAGGAATTGAATAGCCCTTTCCAATGGTACCAATATCGATTCTATAAAATTTGGCTGTGAGCCAAATTGCAAAATACTTATGAGAGTCACTGTATATACGGAGAGTGTAATTGCAAAGCCTGTTTGATTCTGAACAAAAAAGGTTCTTGCAATCGTTGCTCCATTTGTTATTCATCTACCTTCCAAATTTCTATAAAATCGGAGAGTTAGAGAGAAAACATCTTGTCGATTTGATATGGAATTACCAATCTTAAATTTGGTAAAATACATAAGAAATTAGTGTTGGTTAGCCCATTTTTTTTTTTTGTGTCAGGTAGTGTTACTTTTGTATTTTTTCGGTAAATTTTATTTGGACCTCCCTCGAAATAAATTCCTGGTTACGGCCCTGGCTGTGTGTGTGAGTTAGAATGCACAGCCTATGCCAAAGTGCTTTTACAATAACAATTGTGCGCGAAGTGCATATGGCGTGGGCACCCCTGATTTAGAACTACCTCGAACATTAAAAAATGTTGTCTCAAGACCCCATTTTGAGAAATTTATAGTTGGTTTTGGAGACTCAGACGTCCAAAATCTTTTTTATAAATTTTTAATTTAATCCATCAAAAAAAATGTAAAAAAATAGACTTGGAAAATGTGGACCTGTTTTTTTTAGTTATATGGAAGTCACGCCCAGTTTTTGTCCGATTTGGGTGATTCTCGAACTTGATCTCAGTATTGAAGAGAAAACCATCTAGCCAAAGTTTCAAGTCAATATCTCCAAAACTGCGGCCGCTATCGTGCTGACGGACAGACGGACATCGCTAAATCGAATCAGGAGGTGATGCTGATCAAGAATATATATACTTTTCCTTACCGGACACGCCTCCTTATGGGCGTTACAAACGGTGTGACAAAAACAATATACCCTTCGACAGGGCATACAATTTATATTATAAATAGAAATTTAAAAAAAATTTCTCGTCATCCAGTTTTTGTTAGTTAACTTTTGTCTTTTTCACTTTCACTTTAAACTTTTTTGACTTTATGGAACCGAAATCGATATTTTTTAAATCCTATTTTATGAAAATTGGTAAAGAGAAGTTCGTTTTGTTATTTTAAATATCTGTATATTTTCTCAAAATTCAGAAATTGTAAAATTTTTAAATCTTTTAATTCTAGTGTAGTGCCAACTAAGTATTTATTTGATGTACTGAAAAAATTATCCCTGGTAAACATACAACTTGGTATCGAGTGGAAATAAGTAATTTTTGGGACATCAAGGAGATAGAAAGAATGCAACATATAAACGTTTGATGTATCATGAAAAAAAATGTTTGAAATTGCATTCGCTTGGAAAAAAAAAATAAAGTGACTCACGCTCACGCACGAACGTAATCAGGAATTGCTGCTCACGATCACGCACACTTACGCACGAATTAAAAATTTCTATCACGGTCACGCGTGTAACGCCACGACACGCGCCCATCTCTAGTATAGAGTACCAAGCGGCATGGATTTTTTTCCCATAATTCGTCCTTATTTTTCAATTCTATTGACCTGTTTTGTCATTGAAAATTTTCCACAAATATTCTTATGGATTCAAGTCCGGGGGATTGCGATGACAAGCCCAATATGTCTATTTTGTTGTCAAAAACCACTTCTTGGTTTGATAGGCCTTATGTTTTCGTATCATTGTCCAGTTGGAATTGCCATTTTTGTGTAATTATCCAATCAGCATGGGGCAGCATGACCTCCTCTTGAAATTGTATATATAGATTTTTGTCCATGTTTGTTTTTAACCAATATAAAGATCCTACACTGTACCACGAGAAGCATCCCCACAAAATTATAGTCGGCCACCATGTTTAAATGCCTTGGTGGTGTGACATTGGCTTAGATATTTATTTTTTGGTCGCCGTATTATGTTTTTCCCATCACTCGCAATCATATTTATCTTCAATTCGTCGGACCACTGGATATTTCGCCATTTTTTTACATTTTGGGGCCCATGCCAAGATTCATGCAGTTTTGTATGGTATGCTGTAGGATCTTTATATTGGTTAACAACAAACATGAACACAATTCCTTATATACAATTGTTGTAGCAACTGTCAAAAGGGGTTTGCATCAGAGGGTTAGTTAAATGTTTATATGTTAGCTGTCGAGTCCGTCATGTCTAGTCCGAGGAAGTAGGCGACTTCTTTTGGTTTAGTCCAAAGTTGTAGTGTGGTCCGGTCAGTTGGGTGGGCGGGGCAGTTGAAAATGTAGGCCACGTCGTGTGGACCTTGGTTGCAGTCAGGGCCCGCGTCGACTACGTCCTCATCTAAGCGCGATAGGTAGCTGTTTAGGAACCTGCTCCAGCCTGATCGAAGTTGTGCTAATATACAACGCGTTTCCCTCGGCAGCTCAATCTCTTCGTCAGAGACTGGTGCCGGCCTACCATTCAGCACTATATTGGCTCCAAATGATTCGACAGCTTTCGCAACCGCCTCGGCGTGGCGTCCAAATTGTAGGTCGTGAGGAGCGTTTCTTTATCTTTGCCCCAAGTGCTTCCAGCAAGGACCTTTAGAACGTTGTTCCTACCTCGGACACTGTTTCGCACGTTGTTTGTGTGCGAGGCAAAGCTGAGCAGTGGGTCGAATGTGACTCCCAGAATTTTCGGGTTTCTTGTGGTTGGGATTACGCAACCATCGACCATCACGTCGAGGGTTAGGCGCACCTCCTTGGTCCATGGCGTCAACAAGGTCACAGTCGACTTCTCTGCCGACAGTTGGAGATTGCGGCCAGTGAAATATTCCGACACTGAGGTGAGGTAGGTGTTTAGTCTCCCTGTGAGGTGCTCGATGTTTCTGCCGGACGCCAGGATTGTGCAGTCATCCGCGTAGGTCACCAGCGTGATATCACTTGGGGGGACCGGGATCTGCGCGATGTACTTGTTAAACAAGAGCGGGGATAACACTCCTCCCTGTGGTACCCCTGCTTGACCCGCCTTGGCTTCGATTTAACGTTTCGGAACTACAGGTACGATTTTCTGCCGCTCATATAGATCGCCAGCCATCTTTTTATTATACTGCGCAGCGAGGACTCATATATGTCCTGCATCAGGATCCCGTGGTTTACCGTGTCGAATGCCTTGGAGAGGTCTGGTGCGACCATCACCGTTCTCTCGCACGGTTTCCTTTGGTTCATTCCATCCGCTACCTGTGCTAGTACAATGTTCAGCGCCGTGGTCGTGCTGTGTTCTTTACGGAAGCCATGTTGATGGTCCGCCAGTGACAGGTGCTCCGTGCATGATGGTAGCAACAGTACCTCGAGTGTTTTGGCCTCTGGGGATAGTAGCGTGATTGGTCGGTATGATTTTCCTTGATCGGCCTCTTTCCCCGGTTTCAATATCGGGACTATCCTCCCAGTTTTCCACATCTCGGGAATGATGGACTGATGCGGTGAGCACTTCAGCGAGGTATTCAAGGCCAGGACGCTCGAGTCTCTGACCATGGAGATCCCGTCAGGGCTTAGCGCTTTGGACTGTTTCGCGCTTTTTAGAGCCGTTTCCACATCTTGCAAGGTGAAGGTGAAAGTGGCTCGCTCATCGTGAGTTTTCAATCCATGCAATCTATTCATGGTGCTTATCTATCCTTTGTTGGGTTTGCTTGGGTCCTCAACGAAGTGCCTGCAAAACATTCGAGCGCTTTTCTTGGGGTCCTCGTGCTGTATTTAGTCGAAGCTGATTGCGGTGTTGTCTTTCTTCCTCGTGGGGTGGGACAGAGATTTGATGGTGGCCCATAATTTCTTGGTGCCATTGGCACATCCATCTAGGTGTTCCTCCCATTTCTTCTTCCGGTGGGCATCTACCAGCCGTTTAATTTCCACGTTCATCTCAGGGATACGGGGGTCCGCAGGGTCGCGTGAGCGGATGTGGTCTCTTGCCTCTGAGAGCGTGGCAGCCTCGGCTGGGAAGTTGGGTCGGATGTTCGGGATCCTTCCTGCAGGAATGGTTCTGGATGCTACCTTTACCACGATATTCCTGAAGGTGTGCGCGCCTTTGTAGACGACCAGCGGAGGCTGTGCTTGGGCGAAGGCGTCGTTGGTGATGTTTTTAAACCTTTCCCAGTTCGCTTTGTTGTATTTTAGGAACGAGCGTTTTTCAGCCTCCACAAAGTCGCTTGGTTTGTCCAGCGTAACAGTTATGGGGAGGTGGTCCAAGCTGAGGTGAATTCCCGTACTCCACGAAGCGCTAGTTGCGAGTGATGCACAGGCTAGAGTGATATCTGGGGTGCTGGAGCATCCTCCAGTGACTATGGTGTGAGAATCGGTGTTCAACACACTGAAAACGGAGCCGTCGATTTGTTCTGCCAGATGCAGCCTCGTTGGTCGTTACCCAAGCTGGAGCACCATGCTTCATGATGTGCGTCGAAGTCTCCGAGGATGAGTCGGTGGTCGCCAGTGAGCAGATGGTTAATTGAGGGCTGCTATTCGGTGGGATATAGAGATTTATAATCTCAATCTCCGTTTCACCTGGTGTAATAGCAATACACTGTTGTTCAATGAAGGCATCTTGGGCAGATCTATCCGGTAGCAGTAGTTGGCGATATTTTATGCTGTTGTGCAAGATAAACGCTACAACGCCCCCTTTATTTCGCTGTCTGTCTTGACGGATAATATTGTAGTCGCCCATACACCTTAGCTTCGACCTGCCGGTGAGCTTCGTTTCTTCTATCGCGGCAATATTGATATTGTTGCAGGCGAGGCGGTGTACGACCTCTCCAAGTGTCCCCCAAATGCCATTGCAGTTAAACTGTAGCATCTTAAAGGTGGATGCAGCTTGTTGTTGTTGTTTTGGTAGCCATGCCTGGAAGAAACATTAGTATGTTCAGGGGGGATAGTATTACGGAGAAAATGGAAACATTAATTATTTAAGACAATACGGTACAAATAAACAATATATTTAAAGAAGAGAAAGTGAGAGAAAAGAGGGGGTGAGCATTGAGTCTACTCCGCCAGGTCCAAATCCAAGAACCTGGCTGCCTCCACCGGGTTCGTCCAAAGGGACTCCGGGGTGAGGGACGTTGGTCGCAGAGGGCACTCAAAGATGTGTCTGGTGGTATGGGGTGAGGAGCACGTGTCAGGCACGGGCACGTGTCAGCGATCTCTGGGTTAACCCTGGATAGGTAACTGTTTAGATATTTGGACCTAAGCTGAGCAAACGTGACTCTTGTCGGGGGCCGGAGCGTTTTTTCCGCCTCCGAAATTTTCGGTTGGCGTCCGTAAAGAACCACGTTGGATCCCCTGTCCTGTAAGGTTCCGGAAACCGCTTGGGTCCACGACAGCGTCTTCTTTATCGTCATCTGGCCTGTTCTGAACTGTTTGGAGCTTTTTCCACTGAGTATCGCTCAAGCTTGGTGCCCATACTGGTGAGGCGTAATCGATAAGGGGACGACCTATGGCTTTATGAGAGTCTAGTATCGTCTCCTTATCTTTACCCCAGGTACTGTCCGTTATGCCGTTCGTCCCTTTACTTTAGCAACCACGCCTTCCACGTGTTTGGAGAAGGTATGCATGGTATCGAAAGTAACCTCAAGGATCTTGGGGCAACCATGCGTGGGGACTCTGTTGTTGGCATTAATATATACCTCCAGAGTCCTAATTACCTCCTTAGTCCAATTGGTGAAAAGCGTGGCTGTCGATTTTTGTGCGGAAAGTTTGAGGTTCCGTTCTGCCAAGAAATTACAGAGCGTTGGCAGATAAGCATCTTCCAGTTCTTCGATTTTCTCACCCGACGTTAGCACAGTGCAGTCATTGGCGTAAGAAATTAGTTTCAGATCTGGTGGAGGGACCGGGATAGAGGAGAGATAAGTGTTGAACAGCAGGGGAGACAATACTCCCCCCCTGCGGTACCCCTTGCTTATTTCTTCTCAGTCCCGATTTGGAACCCTTAAACTCCACATAGGATTGTCGTCCAGCCATATAAACTGCCAACCATCTTTTGTACACGTTTGGAAGAGAAGAGTCAAACACATCTTGCAATAACTTGGTGTGGCAGACTGTATCAAAAGCCTTCGCCAGGTCCAAGGCAACCACCACTGTCCTATGTAGAGGCTTCTTCTTGTTGATACCATCGGTGATGGCAGAAGTAACCTCACACAGGGCAGTGGTAGTGCTGTGGCCCGAGCGGAAGCCGTGTTGATGATCTGCCACTGGGTGGCACTCCCTAAGAGTAGGTAGTAGCGGAGATTCCAGCACCTTCACAACTGGTGAGAGCAGTGTGATGGGTCTGTAGGAGCTGCCCTTGTCTAGCGGCTTCCCAGGTTTGGGAAGGGGAATAATCTTCCCCAGCTTCCACTTTTGTGGTATCTCCAGGGAGCTAACACATCGTAGAAGACCTTTGTTAAATAGTTAACTCTCTGCTCCCCCCAAGTGCTTAAGCATGTTTATTGCAAGACCATCGGGACCCAACGCCGTCGAGTTTTTGGCAGATTTGATGGCTATGGAGACATTATCGGAGGAGAACGTGACCTCCTCATCTTTGGGGATGTGGAGGGCACGAATTCTTCTTTTGATGCCCCTTCGGTTTTTATCGGGTGTCGTAGGGTGTTCCACAAACTGCTTGTTCAAAGCAGCGCAACACCTGACGGGGTCAAGCGGCGTGTACCTGAGTGCATCTCTTTGGTTGGCAAGGAGAGATGCTTCTCGAGGGAAGTTTGGACGCATATTGGCTATGCGTCCGGCAGGAACGCAGCGTTTCCCAGCCTTCACTAGGATGTCTCTAAAAGTGCGGGCTGCTGACTGAATTGCGCCTCACATATCTCCTCGAATCTCTCCCAGTCCGCCTTTCTGAAGTTAACAAAGGTACGGTTTTCAGAAGTTATGAAATCCGTACTCTTTGTCAACTCCAGAACGATTGGGACATGGTCGGAATTCAGGGCGATATGTGTCCTGCACGAGGTGTGGGCAATTAAGTCAGCACTGACTATGCAGACATCGGGAGAGCTTTGACAGTCTGCTGTGATACGGGTCTGGTACTGTTCGTTGGCGATACAAAATGCTGTCCCGTCGATTTGATCAACCAACGAATTCCCCCTTCGATCACATCCTAAATTCGAATACCAGCCATCATGATGGGCGCTTAGGTCCCCCAGTATAACCCTACTCCGGCCCTCCAATAGTAATTCTATTGAAGGACTGTACCCAGAACGGCAGGCTGCCACCAGAACGGCAATCGGTGATCGGGTTACGGGTGCTGCGGTCGGTCGTCAGAGGTTGCTGGGCACGGTTGGGTAACACTGGCCGTGGAGTTACCACTCTGCGGCAGCATGGGCCCACGTAACTACTCCCGAGCACCTCAGATGAAAGGTGTATCCACACTCATTACACACAATCGGCTAAGCAGTCCCCGTCGTGATCTTCTGGCAGCATCTACAAACCGACTCGGCTGGGCCCGCCGGAGACGGGCATAAGGGTCCGGATGTCCGAACGTCCGTGTCAGGTCTTACGTCCGGATCTGTCCGGGGCGTTATGGAGGGCGCCCAAGTCCGTGTGGGCGGCGTATTGATGTTGTCGGGTTTGGTCACTGTCTACTGGGCATATAACTGATGGTGCGTAGTTGGGCATACTGTACGTTGTTGTGGTGTTGACTGTTGCAGCCAGAACAAAGCGCTAGATTGCTGTCTTGTGCGCCGCTGTTGTGGCGTTTAGCATACACGTAGTTGTTGGTCCGTGTGGCGCTGTTGTTGTTGTTGTTGTTGTAGCAACTATATCATTGTCATTACGGGAAGATAAATACCAAGAAATTAATTATTTGTTTGTGGGTCGTACGTCTGTCCGGTTATGTCTAGTCCAAGGAAGAGTGCTACTTCCCGTGGGTTCGTCCAGAGGTCTAGTGGTGTCAGGTCAGTCGGGTGGGGTATGCAGTTGAATAAGTGCAGCGTGTTATGAGCACGCATCGACTACGTCTTCGTCTAACCTGGCCAGGTAGGAGTTCAAGGATCGACTCCATCCAGAGCGGAGTTGGGCAAGGGTGCACCTCGCTTCCCTGGGCAGCTGCTCTTCCTCTGGAGCAATGGGGGGAGGTCTGCCATTGATAACAATGTTTGGTGTGTAGCTACCAATGGCTGCTGTGACGGCTTCGGCATGAAGGGCCTTCAGTGCCGCGACATAGTCAGCTCGGTTTAGGGGCGCCCTGCCACTGTACTGTCTGATGTCCTGTGCATATCTCCGTATGTCTCCTCTTATACTTCGGGGAGCAAGTGGAGCGCTGGCGATTGTGGCACACGGATGGTCAGTTTGGTGGCATGCCAGCAGAAATTGCTTCGTTAGGAGCTCGTTGTGCTCTCTGACCTTGAGCATTTGGGTCTCTGCGTGGAGGTGGTCTTCATGCGTCATCATGTGGCATCCTGTTGTGGTGCGAAGAGCTGCGTACTGACATTCTTGGATGCGCTGCCATTTGGTGTTGCTCGCGTGCGGGGTCCAGATCGGGGCCGCGTAATTTATGACCGATCTACCGATGGCTTTGTAGGTGGTCAGTAGGGTCTCCTTTTCTTTTCCCCAAGTACTACCTGCCAGAGCTTTGAGCACCTTGTTTCTCCCGCGGATGTTGTTTCGCAGGTTCGATGCGTGCGCCGAGAAGGAGAACAGGCTGTCGAGTGTGACACCCAGTATCTTTGGGTGGTTTAGCGTCGGAATAGTCCGCCCTTCGACAACCACTTCCAGGTCGCGGTGCACTTTCCGGGTCCAGGGGGTAAACAGCGTTGCTGACGATTTTTCAGCCGATAGCTGCAGATTGCGCGCGCTGAAGAACTCGGCAACTGTGACCAGGTAGGTGTTTAAGTTCCTGGTCAGTGCTTTGATGTCTCTCCCTGTGGCCAGGATATTGCAATCATCTGCATACGAGATTAGCGTTATCTCGTTCGGCGGGGGTGGCAGGTTGGCAATATATTTGTTGAAGAGCAGCGGCGAGAGGACTCCACCTTGCGGGACACCTTGTTTTACCCGCCTATATTTGGATTTCGCACCGCGAAACTCCACGTACGCTTGACGTCCGCACATGTAGCTTCCGAACCAGCGCTTCACGATGTTAGGGAGCGTCGATTCGTAGATGTCGCGAAGCAGGGTCGCATGGCTGACCGTGTCAAACGCTTTGGACAGGTCTAGGGCCACAAGGATCGTACGCTCACTAGGCTTGTTTTGGTTCAAGCCCTCACCAATTTGATCCGTTATTAGGCTCAGCGCCGTAGAGGTGCTTCTATTTTGGCGGAAACCGTGCTGGTGTTCGGATAGCGTCAGGTGTTCCTTAAACGCGGGGAGCAGCAGAACTTCTAGCGTCTTTGCCACCGGCGAAAACAGTGAAATGGGGCGGTAAGACTTCCCTTGGTCAGCAGTCTTGCCAGGTTTCAGGATCGGGATTATGCGGCCTACTTTCCAGATGTCCGGGATGATGGAGGAGTGAACCGAAGCATTTAGGACCAACGCGAGGTAGTCCAGTGCTGGAGGGTCCAGGTTTTTCAGCATAAAGTCGTCGCGCTCGCCGTGGGTGGCCAATCTGTGAATCCTCCTTACAGTCGCTCTTTTGGTCTTGTTTTGCGTATCAGGGTGTTCCACGAACTGTCGGCAGAAAAGCCTCGCGCACTTCTTCGGGTCTTCAAGGGGGACCGGACCAAAGTTGATCGCTGTATAGTCCTTGCGCCGCGACGGGTTGGACACCGCTTTTATGGTCGACCAACGTTTTTTCGTGCCGTTTCCGCATCCTTGCAGGTGTTCCTCCCATTTCCGTTTCCTGTGCTCGTTAACAAGCCTGTTTATCTGCGTGTTAAGTTCTCCAATCCGTGGGTCAGCTGGGTCGCTGGCGCGGATGGAGTCGCGCTCGGTTGCTAAGCACGCTGCCTCGGCTGGGAAGTTGGGGCGGATTTTTGGTATCCTCCCTGCTGGTATTGATCGCGCTGCAGCTTTCTCTACTACAAGGCGGAAAGTCCGTTCGCCCTGGTATGTGTTTATTGGCGGTGGGAGGCCCTCAAATGCCCGGTACGTTACCGCCTTGAAGAGGCTCCAGTTTGCCTTGTTGTAGTTCAGGAAGGTCCTCTTCTCAGCTTCCATGAAGTCGCATGGCTTCTCTACTGTGATGGTGATCGGTAGGTGGTCCGAGTTGAGCGTCATACCCGTACTCCATGAGGTGTTGAGCAGGAGTGAGGCGCCGGCTATGCTGATGTCTGGAGAGCTACAGCAGCCGCCGGTGACTCTCGTGTGGGCTTCGGTGTTGAGGGTGCTGAACGACGATCCGTCGATCTGCTCCGCAAGGTGTACCCCGCGCCGGTCATTTCCAAGCCGGGAGCACCACGCTGTGTGGTGAGCGTTGAAGTCACCTAGGAGTAGACGATTTTCGCCCAGGAGAAGGTGGTCGATCCGGGGCTGGTAGCCCGGACTGCAGCTGCTATTCGGTGGGATGTATATGTTGATGATTTCCACCTCCACATCTCCGGTTCTGACGGCGATACCTTGTTGTTCTAGGAACTCATCACACGACGGTGGGTCTGGCAGCTGCAGTTGGCGGTATCTTACGCTGTTGTGGAGTATGAAGGCCACGCCCCCGCCCTTATTGCGTGCCCGGTCGAGCCTTATGATGTTATAATCTCCCATCGCAATCAGCCTGGATCTCGTCGTTAACTTTGTCTCTTGGATGGCCGCCAGAGAGATGTTGTTCAGCTCCATGAAGTTAGTTACTTCACTCAGCTTCCCCCATATTCCGTTGCAGTTGAACTGCAGTATCTTGAACGTGGGTGGCGTGCCAACTCGGGTCGGATGCTGTTGTGGTTGTTGCCGCGGCGGTTGTTGTTGCGCGGGGAGAGACTGATGTTGTGGCGATTGTGGTTGCCGATGTTGTGGGCGTAGTTGCTGTCTGGCCCCCTGTAGATGTAGCGCGGGGGGGAGTTGTTGCGCGGGTAGGAGCTGCTGTTGTGGCGATTGTTGTTGCCAACGTCGTGGGCGTAGGCACTGCCTGGCCCCCTGTTGATGTTGCGCGGGGGGGAGCTGTGGTAGCGGCGATTGTTGCTGCGCGGGTAGAGGCTGCTGCTGTGGCGATTTTTGCTGCCGGCGTCGCAGTCTGGCCCCTTGCAGGTGTTGAGCAGGGGGCCGCGGCGGAGGTTGTTGCGGCGATTGTTGTTGTTGTTGCGCAGGGTGGGGCAGCTGTTGTGGAGATGGTTGCTGTTGTTGTCTAGGGCGTAGTCGCTGACGTGTCGGCGGTTGCTGTGGCGGTGTTTGCATTGGCTGTGGTGTTGGTGTGCTGCAGCATGACGCGAGGAATTTGTCGTTCCAGTCGTTTACAGAGCGCAGGCCAGAGCATTTTAGGTGGCACCATGTGCGACACCCAGTGCACATTACAGATCCTGATTTTAAGATTCGTTTTGTGCAAACTGCGCATAGCCATACTGTCGGTCCGGGGTTCGGTTCGATGCCGGCCATAAGTAGTAATAAGCGGAGCAGGCAGGCCGGCATGCACTGCTCCGTGGTCCAAAAAACAAACAAAGTAAGAAAAATCTTGGTACATACCGTAATGACTTCTGATGTGTGTTGATGTAGGCAGCCTTTGGTCGGGATGGAATCCCGAGTCGTTCCGGGACTTAGACCCAGCTGCCAATGGGAACGCGCTGTTGTTGTGGCGCAGTCGTGTGTACTGGTTGTTGAAGTAGCAGTCGTGTAGGATGTTGTTGCATCAACTGCTGGGCACTTGGCTGCCGGTCGACGTACCGCTGTTGTGGTGTTGGTTATGGTGTTGACTGTTGCAGCTGTTGCAATGCGCGAGATTGCTGTCTTGTACGCCGCTGTTGTGGGGTTGGGCATACAGGTGTCTGTTGGCCTGAGCGACGTTGGCGTTGGGGTTGCGGTTGGTGTGCTAGGCGGTGTTGTTGTGGTTTTTTTTTTTTTTTAATGAGGAGTAAAAGCGTCAAAAGTCTAAGTCAGTGTGAGACTTCAACTCACTAAATATCTCCTCTCGCGTACGGGTGGGTCCTCCCGGTACCACCGTCAGGTATTTCGTCGGAAGGCCGTAGGAGCTTTATTACTCAATCGTCCGTTTTGGGTCATCAGTCTACAGTTCTCGTTGCATCGGGAGTGTTGCCTGCGTGGCGTGAACGTGTTCGTTCAGTATGTCTACTGCGTTCAATGCGACGAAGCTCGATCATGATTTTCGCTGCTGTTTCCTTGAAGGATTCCCATTTTTGTGATGTTTCGCAAATATGGGACACCGTATTCGTTAGGGTCGGGACCTCGCCGAATGCCACCGTCAGTTGGTACAAAAGTTGGTACAAAACGGGTCATCTTCATGCTTGAAGCGATGAAGATATTGCTTGAAGCAACCATGGCCACTGAGCAACTGTGTCATGTAGTAGTCAACCTCTCCGTGTTTGCGTTCCATCCAAAAGGTGACATCTGGAATCAGGGCAAATGTCTATCTTCCATTTTCCGACCTTTCCCACCGTCGTTGCCATTCACTGATGCTGCGTCTTCGCTCGTCCTCCCTTGTTGCGTTCTTGCCTGCTGCGTAGATGCGTTGGAGTTCGCAAGACAGAATATCTACCGGTGGCATTGCCGCGATCACACCGATGGCATCATCCGACACTGTGCGGAAGGCACTGGCGACTCTCAGTGCGCTATGCCGATATGTCGCCCTTATGCCAGCTATGTATGAAGCCGTCTGCGTGGCGTCTGCCCACACTGGTGCAGCGTAGAGCATAATAGAGCTTGTCACTCTTGCCAAGAGCTTCCGCCTGCTGGAGCGTGGTCCTCCAATGTTCGCCATGATGCGTGACAATGCACCGTTTACCCTTGAAGCCTTTTCGCTGACCGCCAATAAATGATCCTTAAAGGACATTCGTGTGTCTATCAGCACGCCAAGATACCGAAGATACGGTTGCGATATTATTTCGTGGTCCCCCACTCTGAAGGTGAAGACCTCACGCTTTTTCCGGATGATCAGGAGAACCGCCTTAGTTTTTTGCGCTGCCAGATTCAAATCCGCACCGTCCAACCACCTCATCACTCTCGATGCAGCGTCGCTACACCTTGTCTCCAGCGTGTGGATGTGTTTCGCTACTACCACCGGTGCGATGTCATCCGCATAGCCGATCAGAGTGGTATCCGTGGGAAGATCGACAGTCAGAACGCCATTGAGCATCACATTCCACAATGTTGGCCCAAGCACCGAACCTTGAGGGACGCCTCTAGTGACCTCGTACGTTTTTACGCCGTCGTCGGTGTCATATAGCAACACTCTGCCCTCGAAGTAGTTGGCGATGATTCGCTGCAAGTACCCCGAAATTGCCTAGCACTTGCATTATTCGCGTCCAGCACGCTGAGTTGAAGGCGTTTTTGATGTCCAGCGTTACTACTGCGCAGTACTTCTTGTCGCCCCCTTTCCACCTATCTCCGCTTGTCGCCTCACGAGCAATCCTCATCACCGCCTGGATGGCGTCGACCGTGGATTTTCCTCGGCGGAATCCAAATTGCTGCGTGGATAAGCCAGCAGGCTTTTCTAGCGAATCGTGAAGTCGGTTCACGATTATGCTCTTCAGTACCTTTCCTAGCTAGTCGAGCATGCAGAGTGGTCGATACGCAGATGGCTGGTCGGGTTGTTTTCCGGGTTTTGCACCAATCTGGGGTTGCACCAATCCGGGGTTGCACCAATCTTTGGCACTTCCAGAAAGTAGGGAACGTTCCTTCGTTGAGGCATTCAGTGCGCGATGTTGCTGCTTTGTACGCCGTTGTTGTGGCATATCAGACGGAGCTCGGCCTTGTGGCGACTGTGTCGCGGCTGGAATTCGAGCTTAGTTTGTTGGACCACATGGTATGTGAGCCAGTGTTGGGCGCGCTATTGGTGGTTGCGTGGATTGCGCACTCATTTGTTGTTGTTTATCAGAGGCTAAAATAAAACAATAAACAAATACCTCAATTACTTTTTTATTAACAATTATTCACAAAATGTAAAAAAAGTTTGTAAATGAGATCTGAGTTAATTGAATCACATATTCTTCTTTTTCTCTTCTTTGAAATTTTTTTGTCGGTTTTGTTCTACAAAATACTCTGACGTATGTGCCCCAGGTGCGATTCATCACACTAATTCTTTTTTTATATTTGTACTTTTAAGAAATTGAATCAAGTCGAGTTTTTATTCCATGCATTAATATCAACGGACTAACACCAGAAAGTATCAATTTCCTAATGCAAAAACTGAATATATAATAACAAAATTTGCTTACCCAAAGAAATGTTGGCAGCACCCCTAAAAACAATCAAATACGTTTGCCTAAGGGTGGCTAAATTTCATCGTAATGGTAATTTAAATCAGACTTGCTTACGCTTTCGCTATTGCTTTACGAACAAATTGTGCTACAATTTAGGAAACTGCATATCGCATGTGCACATGTCGGATATACATTTTGTTACTAATACACTAAATAATGAATAACGAATACATAAAATATCCAAACTTCAGACATCGCCAAAGAATGAAAAATATTCAACAACAACGCAAAAGCAAACCACAACAAAAAACACACACAAAATTACAACGCAACGCGAGTCATAGGAGATCGGTTCACTGTGAATAGGAGATCGTGAAAGACGTTCGGCGCGAGACTCCATTTCTCGCCCATAACATCGAAAAAAAATAGCGTAACCAAGTGTGGGAGCCACCGGCCAGACAATTTTGTAATTGATTTTTTTGTTTTTGATGTTTTGTGCTTAGTGCTTATACACAATATACAAAATTGTACCCAATTATATTCAAAACATAAAAAAAGACAGACCTATTAACTTCATTTCATCTATATATTCACGAATTACGGATTACCGAATTCGTATGACGTTGTTGTTTGTTAACAAATTTGGAAGGATATTAATTATTACAGATTTCCTTAGTTTATTTCGCGATAATTATGTTCTCTTTATTTTCAATTTATTAAACAGAAAATCCGAGAGTATATAAAAGGAACATCACGAATTGCGCGACTAGATGCAAAGGCTGAGTTTCTCCGAAATATTTTCAACACCAGCGATACATATTGTTTGTCCTCTCAGATACAACCAAGGATAACAAAAAGAAAGCGAATTGGTCGCATTAATGCCGCAAAACAACCAAAACTATTTGGAGGATCATTGGAAGAGTATTTAGAATCTACAGGCGAAGCAGTTCCTCTTATAATTAGAAGCTGCATCCGAGTGATAAATCTTTACGGTAATTTAGCTTTAGGATATATGTACATTACAGTGCTTCTTATTTGTTTGAGCATTTTTTTCTTTCATCTTGCACAAGTAAATAAAAGGTGTTCATAAAAAAACCTGGAGAGTGAAATACCTTGAATATAAACAATTTTAATCTCAGGACACCATTTTGACTTATTTAAATGTGGTGTCCAAAATCCGTTTCTAAAAATTTCCAATCAGATACACAAAAAAAATATATATTTTGGTCTCAAGACCCCATTTTGACCTATTCGTATGTGGTTTTGGAACAGTGGCGTCATTCAAGGAAAATTTAATTCAAAGAAAAAGTGAAATATAAGTATATATTTTATTCAATGTTTGTGCTTCGCCCCTCCCCCCAAGGAAAAGAAATTAATGCGATTCATGTAATGATAAAAGTTTCTGCAATGAGTATGGCATATTTTTATATACGGCATTACATGAAGTAACTATCCCATAGTGTGTGTATATTACAGTCGAACTTCCCTATAATGAATTCGCACGGGACCAGAAAATTACTTCATTATACAGAAATTTTTAAAGACCGACCGAAACCGTTTTTTTAAATTTCGGCCGAAACCGAAATGGCCGAAACTATTATTTTTAAATTTCGGCCGACACCAAAATTAAGCCGAAACCGAAAAAAACACAGAACAAAAATTATAAAGTAGTACAAAAGAGTAAGCTGAAATCGTTCATTTTACGTTCAGATCATGAATTAGATGAATTTAGAAGCAAACTATCTGGATTTTAACTAGAGACCGACCGAAATTCGGTTTCGGTTTCGGTTTTTCGGCTTTTCGGCCAAAAAAAGCTGTTTCGGCCGTGTTTCGGATTCGGCCGAAAAATAAAATATTGCTTTCGGCCAAATTTCGTTTTCGGCCGAAATTCCTATATTTCCGCCGAAAATTTCGGTTTGATATAAAAAGTAACAAATAAATAACAAAGGTTACACTGATCGACAAAACTGAACGTTTTGTGTGTTAAATATACTTTATAGACAAATTCTTATGTATTTTGCCATGCTGGATACGAAAATAATGAAATTTTTACAGCACCAAAATTGCAACTTTTGTGGCGTTTGCAGAAAAATAGTGAGTGCTGGAAAAATTTAAAGTTTATTTTCGGATTTAGCGTATCAAAATACATAAGGAACAACCAAGTGGATAAAAGCGGTATGTAACACAAATTTAAGCACTGATCATAGTTTCGAAGAATCAGAAGCGACAAAGAAGACATGTCCTATCGGAGTAGATCTAATACTCTCGCAATGATTTATAAATTTCTACTCCTCTACTACGGTAGCAGATTTTTCTATGGTAAGAAATCTACTCCTCAAAATATTATGTGAGTTTCATACAATGCAAAAGTACTATTCTTTCTACAAATCTGCTTCCCCGACAGAAATTTCTACAACTCGTAGAATTTCTAGTACTCTACGCATAAACCCATATCTACTCCCCTCTCTTGAAATCTACTACCCTGACAGTAATTTCTACTACTCTTGATTTCCACGCATTTGATAGTTTGCTTCTAAATTCATCTAATTCATGATCTGAACTTAAAATGATCGGCCCATATTCATAGTCAAATTAAGCTCCAACTTAACTTTGGTAATCTACTAAGTTGACAGATAATACACTGAACTGGCAGCTACTAAGCTGGTTCTAAAGTTTAGCAGCTACTAAATTTGACTATGAATATGCGATCGATTTCAGCCTACTAATAATCTTAATTATGTCCCACTTTATTACATTAAATCTCACAATTGTTTCTTTTATTTTTTCGGTTTCGGCCGAAATTAAAAAAATGAAAATTCGGCCATTTCGATTTCGGCCGAAAAAAAAAATAAAAAATTTCGGCGATTTCGGGGCGTGGCACCGCCCATAAAATTTTCTACCCCATAATACGGTTAAACGGATTTAATGATTGTATTGAAATTTTAAGGTAAAATTGTGTAAGTAATGGAATTTGCAATAGGAAATAAGAGGTTGGATTTGGACAACGGGGTGTGGCACCTCCCATACAACAAAAAATATTATTAAAATGTAACTTAGTAACCATAGAATGTTCTTGCATATTTTTTGAGTGAATAATGCCGGGGGGATTACAGCTGCCACCAAGTGCGTCCTTGGACATTTTTTGGGTGAATCATGCCGGGTGGGACTACAGCTGTCACCAAGTGCGCCTTTGTACATATTTTGGGTAATCATACCGGGTGAGATTACAGCTGCCACTAAGTGAGTCCTTTGAAATGTGTTGGGTGAATCATGCCAGGTGGGATTACAGCTATCACCAAGTGCGTCCTTGGACATTTTTTGGGTGAATCATGCCGGGTGGGACTACAGCTGTCACCAAGTGCGCCTTTGTACATATTTTGGGTAATCATACCGGGTGGAATTACAGCTGCCACCAAGTACTTCCTTGGTCTTTTTTTGGGTGAATCATACCGGGTGGGATTATAGCTGCCACCAAGTACTTCCTTGGACATTTTTTGGGTGAATTATGCCGAGTGGGATTACAACTGGCACCAAGTGCTTCCTTGGACATTTTTTGGGTGAATCATACCGGGTGGGATTACAACTGCCACCAAATGCGTCGTTGGACATTTTTTGGGTGGATCATGCCGGGTGGGATAACAACTGGCAACAAGTTTATCGGGGGGAATTACCCATCAACTACAGCATCTTCCACATGAGCTGATACACTGATAGAATTCCGGTGACAATGCATTCTATTAAATTTTGAGGTCCATCAGAGGCGTAGGGGGCTGTGGGGGGACTCAAACCCCTTTTTCTTAAACATGGCATAACTTCCGATTCCTTCCAGCTACAATGATGAAATTTGGTAGGTGGGTTCTTATTGACAAGATAAAATGTTACACCCTTCGATAAGGGGTGTGAGGATAAAGGGGAGGGAGATGAAGCCTTTTTAAAGTTCGGGATGGACTTAGGTTCGCATTCGTGAAAAAAATATAAAAAGGGGGAAAAAGGAAGAAAAAGGGGAGAGGAATTTTTTTTTAAAAAAGGGTAAAAAAATTTTTTTTTATATGGGAAAATAAAAAGGAGTAAAAAACAAGTTTTTTAAAATATAACCCTTTAACCGACTAAAAGGCAGAAAATAAATTCCCTTTAAATTAATTTCCCCAATTTCGATTTAAAATTAAGGGTTTTTTGGCAACTGCAAAATCTGACATTAGGAACAAACCAGCCAAAAACCATTAATTTTAAATCGAAATTGGGGAAATTTATTTAAAGGGAATACATTTCCATCAGATACACAAAAAAAATATATATTTTGGTCTCAAGACCCCATTTTGACCTATTCGTATGTGGTTTTGGAACAGTGGCGTCATTCAAGGAAAATTAAATTCAAAGAAAAAGTGAAATATAAGTATATATTTTATTCAATGTTTGTGCTTCGCCCCTCCCCCCAAGGAAAAGAAATTAATGCGATTCATGTAATGATAAAAGTTTCTGCAATGAGTATGGCATATTTTTATATACGGCATTACATGAAGTAACTATCCCATAGTGTGTGTATATTACAGTCGAACTTCCCTATAATGAATTCGCACGGGACCAGAAAATTACTTCATTATACAGAAATTTTTAAAGACCGACCGAAACCGTTTTTTTAAATTTCGGCCGAAACCGAAATGGCCGAAACTATTATTTTTAAATTTCGGCCGACACCAAAATTAAGCCGAAACCGAAAAAAACACAGAACAAAAATTATAAAGTAGTACAAAAGAGTAAGCTGAAATCGTTCATTTTACGTTCAGATCATGAATTAGATGAATTTAGAAGCAAACTATCTGGATTTTAACTAGAGACCGACCGAAATTCGGTTTCGGTTTCGGTTTTTCGGCTTTTCGGCCAAAAAAAGCTGTTTCGGCCGTGTTTCGGATTCGGCCGAAAAATAAAATATTGCTTTCGGCCAAATTTCGTTTTCGGCCGAAATTCCTATATTTCCGCCGAAAATTTCGGTTTGATATAAAAAGTAACAAATAAATAACAAAGGTTACACTGATCGACAAAACTGAACGTTTTGTGTGTTAAATATACTTTATAGACAAATTCTTATGTATTTTGCCATGCTGGATACGAAAATAATGAAATTTTTACAGCACCAAAAATGCAACTTTTGTGGCGTTTGCAGAAAAATAGTGAGTGCTGGAAAAATTTAAAGTTTATTTTCGGATTTAGCGTATCAAAATACATAAGGAACAACCAAGTGGATAAAAGCGGTATGTAACACAAATTTAAGCACTGATCATAGTTTCGAAGAATCAGAAGCGACAAAGAAGACATGTCCTATCGGAGTAGATCTAATACTCTCGCAATGATTTATAAATTTCTACTCCTCTACTACGGTAGCAGATTTTTCTATGGTAAGAAATCTACTCCTCAAAATATTATGTGAGTTTCATACAATGCAAAAGTACTATTCTTTCTACAAATCTGCTTCCCCGACAGAAATTTCTACAACTCGTAGAATTTCTAGTACTCTACGCATAAACCCATATCTACTCCCCTCTCTTGAAATCTACTACCCTGACAGTAATTTCTACTACTCTTGATTTCCACGCATTTGATAGTTTGCTTCTAAATTCATCTAATTCATGATCTGAAATTAAAAGGATCGGCCCATATTCATAGTCAAATTAAGCTCCAACTTAACTTTGGTAATCTACTAAGTTGACAGATAATACACTGAACTGGCAGCTACTAAGCTGGTTCTAAAGTTTAGCAGCTACTAAATTTGACTATGAATATGCGATCGATTTCAGCCTACTAATAATCTTAATTATGTCCCACTTTATTACATTAAATCTCACAATTGTTTCTTTTATTTTTTCGGTTTCGGCCGAAATTAAAAAAATGAAAATTCGGCCATTTCGATTTCGGCCGAAAAAAAAAATAAAAAATTTCGGCGATTTCGGGGCGTGGCACCGCCCATACAATTTTCTACCCCATAATACGGTTAAACGGATTTAATGATTGTATTGAAATTTTAAGGTAAAATTGTGTAAGTAATGGAATTTGCAATAGGAAATAAGAGGTTGGATTTGGACAACGGGGTGTGGCACCTCCCATACAACAAAAAATATTATTAAAATGTAACTTAGTAACCATAGAATGTTCTTGCATATTTTTTGAGTGAATAATGCCGGGGGGATTACAGCTGCCACCAAGTGCGTCCTTGGACATTTTTTGGGTGAATCATGCCGGGTGGGACTACAGCTGTCACCAAGTGCGCCTTTGTACATATTTTGGGTAATCATACCGGGTGAGATTACAGCTGCCACTAAGTGAGTCCTTTGAAATGTGTTGGGTGAATCATGCCAGGTGGGATTACAGCTATCACCAAGTGCGTCCTTGGACATTTTTTGGGTGAATCATGCCGGGTGGGACTACAGCTGTCACCAAGTGCGCCTTTGTACATATTTTGGGTAATCATACCGGGTGGAATTACAGCTGCCACCAAGTACTTCCTTGGTCTTTTTTTGGGTGAATCATACCGGGTGGGATTATAGCTGCCACCAAGTACTTCCTTGGACATTTTTTGGGTGAATTATGCCGAGTGGGATTACAACTGGCACCAAGTGCTTCCTTGGACATTTTTTGGGTGAATCATACCGGGTGGGATTACAACTGCCACCAAATGCGTCGTTGGACATTTTTTGGGTGGATCATGCCGGGTGGGATAACAACTGGCAACAAGTTTATCGGGGGGAATTACCCATCAACTACAGCATCTTCCACATGAGCTGATACACTGATAGAATTCCGGTGACAATGCATTCTATTAAATTTTGAGGTCCATCAGAGGCGTAGGGGGCTGTGGGGGGACTCAAACCCCTTTTTCTTAAACATGGCATAACTTCCGATTCCTTCCAGCTACAATGATGAAATTTGGTAGGTGGGTTCTTATTGACAAGATAAAATGTTACACCCTTCGATAAGGGGTGTGAGGATAAAGGGGAGGGAGATGAAGCCTTTTTAAAGTTCGGGATGGACTTAGGTTCGCATTCGTGAAAAAAATATAAAAAGGGGGAAAAAGGAAGAAAAAGGGGAGAGGAATTTTTTTTTAAAAAAGGGTAAAAAAATTTTTTTTTATATGGGAAAATAAAAAGGAGTAAAAAACAAGTTTTTTAAAATATAACCCTTTAACCGACAAAAAGGCAGAAAATAAATTCCCTTTAAATTAATTTCCCCAATTTCGATTTAAAATTAAGGGTTTTTTGGCAACTGCAAAATCTGACATTAGGAACAAACCAGCCAAAAACCATTAATTTTAAATCGAAATTGGGGAAATTTATTTAAAGGGAATACATTTCCAGCTTTTTAGTCGGTTAAAGGGTTATATTTAAAAAAACTATTTTTTTACTCCTTTTTTATTTTTTATCGATATTTTATTGATAATTTTTCAATATTTGTCGATAATTTTAATTCCCTATACATGTTGTTCCAATTCCATTTTGTACCGGTCCAATTCCCTTTCATTACAGTTTCATTCCTATATCGTTCCCGACCTCATTTCCAACCCAATGCAAAAAACCGCGTTCACATCGGTTCAGTATTTCTCAAGACAAACAAAAATAATACAAATTTGGCGGCCATTTTGTATGGGAGGTAGGCGTGGTTCTTATTCGATGTTGCCCATTTTCAATACCGTCCAACCATTCGCAAAAAATGAGGAATGCAAAATTTGGAGTCGATATATCAAAAGCTACGACCGCTATCGTGCGAAATTACAGACAGATGGACAGACGGATGGACATGGCTTAATCGACTCATGAGGTGATGCTGATCAAGAATGTATATACTTTTCCATACCGCACACGTCCCCTTCTGAGCGTTACAAACGGTGTGACAAACAAAATACCCTCGGACAGGGTATAAAAATAAAAACTAACTTATATTGTTTTCTCGGTGTTATTTACCTACCTTTCCAATTTCATCAAAATCGGAGAGGTCTAGTGAAAACACCTTGTCGATTTGATATGGAATTACCCATATGTTAAAGAAAATATATTTTTATGTAGCTGATCCTAACAAACCTAAAAGTGATTGCAAAATAATTGTGTAAAAGCTCTTTCCAAATTTTTATACCTTGTATATTACTGTCCAAGTGTATATTGTTTTTGTCACATCGCTTGTAACGCTCATAAGGAGGCGTGGTCGGTATGGAAAAGTATATATATTCTTGATCAGCATCACCTCCTGAGTCAATATAGCGATGTCCGTCTGTCCTCTGAATTCCTCTTTTTTTGGCGAACGATTGGACGGTATTGAAAATGGGTAACATCGGATTGGAACCACGCCTATCTCCCATACAAAATAACCACCAAATTTGTATTATTTTTGGTGACGGTTTTTTTTACCGGTTGGAAATAATACCGGGAATGCAAATGGAACAAAATGGAATTGGAACAAAATTTTAAAATAAATCAAAAAATGGAAATTATCGATAAATATTGAAAAAATATCAATATTTTATCATAAAATTTTCGATAAATTATCGAAATTTTATCGATAAAATATCGAAAAACTATCCATAAAAAATCGATAAACTTTTGATAAAATGTCGAAAAATTGTCATACAAAATAGCCGTTAAATTTCTTTATTTACCTTTATCTTGAGAAATATTTAACCGATTTGGACACCGTTTTTGTATTTGATTAAAAATTATATCGGGAACGAAATGAGAATGGAATTGGAATTGGACCAAAATGGAATTTGACGGGAACAAAATGGAATTGGAACAAAATTTTTAAACGGAAATGGAAAAGGGTCTAAGAATATATTGTAGTCGCATGTGCAGGGTAGTTTAGCTTAGGTCAGACCGAAGATAATTCTCTTACTAGTTTTTTATGAATTTTTTATATTGACAAATATGTGTGTTATTTTCGGCTTCGTTTTCGGACAAAATTTCGTAATTTCGTCCGAAAACGAAATTTGGCGGAAAGCGATATTTTTTTTCGCCCGATTCCGAAACAGCTTTTTTTGGCCGAAATACCGAAATTAGGTCGGTCTAATGATCTAATGCCGTCATGTAAAATAAAAACTAGCGGTACTTTTAAAAACACAAAACAGTCGACAGCTTTAAAATTTATGCATTCGTTAATTTAAAAAAAAAACGTTTCCTGGAGCTTCCTTTAGCGTTGCCATATGGCAACATTGGAACAATCCGGGTTAGAAGAAAGTGGATAGCCCTACAAGGAACAAACTTTTTCAATAGAGTCAGTATTACGGAGTGTGCTAAATTTTTATTATTAGTACGCCTTCATCGGACATCATGGACAGACAAGATGTTTCTGGACACAGTATTATTTAATGGTATTTACTAAAAAGAAGACATTAAAAGCAAAACATAATTTACATTATAATATTTCATGCATCTCCTGAAACGCCGGGTACAAAAAACTGTTGTTTGATAATTTTAAAAATTTGTTTTCATTTTCAGGACTTCATCATCAAGGAATTTTTCGTGTATCAGGATCACAAGTAGAAATTTCAAATTTTCGTGAAATATTTGAAAGGGGTGAAGATCCATTGGCAGACACAACTGATGCATCCGACATTAACTCGGTTGCAGGTGTTTTGAAGTTGTACCTTCGTGAATTGCGTGAACCATTGTTTCCTATTATATACTTCGATTATTTTGTATCAATTGCAGGTTCGTATATTCATAAACGCATTTCACATACACCATCCAATTAAGAAAAGATAGTAAAATTACCAAAACCAGACAATAGGGGTGGTTGTGAAAACCAAGTCGTAACTGTAAACCGGTTCTGGTTTAAAGTTTTGATTTAAAGCTTCATTTTTTCAAAGTATTAAAATAATGTGCTCCACAAGTCTACCCTTAGTTCAATCATGGTAATTAATGTCTATTTCAAATTTGAGCACAATCGGACAATATTTAGAGGTCTCTATGATTTGACGATTTTTCAGGTACAGTTGCAATTAAACAAAAATTGTATTAATCCCTGCACCTATTTTCCATAAAATTACTAACATATGGTCTCAGAATGTATCGTACTCGCATGTGCAGGGTATTATAGCTTCGGTCAGACCGAAGATAATTCTCTTACTAGTTTTTATTTAGAAATTTACAGAAAAGCAGAAAATTCAAATCAATAGATGGAATTTTTTGTAAAATATAGTAGCTAAGTAGTTTAATATAGAAAGATGACCCTCGGGGTCCCTTTCTATCCCTCGCTCAGCACAATCATTTCCAACTTTCAAATCCCTGGATTTTTTTTCATTTCAATATATACTGCATCATTCTTCCACTCGGTGAGATCCTTCGCACTCTGCGTTGAGATACCCGGATTTTGGAGATTAATTCAAAAAATTAATTTCAAGGTAAAGGGTGTTTTTTTTAGAGGTATATAACTTTAAGTTGGCAACACTGTTTTAACTGGCAGCCATTTTGTCAGCTGCCAAGTGATTTGTGTTTAGTTTACATCATAATGTTTGATATCGGAGAAAAGTAGATAAAATTCTGCATCATTAGCTGAAGGTTCTCCCGCAACGCACTGTAAAAGTTTACGTTTTTTTTGTTTTTACGTGCGAGTTACGTCCAAGGCAAAATGTGCTTAATTGGCATTTCTCACGGTGCACCAAATTCCACACTTTTTGCCTTTGACGAACAAGGTTCGTCCAAGACAAAAAGTGCTAACTTTGCATTTCCTCATTGTGCCCCGAATTCCACACATTTTGCCTTCGACGAACGCTCTCTCCAAAAATGCTTGGTAGCCTATAAAGCTATAAAGATGCAAAAATGATATTTAACCCATAAATGACGAGAGTGAAATAATAGGAATTTTTTCAAGTTTTTTTCAGGATTACCTAGAAATTACCTAAGAAACAAATTTCTAACTTTTTTTTTTGGGCCGCTTGTTGTTTGCCCACCCCTGCCCGACCATATGGTAACGCTCGACACAACCCTTTTGTTTTTAATTTTTGAAAGTTTGGCAATGTGTAAACATTTATTTTGTAAATAAAATCGACCAATTTTTTTAAATTTAAAATTTGTTTCAAAATAATTTTTATACCCTGCACTAGAGCCCGACCGATAAGCATTTTCAGGCCTAAGCCGAAGCCGATGCCGAAAGTCAATTGGCAGCCTATTACTTCGGCCGACGCCGAAGGCCTATACCGAAGCCGAAGCCAAAGCCGATACTTAAATAAAAAACCATTAAAAACTTGTTTTTTCGTGTATTTTCATTCAAATTCGAGTGTCTAAATACACATTTAGTTTTTTAAGGAACTCAAATTTTATTTAAACAAATTAATTATGGGTTTTAGATCATTTTCCAAAAAACTAATTTTGGAAAAGGGAGTACAACAACTAAGCAAAAACTCAGTCTGGCAGAGTGTACAGCTGTTTCGGATCCAGCCACGGATCCTCGTCAGCACTCTTTGTGCATTCTATTTTATCCAAGCGACGCTATAAGTAAGTATTGGTATGACGCACAAGAGAATTACTTCTCCTTTGCATCACACGCCAACTCACTGAAGCAGCGAATGGTAAAATGCAGCAAACTGAATTTTTACTTGTTGTTGTATAGCAACCTACTACTATGCCTGGTTGAAGAATTTCCTCAAAGTCCCAGCAAGCAAGTTGCATGGCAAATGAATTTTTACATTGTGTGTGCTGTGATACACACACAACAATTCACTTGCCAGAAAATACAAAAACAACAAAATTGTTTTTGGTTTAATTGGCGTACCCTCCATATGTTTATTTAGTAAAAAATTCAGATTTTTATTGAGCTTATCATAATTTATGTATTAATTATGGGTTTTAGCTCATTTTCCAAAAAACTAATTTTGGAAAAGGGAGTACAACAACTAAGCAAAAACTCAGTCTGGCAGAGTGTACAGCTGTTTCGGATCCAGCCACGGATCCTCGTCAGCACTCTTTATGTATTCTATTTTATCCAAGCGACGCTATAAGTAAGTATTGGTATGACGCACAAGAGAATTACTTCTCCTTTGCATCACACGCCAACTCACTGAAGCAGCGAATGGTAAAATGCAGCAAACTGAATTTTTACTTGTTGTTGTATAGCAACCTACTACTATGCCTGGTTGAAGAATTTCCTCAAAGTCCCAGCAAGCAAGTTGCATGGCAAATGAATTTTTACATTGTGTGTGCTGTGATACACACACAACAATTCACTTGCCAGAAAATACAAAAACAACAAAATTGTTTTTGGTTTAATTGGCGTACCCTCCATATGTTTATTTAGTAAAAAATTCAGATTTTTATTGAGCTTATCATAATTTATGTATTAATTATGGGTTTTAGCTCATTTTCCAAAAAACTAATTTTGGAAAAGGGACCACAACAACTAAGCAAAAACTCAGTCTGGCAGAGTGTACAGCTGTTTCGGATCCAGCCACGGATCCTCGTCAGCACTCTTTATGTATTCTATTTTATCCAAGCGACGCTATAAGTAAGTATTGGTATGACGCACAAGAGAATTACTTCTCCTTTGCATCACACGCCAACTCACTGAAGCAGCGAATGGTAAAATGCAGCAAACTGAATTTTTACTTGTTGTTGTATAGCAACCTACTACTATGCCTGGTTGAAGAATTTCCTCAAAGTCTCAGCAAGCAAGTTGCATGGCAAATGAATTTTTACATTGTGTGTGCTGTGATACACACACAACAATTCACTTGCCAGAAAATACAAAAACAACAAAATTGTTTTTGGTTTAATTGGCGTACCCTCCATATGTTTATTTAGTAAAAAATTCAGATTTTTATTGAGCTTATCATAATTTATGTATTAATTATGGGTTTTAGCTCATTTTTGTACTCCCTTTTCCAAAATTATTTTTTGGAAAATGAGCTAAAACCCATAATTAATACATAAATTATGATAAGCTCAATAAAAATCTGAATTTTTTACTAAATTTAAACAAATAATAAAAGTAACCAAAAGAATTCACAAACAAAACTAACAGGAGCTTCGGAATATCCCATATATCCCGTGAAAAAAATTAGATTTTTTTAAAATCATTTTTAAAAATTTGGAGTAAAATAATGGGAATTTAGTAGAAATGGTAGAGAATTCTTCAAAGAATAATTCCATCTAAGTAGCTGTTTTTTAAGGACTCCCCAAATCCATCAGGTGCTGGGCAAAGGATGTTCTAGTGGATGGTAAATACCACATGTGAAGCTTTGAACTTTAAATGTAAAATTTTACCAAAATCGGTCCCGGATTTGAGCACCAGAACTACTTTTCATATATGTTGGCGCAGCAATTTGGGCTACATTTCTTTCCGTGAGCCTCCTACCCCTATATTTTAAATTTCATACAGTTTACCAGGACTCCTTTTAACATAGACATCAGGGCGAATATTAAGCTTACAAATCTATATTTAAAATTCAGTAATCCACCCAGAAAATGTCCAAGGATGTAATTTGTGGCAGCTGTAACCCCGTGCCACGCAATTTGAGGAGACATTCACTCAATATTTGATGATTACTAAGTTAAATTTTAATCATATTTTTTGTTTTGTGGGCCTTTTATGTCCCATTGGAAATTCCAATGGTTTTCGGTGTCGCAAAAATTAGAAAAAAATTTGAAAAGCTTCGGCCAAAACTTCGGCTATTTTTTGGAAAAACCGAAGCCGAAGCCGAATGTGCATTTTTAGTCAATAACGGCCGAAGCCGATAATTGAGCGACCACTACCATTACCATTATCATTACAGGTAATGAAATTTTATTTCATTACCATTACCATTACTGCAATGGTAATTGTAATGGTAATGGTAATGAAGTAATGAAAATTTCATTGCAATGGTAAAGAAATGACCATTATTTCATTGCGATAGTAATGATAATGAAGTAATGAAATTTCCATTACTTCATTACCTATCTGTCCCAATTGCGTTTTTGCCACTTTTTTGGCAAATCATGCCAAGTTTAATTGTAGCTACCATCAAGTGTGTCCATGGTCATTTTATGGATGATTAATGTCAGTTGCGATTAGGACAGCTTCTGAGTGCGTCCTTGGACATTTTTTGGATGCATCATGTCAGGTGGGATTAGGCCAGCTTCTGAGTGCGTCCTTGGACATTTTTTGGGTGAATCATGTCCGTTGGGATAAGGCCAGCTTCTAAGTACGTCCTTGGACATTTTTTGGGTGAATCATGTCCGTTGGGATTAGGCCAGCTTCTGAGTGCGTCCTTGGACATTTTTTGGGTGAATCATGTCAGTTGGGATTATAACAGCTTTTGAGTGCGTCCTTGGACATTTTATGGATGAATCATGTCAGGTGGGATTAGGCCAGCTTCTAAGTGCGTCCTTGGACATTTTTTGGACGAATCATGTCAGGTGGGATTTATCGATAATTTTTCGATAATTTATCGTTTTTTCACCCATAATTTTTCGATTTTTTATCGATAAATTATCGATTTTTTATCTATAATTTTTCGATAATTTATCGATAATTTTTCTATAATTTATATATTTTTTTGTCGATAATTTTTCGATAATTTATAGATATTTCATCGATAATGTTCCAATATTTATCGATAATTTTCCAATATTTATCGATAATTTTAGTTTCCTGATCCATTTAAAAATATTGTTCCAATTCCATTTTGTTCCGGTCCAATTCCATTTCGTTCCAGTTTCATTCCCATTTGGTTCCTGACCTCATTTCCAACCCAATGCAAAAAACCGCATCCAAATCAGTTCAGTATTTCTCAAGATAAATGAAAATAATATAAAGTTGGCCGCCATTTTGTATGGGAGGTAGGCTTGGCTCTTATCCGATGTTGCCCATTTTCAATACCGTCCAATCATTCGCCAAAATAAGAGGAATCCCAAACTTTGGGGTCGATAGCTCAAAAGCTATGACAGTTATCGTGCGAAATGACAGACAGACGGACATGTACTAATTGACTCAGGAGGTGATGCTGATGAATATATATACTTTTCCATACCGGACACGCCTTCTTATGGGCGATACAAACGGTGTGACAAAAACAATATAACACTAGAGTGCAGGGCAGACTTGTAAAGTAATGAAATTTTCATTACGCATTACCATTACCATTACCATTACAGGTAATGAAATTTTATTTCATTACCATTACCATTACTGCAATGGTAATTGTAATGGTAATGGTAATGAAGAAATGAAAATTTCATTGCAAAGGTAATGAAATTACCATTATTTCATTGCGATAGTAATGATAATGAAGTAATGAAATTTCCATTACTTCATTACTTCATTACCTATCTGCCCCAATTGCGTTTTTGCACTTTTTTGGGCGAATCATGCCAAGTTTAATTGTAGCTTGTATGATTCATGTCAGTTGGGATTAGGCCAGCTTCTAAGTGCGTCCTTGGACATTTTTTGGACGAATCATGTCAGGTGGGATTAGGCGAGCTTCTGAGTGCGTCCTTGGACATTTTTTGGATGAATCACGTCAGGTGGGATTAGGACAGCTTCTGAGTGCGTCCTTGGGCATTATTTGGATGAATCACGTCAGGTGGGATTAGGCCAGCTTCTGAGTGCGTCCTTGGACATTTTTTGGATGAATCACGTCAGGTGGGATTAGGCCAGCTTCTAAGTGCGTCCTTGGACATTTTTTGGATGAATCATGCCAGGTGGGATTAGGCCAGCTTCTTAGTGCGTCCTTGGCCATTTTTTGGATGAATCACGTCAGGTAGGATTAGGCCAGCTTCTTAGTGCGTCCTTGGACATTTTTTGGATGAATCACGTCAGGTGGGATTAGGCCACCTTCTGAGTGCGTCCTTGGACATTTTTTGAATGAATCACGTCAGGTGGGATTAGGACAGCTTCTGAGTGCGTCCTTGGGCATTTTTTGGATGAATCATGTCCGTTGGGATTAGGCCAGCTTCTAAGTGCGTCCTTGGACATTTTTTGGATGAATCATGTCAGGTGGGATTAGGCCAGCTTCTTAGTGCGTCCTTGACGATAAATTATCGAAAAATTATCGATAAATTAAAAAATTCATTAAATATCGAAAAATTATGAATAAACATAAAATATAGAAAAACTATCAATAAAATACTGATTTTCGATAAAAATTACTTACATATGCTCTCAGAATGTATCGTACTCGCATATTATAGCTTCGGTCAGACCGAAGATAATTCTCTTACTAGTTTTTTTTTAAATTTATATAAATTAAGGATCATTTTTGATTGAAAAAATTTCTTCAGCAATGTAGTTTGTTTTTAAAAAACACACTTTTGCATCCAAAAAAAAATTTTATAGTTCAGGAAAAAAGTTAGAAAAGTAGGTCAGCTTGTAACTAGGATTTTCTTGATAAGTGTCCTGGTAGTCATCAATAACATTAGAAATATCTTCGTATGGACTGAAATTGGAAAGGTCCTCGTTATCATTTGACATAGAGGTGTTCGATGAAGACCATCGGCAGATGATCTCCTTCATCTTCCTCCAGCCGGACAAATTCAGGAAAATTGAGCTCATCGTAATGTAATTTGCTAAGAAAATAGTGAATAAGTTTCAGCCGGTCGAAGTGAACCTATATATGCCATACACCTCTCCATCTGATACCTGGTCGCCATCTTCCGCTCATTCCACCGACGGTACTCACAGTACTATGTGCTCCATTTTGTAGATGTAGTAGTTTTTACGTTCATTAGCTCGGCATGACCTAGCCATCTTAGACGCTGATTTTGTATGCATCATGATGTCATGTCGTGATCGGGGTATTGCTCATATAGCTTTTGCGGCACTCACCACCGACGCAAAGCGGACAATAGATCTTATGAAGAATTTTCCTGCCACAATTTCCATGAAATTGGGTACATTTGTTACTAAAGACGACTTTCACTTGTTTGGAAGGTAGGCGTGGCAGTTGACCAATTCAGCCCATTTGCAATACCAACTCCTTCTAGGACCTGCAGGAGTTAAGTCCAAAGTCCTTCAATCTTCTTACCAATCAGAAGGATGGACATACTGAATGACAGGCAGACATACGGATATGGCAAAATCCACTCAAGAAGCTATGCTAATTTTTCATAAGTATACCAAGTACACAATCTTACTTTAAAACCAATTTGTAGATAAAATATACAGAATTTTATATGAAAAAAGCTAAAAAAAATGTTTCTTACTAAAATTTAAATTTACTAGGGTTGTGACGAGCGTGCCAGTTAATACCCCATATACCATATAACGGCACTCCACTGTCGATCTACATTTATCCATAGTGGAGTCAGCAAATTTGAGTTAGCAAATCTTCGATTATTGTAAACAGAGAATCTTCGATTATTATAAACAGAGAATCTTTGATTATTATAAAGAAAAGTAGGAGAAGCTTCTGGATATTTTAATTTCACAACGACGCTTCTTTATTGCATCATATCCTTCGTCTTTGGTGAAGAACAAAGAAATGGCTATTGTCAGCAATTAATAAGTTATAAGTACCAATGTAGCTAGAAATTAAAATCAGTCTTTGGCAGATTGTAATATCGAGTATTTGTGAAATAAAGTTTGTTTTAAATTAAATCGGCTTTTTTAAAAACGCAAAAATACTTAGTGAAAAATTACTTGGTAGCAGAGCAAGGTTATCTGCTAAGGACTCGAAAAAAAAGTAAGGATAATAAATCCTGAAAAAAATTAAAAAGTAAGGATAATAATAAAAATAAATAAGTAATGACATGAGATCCTAAAAAATTAAAAAAAAAAAAGGCAAGGACATAGTATCCTGAAACAAAATTAATTAAAGTAAATCATAATAACAAAAGTTTAAAGAATCTTAAAGACAGAAAAAAGGTGATTGTAAATTTAAAAAAGACAACGGAGAATTAAACTGAAAAAATGTTTATACTTTAGAGAAGTAAAAGAACTAGCTGTGCATTTTCATCAAGGAAAACAAGAGAGTGAAACTTAAATAAGGCTTAAAATACACTGAAGGAAAGGCGGAAAACCGGAAATTGTGACTGAAACCTATGACAATCTATTGAAACCATCGGGCAGCATTCCTACTCAAAAACATTGGAATAACTAAGGACAACTAATTGCTAGCGAGTAAGCTGATAAATTAATAATTTTAATTATTATATTTAAGAAGAAATTATTTAAGAAGAAAATACATTATAAAAATTAATAAATTATTTATTGTATGACCCGGACGGACTGAAAAAAGTGAATGGATAAAATTTTAGATTATTTGAAAATGAAGAAAGGATAGGAGAAGTTATACGTGTGTGAATAGTGTTCGGAAAATCATCCAACTAAAAAGTGTACTAGGAATTAGAAAAAAAAGAAAAAATAATACTGGACCGGTTAATAGAACAATTTTCCAAAATGACTATGGACAACAATGCAGTTAACATAGATATGATAGCTAGACTAATAGCTACCCAAACCGCTTCATTGCAAGCGGAGATTAGCTCACTCAAACAACAAATAGGGACTTTGACAGAAAGGACTAACGTTGTAGACTATGACACGCAAACGATTGACAACACGATTCAATGTACTGAAACTTTAGATATAATAAAGTCTCTACCGGAATTTTCGGGAGGAACAAATTCCTATGTTAGTTGGCGCGAAGCTGCGCAAAACAGTATTTGTCTTTATGATATTTTGCGGCTCTGACAATGGACGATATTTTGAGAGACAACATAGGGAAACTTTGTCATGTTTACATGGACGACATTATAATTTTTTCAAATAGTTTGGAAGAGCATACAAAACATCTTGAGGAGATAATTGAAACTTTGCGTGGAACTAATATGAAGATTTCTTTAGAAAAATCTAAGTTTTTTGAGACAAAAGTTGACGATATTTTGAGAGACAACATAGGGAAACTTTGTCATGTTTACATGGACGACATTATAATTTTTTCAAATAGTTTGGAAGAGCATACAAAACATCTTGAGGAGATAATTGAAACTTTGCGTGTAACTAATATGAAGATTTCTTTAGAAAAATCTAAGTTTTTTGAGACAAAAGTTGAATTTTTAGGATATGTGGTGTCGTATAAAACAATTCAGACATATCCTCGTAAGATCAAGACGATCTCAAACTTTCCAATACCCAAAACATTAAGACAATTGAGAAGCTTCCTAGGTGTGACAGGATACTATCGGAAATTTATTAAAGATTATGCGAAAATAGCTAAACCACTAACAAAATATTTATCTGGCAATAGTGGGCAAGTTTCGAAATATAAATCAGCTAAAACAGAAATTGATTTAGACGAAGATATTAAAAAATGTATTGACTGAACAAGTTAAATTAGCACAACCGGACTATAGTAAAAAGTTTGTCTTAACAACCGATGCATCAAACATTGCAATAGGCGCAGTACTAACTCAGGATGAAAAACCAATTACATTCATTTCAAAAACTTTAAATTCAACCGAGAAAAAGGAGTAAGGGATTTAGAAATTCACACTGATCACCAACCTTTGACATTCTGCGTTTCAAGCAAAAATCCTTACACAAAAATTAAAAGATGGTGATCTTTTATAGAAGAATTTGGACCAAAATTAGTATACAAACCAGGAAAAACAAACGTAGTAGCTGACGCCCTTTCACCACAAGTATTAAATAATTTAACTGGCGAAAATCAGACAACAGATTCAGATTCTGATCATTCGACAGAATCAAATGACAATAGACAAATTAGGGAAACACGAAAACCATGCACAAAAAAATAATCGCTTGGAGCGAGGTTGTGGTAACAAATATTCGTCTGCAGTTCTAGTTTTCGCTTGAGAGAGACCCAAATTCGCTTGTAATACCAGAAGAAACGCTAAAATGTTCAATTCGGATATTACAACAGAATAGTAGATTGAAGCAGCCACTTTTTTTCAGCTGACAGAACATTTCAAATAAAAAGCTACCACACCGGATCCACACTCGCGTGTAGCAACTGAATTGGCTTGTGAACCGTGCAAACTAACAGTGATGTCATGTAGGAAGCAATAGACCAGTGTTGCAAATCAATTTTTAATTTAACTTTTGTGTTTTTATTTATTGATTTCTTCCTTTTAATCTAAGTTTCTTTTACAAAAATTCACAAAAATAAACATTTGACCAGCCATTACAAAGGCTGCAAACTAATTGAGAAAAATAGTTGAAGGCTTACGCCCATACCACACAGGTGTCCTTTGACCCCTATTTATTTGAATTTTTACTCTGTTTTACGCTGTTTTAAATTTTTGATGCGTGCCACACGCAAAAATATTTGACGCCAGGTCAATCTGACACCTTTTATTTTTATGTCACAAAAGGGTTGCTATAAGGGTTGCACAAAAGGCTTACGATTTATCGTATGCGATGTATAGTATGCGAGAATTTCGCTAATGTAGGGTAATGGAAGTTTTTTTGGACAATTTCGGGGCCATAGAGATTCTTTTAATCAATACGTACAAACATTTCCTATTATTTTTAAAACCTAATTATGATTAAACTATAATGAATTGCAAACAAAAAGAATTGTTTTATGCTTCGAAAAATTGTGCGGAATAGTTTCCAATATGTTAACTTCCGAAAAACACGTATTTCAACATTTAATATTTTTTGCGAATTGAATGAAATAATTAAATATTGCGTTTTATGACAGCCCGTTAATTTTGGATATAAAACACCATATGTTTTTGCAGTAAAAAGTATGATCATCAAATTCGTTCAAGAATTGAGAATTATTTCGCATTAAAAGTCTTGTGTTTATATATGAAATTAAATTATAAAATTATTTATCTAGTTTAACAAGACAACATCAAACATATTTGCTTTCTTTTTTATTATAACCCTTATATTAACTTATATATATATAAAAATATACAAAAAAAAGTATTACGAAAAAGAATGTAAGATAAAAAAGAGTAAAATATAACAGTTTAACCGACTAAAAAGCAGAAAATATATTTACTTTAAATTAATTTAAACATGATTTTTTAGATTCAATTTTACAATATGTACTTATTATTTCCTTTTTACATTCTTTTACATTAAAATATTCATTATTACATTTTGATATTTTTTCATCAATCATTAAGTTTCCATCTTTTTGCGCTATGGCACGAACTTCATAAAGATTACAATCATATTTAATTTTTGGATACTTTATATAAATTACGATTACATCCTTATTCTGTACTATTTTAAATTCTGAGACGTCCATTAAGTCAGTTATAGTCATTTTTCCATTTTCATGTCTTGTTCTTTAGTTCGTTAAGGTGCAAAATGGTTGGATTTCTATTATATGTCGTGTTTTTCCGAAATTTTCTACTTGTTCATGTATGGTAAAACGGTTTTTCCCCAATAATATTTGTTGTTTAAAATGGTTTAATGAACCCAGAAAACAAAAACTGTTGGGGCAGCAGAATTTTCGGCCAACCGAATGCTAGCGGCTGTCACAACATATACTTTCAGATTTTGCAGCATCTACTATTTGTTGTCCCAACATCTACTGTCTGACGCAGCAACATCTCTCTGATACTGCAAAAAGAATGTCAAAAATAATGCTAACGCGTAAGAGCGAGACAACAATTTACTTAAATTGTGCAAATGAAAAAAAATATACAAAAAAAAGTATTACGAAAAAGAATGTAAGATAAAAAGGAGTAAAAAACAAGTTTTTTAAAATATAACCCTTTAACCGACTAAAAAGCAGAAAATAAATTTCCTTTAAATTAATTTCAGCAATTTCGATTTAAAATTAAGGGTTTTTGGGTATTTTCTCTGAATATCATTGCAGATTTTGAAGTCGCCAAAAACCCTTAATTTTAAATCGAAATTGCTGAAATTAATTTAAAGGAAATTTATTTTCTGCTTTTTAGTCGGTTAAAGGGTTATATTTTAAAAAACTTGTTTTTTACTCCTTTTTATCTTACATTCTTTTTCGTAATACTTTTTTGGTATATTTTTTTTATATATATACTAGCAGGGCCCGGTCCGCTTTGCTGGCCCTAAAAACATTGTTTTTGCCTTTGGTCATAATAAATGAATGAAAACAATTATCAAATATTTTTATTGAAAGCCCAAGTGTAGCATTTTGAAATATTGAATTGTAAGAAAAATGCCACGTCCCGCTGTCCATTTCCGACCTTATGTAACATTGAACTTAGAATTGAAAGCATATAACCATGTCCCATTGAAAAATGTTCATTGGGAGCACAAGTATAACATTTTTTAAAATATTGAATTATATGGGAAGTGCCACGCCCCGCTGTTCAATTCCAATATGTTGCATCGAAGGCATATAACCATTTCCCGTTTAAGAATATTCAATGGGAGCCCAAGAATGGCACTTTGAAGTATTGAATTGTATGGGCGGTGCCACACCCCTTTGTCTAATTACGCCGATATGTTGCATTTAGCTTACAGTTGAAACCATGAAGCCATTTGCCAATTTTCGTTGGAAAACATTGTGTGGGAGCGTTGGAAAACATTAAATGAGAGGCCAGTTACAGCAATTGGAACTATTGGTTTGTATGGGCGGTGCCACACCCCTTTCCCCATTTACGCCGATATGTTGCATTTAGCTTACAGTTGAAACCATGAAGCCATTTGCCAATTTTCGTTGGAAAACATTGTGTGGGAGCGCTATTACAGCATTTTCCAATATTGACTTGTATGGGCCACGCCCCATTGTCTAATCCCGGCCATTTGTAGCCCAGATTATGGCTGGGGTCTTATAGTATGTTCATGGCAAATTTCATTTTCTTGTGACCAAAAACGTCTGAGATATAGCAGTTTTTACTAACTTGTGGGCGGTAAAAGTGGGCGTGTCAAAACCTATCCTATGTCACGACTCACGACCCCTAGAACACATACATAAATTTTGGTGGGAATCGGTGCTGTAGTTTTCGCGTCTACTGGTGACAAACATACCCGTCTCTTTTATATATATAGATATATATATATATGTACATATATACTATTTTTGTAAATATACAAAAAAAAGTATTACGAAAAAGAATGTAAAATAAAAAAGAGTAAAAAACAAGTTTTTAAAAATATAACCCTTTAACCCGTCGTGAATGGCCGAAAATTCTGCTGCCCCAACAGTTTTTTGTTTTCTGGGAGCATTAAACCATTTAAAACAACAAATATTATTGGGGAAAAACCGTTTTACCATACATGAACTAGTAGAAAATTTCGGAAAAACACATATTGTACATATTGTAAAATTGAATCTAAAAAAATCATGTTTATCGGAAATTTTAAATAAAAATGAAAGTCAATGCAAAAAAATCAGAGAAAGAAATAAAGAAATTGACAAAATAAATAGAGACCGACCGAAATTCGGTTTCGGTTTTTCGGCTTTTCGGCCAAAAAAAGCTGTTTCGGCCGTGTTTCGGATTCGGCCGAAAAATAAAATATTGCTTTCGGCCAAATTTCGTTTTCGGCCGAAATTCCTATATTTCCGCCGAAAATTTCGGTTTGATAGAAAAAGTAACAAATAAATAACAAAGGTTACACTGATCGACAAAACTGAACGTTTTGTGTGTTAAATATACTTTATAGACAAATTCTTATGTATTTTGCCATGCTGGATACGAAAATAATGAAATTTTTACAGCACCAAAAATGCAACTTTTGTGGCGTTTGCAGAAAAATAGTGCGTGCTGGAAAAATTTAAAGTTTATTTTCGGATTTAGCGTATCAAAATACATAAGGAACAACCAAGTGGATAAAAGCGGTATGTAACACAAATTTAAGCACTGATCATAGTTTCGAAGAATCAGAAGCGACAAAGAAGACATGTCCTATCGGAGTAGATCTAATACTCTCGCAATGATTTATAAATTTCTACTCCTCTACTACGGTAGCAGATTTTTCTAATTCCCTCAAGATATTTCCTACTACTATGGTGAGAGTTCTACTCCTCAAAATATTATGTGAGTTTCATACAATGCAAAAGTACTATTCTTTCTACAAATCTGCTTCCCCGACAGAAATTTCTACAACTCGTAGAATTTCTAGTACTTTACGCATAAACCCATATCTACTCCCCTCTCTTGAAATCTACTACCCTGACAGTAATTTCTACTACTCTTAGTTTGCTTCTAAATTCATCTAATTCATGATTTGAACTTAAAATGATCGGCCCATATTCATAGTCAAATTAAGCTCCAACTTAACTTTGGTAATCTACTAAGTTGACAGATAATACACTGAACTGGCAGCTACTAAGCTGGTTCTAAAGTTTAGCAGCTACTAAATTTGACTATGAATATGCGATCGATTTCAGCCTACTGATAATCTTAATTATGTCCCACTTTATTACATTAAATCTCACAATTGTTTCTTTTATTTTTTCGGTTTCGGCTTCGGTTTCGGCCAAAATTAAAAAAATGAAAATTCGGATATTTCGGTTTCAACCGAAAAAAAAATAAAAAATTTCGGCCATTTCGGTTTCGGTCGAAATTAAAAAAAGCGATTTCGGTCGGTCTCTAAAAAAAAAAGAAGGAGAATTATTAATTTCTGGAAAACATAATATCAAAAATCAATCATTTGAAGGAATATATTTAATAACTTTTAAAAATACAACTATTATTGATAATATCACTTACGAAAACATTGATGCTAAAATTTCGAATTATGTAAAAACCAACCATGTCAACAATTTTAAAGTAATACCTTGAATCGGAAAAAAAAAATTTCAAAATATTAATGTATTAAATAAAGCAAAGAAAGAATTAAACTTACATCCTGTATTATGGACAATTATAATTTGTAACAATAGTAGTAGCATCAATATATATTTTTATTAAGTTAACTAAAATTTTAAGAGATAATCACCAAAGGAAAAGAATGGGAGCCATTGAAAAAACTTTTCAACAAATGTATATTCAAATTGAAAAATTAACAAATCAATTAGATGAAACAGAAATTCACTAAAATAGAAAGGGGGAGTTAATACCCCATATACCATATAACGGCACTCCACTGTCGATCTACATTTATCCAAATCTTGGAGTCAGCAAATTTGAGTTAGCAAATCTTCGATTATTGTAAACAGAGAATCTTCGATTATTATAAACAGAGAATCTTTGATTATTATAAAGAAAAGTAGGAGAAGCTTCTGGATATTTGAATTTCACAACGACGCTTCTTTATTGCATCATATTCTTTGTCTTTGGTGAAGAACAAAGAAATTGCTATTGTCAGCAATTAACATGTTATAAGTACCACTGTAGCTAGAAATTAAGATCAGTCTTTGGCAGATGATTAATTGGTGAATTGGTGAAAAATTAATTTGCCCATCGGGTAACAGCAAAATGTAAAATGATAAAAAAGTAACACCGAAGTAATAAAATATTTTATGAATCCATGTAATCATTTTTGGCCCTTGATGGCTTTGGATTATTAAATAAATACAAATGAAATGAAATGAAATACGTTTTATTATATTCTCCTCAAATGATAGAAAGCAAACATTCGTATAATAAAACTTTTTGTAACACTGCCATTTTGCTGTTTTTTCCACTCTTTGAAAATACTACTTTTTAATCATCCGCCACGGTCGCTACTGAGGTGCGATTGCTTTATTAAAATCAAAAACAGATTAGTGTTATTTGTTCAAATATTTTTTTAATTGAATATACCGTGGAACGCAATCAGCGTTACCATATGGTAACACTCGTCGTGAATGGGTTAAGAATTAAACAAAAGTTATTCTAACGAATCACTAATCGAAATTATTCTTGAGGCTTTACAGCGAATTCCAAAGAATCCACAATTTTGATAATTCGAAAAAATAATTAATCTAAAAAATAAAGTTTTTATGAACAAAAATCGTGAAAAACTGTTTGACAAATTTCGCCCAATTAACGATACAATGGAGCAAACGTTGGAAAAACTTTTTGAAAAAGTACAACAGCTTGAAACTACGGCATTATTGCAAGAAAGGCACATTAAACTACAAGAACAAACTAAACAGCAGCAAAGGCAACTACAAGTGGGACAGCAACAATTCCCAAAGCAACAACGGTATGACACCGTTGTTGCTTTGGACGTAATTGATCAGTTTCGGCGGTTGAAACCTTTGGAGCTTTCATCAGATCAGTCGAAACCTGCATTTCCCTTTGCGGTCCTGATGTCGGGCTTAACCTGTATTGTCTACAAATAATTCTAAATGAAAAAATTTTGGGAAACGTCGGCTGCAGAGTTAGAGAACTCGAAGAAAACGAAACTTGGGAGGATGTGAAAAAGAAAATACTTCAGGAGCTTCGCCCCAGGAAAACTTGTGCAGAAATTTTTAATTATTGCAGAACAATTAGGGTAAGCAATTTAAGTGAACTTTTTGCCGTTTTTGAAAAAGCAAAATATGAAATAAACGAAATTTTTTATGCGATAATCTAAGACCAAATATTTATAAACCTGAAAATGTGGATAGAGATTTAGTTGACATAATGATAGAAAAATAGATGGACCAATAAGAGCCCATTTAGGCGAAAGTGAAACAATAAACGATATTGTTGTTAAATATACTAAATTGATATTAGTTACGGATAGACGAACAATAGATTTTAGGCATAGGAAAAATGTGGAATGAAATGATACTAAATGGCTAAATCCCACAAAATCGACAACAAAATATTGAACAAAATTTCTTTAAAAATCCAGATCTCCAACAGCAACCACACAATGTTGGTAATAATTCTGGATAATTCAAAAATACACAAAATTCCAATAACAATTCGGAGCAATCCAGAAAAACACAATATTTTAACAATAATTCTGGACAATCCAGAAATACACAATATCCCAAAACCAATTCTGCGCAATTTATTAATGATTTACCACAGTGTTTCAAATTTTCTTAATGTTTAATGTTTGCTGATGACGTCAAACTTTCCTATAAAATACCAGATTCTTCCGATTGTTATAAATTACAAAGTGATTTGTTATGTTTTCAAAATTGGTGTGTTTCTAATAATTTAAATTTAAATATAAATAAATGTGTTGTATCCTATTCCAAGGGCACTGAAAAATTTGTTCATAACTATTCCTTAAATGATTTGATTTTGATTCGTAAATATCAAATTAAGGACTTAGGTGTATTATTTAATTCAAATTTTTGTTTCAATTGCCATTACGACTATATTGTGGCAAAATCTAACTCAATGATTGGTTTTATAAAGCGAAATACACAAAGCTTTAAAGTTCCACTGACAATTAAGGCCCTTTATGTGTCTCTTGTTCGTAGTATTGTTGAATATTGTTCGATTATTTGGAACCCTTTTTATGAGAATCATTCAAATCGCATCGAAAGGATCCAAAGAAATGTTACAAGATATGCCTTAAAAAAGTTGCGCTGGCCCGATGGCATTCCATCCTACGATGCCCGACGTAAGCTTCTTGGTTTACAGCCTTTGAAAGAGAGAAGACTTTCCTCATCACTTTTGTTTGTGTATAACATTTTATCTGGAAAAATAACGTATGTAGAATTGTCGAGTTATTTCGTTTTCTATGAGCCTTTAAAAACTCTTAGAAATAATAGATTGTTAGAAGCTACATTTTTAAGAACGAATTATGCCATGAATGAACCTATTAATATGTGTATACTTTTATGTAATAATTATGCTAATGTGTTAGATTTCAATGTACCTGAAAATCGTTTTAAGTTAAATCTATTTATTTTTTTTAATTAGTATACAAATTGTTATGTAATTAAGATTCATTGTCATAGTCTGTAAGATTTAATTATCAGTAGACTGAAATAAATAAATAAATAAATTTAGTAACGCAAATAGGAATAGTCCCGCTTTATTAAAAAATCAGTGCCAAATTTCTCAACAAAGCGTTGAACCTATGGAAATAGGAAACGTGCAAGAACAGGAGGTAAATTTTTCAATAGAACCTCCCAATCAAGGTTACCTCTAATAGATATTACTATAGCAAATAAGATAATAAGATGTTTGATTGATACAGGTTCAGATACAAGTATTATTAAACCGAATATGTTTGACACCTTATATGAAGAAACTTTGCCAAAACCACTACAGCACAATTAACGGTTTAAATAAAATATCGACCAGAATTACAACACCTATACCTAGAGAACTTAACGGTTCAGGAACCTTCTCTTGGAAGGTTGTGGATTTTACTGGTCGAAGATACGACGCGATATTGGCATGCATTTTCTGGTACCCCTTAAAGTTCAGGTTGACCTAGAGAATGGGTATCTTTCTGTGAATCAAAAAAATGTATCTTTAAAAATAATCCATACCCCTTAAGTTTTGACGAAATTTGCAGTTTAGAATACACCAACTGTGAAAAGATAAGTTTAGATCATTTAAATGCAGAAAAAAATTTGAAATAGAATATAGTCTTAACCAGTAAATTCACATTTTTTATAAAAAAAAAAGCCTATACTTTAACAGCAACATATACTAATAAACACGAAATTATTACAACAACTAACAATCCAATATATTGCAAAGCATATCGGTATCCCCAAGTCCATGAAAAGGAAATTCCGAAATGTTAAGACAAAAATTCATTTCAGAAAGTAGTTCTCCATATAACAGTCCATTATGGATAATTCCAAAGAAACTAGACAATTCAATGGAACAAAAATGGTGTCTAGTAATCGATTTCAGGAAATTAAATGAAATTGAATTTAATCGAATGCCATTCAGCCTTAAAAATGCACCTTCTACATTTCAAAGAATGATGAATTCTGTTTTAACAAATTTAATAAGTAAAGTTTGTGTGGTCTATTTAGACGACATATTGGTCTTTAGCACTTCCTTAAAGGAACATATAATTAATTTAAGAAAAGTTTTCGATAAGCTGCAAGAAGCTGGTTTGAAAGTACAAGTACATAAATGTAATTTTTTAAGAAAAGAGAAAGAATATCTTGGACATATTCTGACCTCTTAAGGCGTTTGGCCAAACCCAAAAAAAAAAACAAAATTATTCAAGAACTAAAACTTCCTAATACTGGTTCATCCCAATTTTTTTAGGAATTACTGGATTCAATAGAAAATTTATAAAAGACTACGCTAAGGTAGCAAGCCCAATGATAAGATATCTTTAAAAAAAATTCTAAAGTAAATGTTAAAGATCCAAATTATATTGCAGCCTTTGAGAAATTTAAAGAAATCATAACAAACCATTCCATTCTAATGTACCCAAATTATAATAAAAAGTTTAAATTATTTACTGATGCGAGTAATTTTGCAATAGGTTCGGTGTTAGCACAAGAGGGACATCCAAAAAATTTGGGAAAAGATATTAACCGTCGGTTGCAAAGGTGGTTAACACCTCTAGGTGAATCTTTACTATTTATAAAATTGAAAACGCCAATTTGGTTGTAACGGGTAAGCGCAAAAACTAGCCAACCGATTTTCATAATTTTTTTTCAATGCCAAGGAAGAGATTTTCAAAAGGTAAATATCTTAATTTTCGGTATTAAGTTTTATTGAACATTAAATCGTATGCTTAGAGATTTCCGTTCGATTGCATTGACATAGTCTGTGCTTGCAAACATTATTGTATGTTGCATGATCAGGGATGTTAGTATGTATTCGAGCTGTGTGTGCCTGAGGTGAAATTTTCCATTTCGCTTCTCTGCTGTGAATGTCTGTATTTTTTACGTCGGCAACGCCACGGGGAAATGCTAGTACGATATAAAAATCGATTACCTTAAAGGGAAGGAAAACACCGTTGCTGATTTTTTAAGTAGAATAAATGAAAGTGAAAACATGAGTGGACAACATCTTGAAATGTCTGACAGTTGTGTTGAAAATTTGAACGCAATAGAAGACGAAAATAACGAATCACTCGAAGTGCATACTGCACATTCCCAAGAAGAAAACTTAAATGACAATTTTTTTTATCCTTGATACAGTAGTTAACCGATTTAAAACACAAATAATTTTGAAAGAAAATAAGGACACTGAATCCGAAAATATATTTAATATTAAAATAATTTTTATCGACAAACAAGATTTAACTATCGAAAATGTTACTAATATCGTCCGAAGACATATTATTAAAGGTACTGTTTCATAAAAACGAAACAGGTAATTCGGGAATAATCCCCACTTTTGAGGGTATGAAACATAAGATTTATCATCCAGAATTAAGAACAAAAATACATGAAATTATAAACAATTGCGATATATGTTCTGGTGCTAAGTATGATCGAAATCCAATAAAAAAAAGTTTAGATTTACTGAAACACCCTCAACAACAAACGAAATAATACATGTTGATACTTACGTAAATAGTAAGCATTCTTTTATGATATTTATTGATAAATTTTCAAAGCATGTTACCTTTTATTTAGAGGATAGAAATAATCAAACAATAATTGAAAAAATTCGACAATTTTTGGCAATAAAATTCAATTCAAAAAACGTTAGGGAATTTTTAAGTAAGGAAAATATAAAATATCACATTACCAAACCTAGATAGCCTCACGGAAAATTCCGATGTTGAACGAATAAACAATACAATTACTGAACGAATTCAAAGTTTAAATTTAGACGAAAAACTTCCAATTGTAACGCAGTTGTTAAAAGCTGTAACATTTTACAAAAATTGTTATCATTCGACAATAAAAGCAACACCACAACAGGTTCAAATTAATTATGTACTACTTTATTACATTTAAATTCAAAATTTTTTCTATTATTTTTTCGGTTTCGGCTTCAGTTTCGGCCGAAATTAAAAAAATTAAAATTCGGCCATTTCGGTTTCGGCAGAAAAAAAAAAGAAAATTTCCGCCATTTCGGTTTCGGCCGAAATTAAAAAAAGCGATTTCGGTCGGTCTCTAGTGTAGACGACCACTTGTGCGTTTGTTGTGGTTTTTGGACCACTACGAATTTCAAGGGGACGACCTTCACGGAAAAAAACACAGAACTGAATGGGGTAAACAGACGGTGGTAAACGTAAACTAAAAAATAATGTCGCCACTTGCTCTACGATGCATTTTCAAGGGCTTCATATAAATAAAAATAGTACCTAATAGTTCATTTACTGCATTTGCGCCACTAACCCAAAACAACTAAAAAAATCATCGCAAAGAAAGAATTTCTTACACAACAAAACACACACGCAAATTCCCACGCAGCAAGAAAATTGGAGCCCACTTGTCTGTTCTACATGCAAACAGGTCGTCTACGCACGCACGCGACATAATCGCCGAGATCCTAGTTGCGCACAAACATAAGGGTGGTTTGCGGACTCCACACATTTTTAGTTCGCGCATTGTTTTCCTTCGGAAATTCGCTACGCCAGCATTGACCATCGACTGGAGGAATGTATACCATAAACAAGCAATTTCTTTTTTTGTGGGATCAAGCGAAGGAATGTGTGACATGAACACTTGTGCGTTTATTGTTGTTGTTTTCTTTCAGCCACGCGTATTCGGTTTTTTACTTTTGTTTTAATACGCACAACTGAAAGGGTGTATATGAGCGTAGTAAAACCAGAGAAGAAAGTCGTTTGGATGCATGTATGTATACACAAAACTTCAATAATTCACAATTTATTGTTAAATGATTGCGATCACATGAAATGCTATTTGCAGGAAGTTTCAAAATTATATAAATACATCTATACACCTTAAAACACAAACATGTTCCCAAAATAAAAAAAAAAAAAACCAAACAGCTTCTGTATTTTACGTAAAAAAAAAAATTTTCAATTCACTTTTTTTTAATGAAATTTTAACAAAAATTATTTGTTCTTTAAAAGTCAAATTTAGTTGAACAACACAAATTTTTTTTTTAAATTAAAATTTTATTGACAGAATTTTTGTTCTTAAATTTCGTCACCTTGTGTACATAAATAACGAACATAGCACAAATTACAAACTCCTACTTACTAAAAAAAACACAAAATTAAAAAATGTTTACCCAAATTCACTGCGAACAATACAAAACAAATTGCATTTCCATTTTTCACAGAAGCGATAATATTAATATATCTAAATTTTAAATATGCTTCGAAATAAAATTAAGCCGTAAAATTATAAACAAATATTTAGCTAAAAATTTCTTCAAAATAATGTTTTGTACAAAATTCTTATGAAACGTGCTTTTTGAAAAAAAATCTGCATAACAAAATTTTTCACAGAAAATTAATAAAAACCTTTTTAGCGTAAAAGTCTGATGGCCGCTCCATCAGTTTTTCATACTAAGCTTTCATGCACCAAAATTCGTTCTCGTTCACTTTGCATGGCTTCTTCATGAAATTTTTTTCCATGGCTTTTTCGCAAATACATTTTGTTCAGGGTTTTTTTCAATCTGAGGGTGTCATATATAAAAGAGACGTGTATGTTTGTCACCAGTAGACGCGAAAACTACAGCACCGATTCTCACCATAATTTATATATGTGTTCTAGGGGTCGTGAGTCGTGACATAGGATAGGTTTTGACACGCCCACTTTTACAGCCCACAAGTTAGTAAAAAGTGCTATATCTCAGACGTTTTTGATCACAAAAAAATGAAATTTGCCATGTTCATACTATAATATCCCAGCCATAATCTGGGCTGCAAATGGCCGGGAATAGACAATGGGGCGTGGCACCGCCCATACAAGTCAATATTTGGAAATGCTGTAATAGCGCTCCCACACAATGTTTTCCAACGAAATTTGGCAAATGGCTTCATGGTTTCAACTCTAAGCTAAATGCAACACATCGGCGTAATTGGAAAAAGGGGCGTGGCACCGCCCATACAAACCAATATTTCAAATTGCTGCAACTGGCCTCTCATTTAATGTTTTCCGGAACCGGTTCTTGGCGGTCCCTGATTGTAATCATTATTATTGTAAAAATCAAAGGTCAAACAAAAAGCTGAAGATGCTTACAAGCGGCTTATGGTCAGTAATAAGCGTGAACTTCCGCCCCGACAGGTATTGATGAAATCTCTGGACCCCGTAAACGATGGCGAGACCTTCTTTCTCGATCTGACTGTACCTAACTTGATGTCCAGGCCTCTCGGTACCATCGGCATATAAATGTGACAATACAAAACCTATGCCATACGACGATGCGTCCGCAGCCAGAAGGAGAGGCAAATGCTCCTGATAATGAGCCAGCTCAGTGACGTTAAGAATATTGGTTTTCAAAATCGAAAAGGCTTGATCTTGATTGTTGCCCCATTTGAAAGGTACATTTTTCCGGCGCAACATATTAATTGGTGCTGCAATCTAGGAGTAATTTGGTACGAAATTATGGTAGGAGTTTACCTTACCCATGAAAGCTTCTACCTCTTTCAGATTTTGTGGACGGCGTAGATCCTTGACTGCTCTTACCCCAGCTTCATCAGGCACGATTCCCTTGGCGCTGATTTGCCGGCCCAAGTATGTGATTGTCTCCATTAACCCATTCACGACGAGTGTTACCATATGGTAACGCTGATTGCGTTCCGCGGTATATTCAATTAAAAAAATATTTGAATAAATATCACTGATCTGTATTTGATTTTAATAGAGCATGCTTAGATCTTTCTTTTGATTTATAACTCTAAGCAATCGCACTTCAGTAGCGACCGTGGTATGATTGAAAAGTAGTATTTTAAAAAAGTGGGGAAAAACAGCGAAATGGCGCGACCTTTCCGCTAAGAATATTTTTCAGTGTTACAAAAAGTTATATATTACGGATGTTTTTTTCATTTAAAATTCTATGTATTGTACCTAAAAATTGGTTTTAAAGTAAGATTGTGTACTTGTTATATTTATGAAAAATTAGAATAGCTTCTTGAGTGGATTTTGCCATATCCGTGTCTGAATGTCATTCAGTATGTCCATCCTTCTGATTGGTAAGAAGATTGAAGCAAGCTAGGTGGTCCAAACTTTGGACTTAACTCCTGCAGGTCCTAGAAGGAGTTGGTATTGCAAATGGGCTGAATTGGTCAACTGCCACGCCTACCTTCCATACAAGTGAAAATCGTCTTTAGTAACAAATATAACCCAATTTCATGGAAATTGTGGTAGGAAAATTCTCCGTAAGATCTATTGTCCGCTTTGCGTAGGTGGTGAGTGCCGCAAAAGCTATATGAGCAATACCCCGATCACGACATGTCATCATGATGGCTAGGTCATGCCGAGCTGAGATGGCTAGGTCATGCCGAGCTTATGAATGTACAAATTCTACATTTATATATATAGATTCACTTCGACCGGCTGAAACTTACTCACTTGTTTTTTTAGCAAATTTACATTACGATGAAGACATTTTGGCGAGCACAATTTTCCTCGATTTATCCGGCTGGAGAAGAAGATGACGGAGGTACTGCCGATGGTCTTCATCGAACACCTCTTTTACAGCCATGTAAATTGTGTATGTCAAATGATGACGAGGACCTTTCTAATTTCAGTCCATATGAAGATATTTCTAATGTTATTGAAAACCTGAGCAGTATTATTGGTGTACGGAATTATACATATTATGTGTGTTTTTTAAAAACAAACTACTTTGCCAATCAAAAATTGTCCTGAATTTATATATTTTTTTAAAAAAAATTATTTTGAAAAAAATTTTTAAATTAAAAAAAAATTGTCGATTACAAATTTTTTTACAAAATTATTGTTTACACATTGCCAAATTTTAAAAAATTAAAAAAAAAAATAGTTTTAAACAATAATACACTGCACGAAGTAATGATAAGACCAAGATCAAAATGTTAAAAATCTTTTATTGTATTACTGATACAGGGCATATTTATTGCCAAATATTAAGTTGTACTAACAATTAATTAAATTAACTTAAAGAAGACTAAATTCATGCACTCAAATATTTTTGATAAATAAATAAAAATCATTTCATACGAACAAATAATAAGACCAAAATATAAAAATTTCGGAAATATTATAAATATTGTTTTTGTTTAATTGTTAGTAGTTAGTATATGAGCCCTTTTTAATTATAGCATGTTGAAGACGCCGTGGCATTGAGTTAATTAAAGACTTAATACAATTTTCTTCAATTTTGTTCCATTCAGCAGTAATGTCACTTTTAAGGCATTTTACATTGTCAAATTGTCTCCCATTCTTGAAAATCCACTTGGATAATATTGCCCACATGTTCCCAATGGTGTTTAGACCGGGACTGCAAGCGGGCCAGCATAAAACAGGTATGTTCCGCGTACTCAAGAACCGTTTTGTTGCCTGGGATGAATGAATTACAGCATTATCTCCACTCGCCTGCAGCCGCTTCATAACCCAAACTCAAAAGAACTTCATCAAGAAGCTCTATATATTTAAGGCTGTCCATTTTGGTCCAAAAACTACAAATCGCTGACTTTCCAACAATCCACACCATATGGGATCCACCGCCAAAGTTACGAGCCATTCTTTTTTATTTCTTATTTTGCCGCTTATCGGGCCAGTACATTTAAAAACCATCAGGACCATCTAAATTAAATTTTTGTTCATAAAAAAAAATAATTTTGGACCACTCTTCTTCCCAAAACTGTCACTTTTCAGCGAATGTTAATCTTGGCACGATAAGCGTTACTTTGGCGGTGTGGGATCCCACACCATATGGGGGTGTGGGTAGTTGAAAAGACCTCGATGTGTTTTTTTTGACCAAAATGGACAGCCCTATGTACATAGATCTACTTGATGAAGTTCTTTTGAGTTTGGGTGACGAAACGGCTGCAGACGAGTGGAGATAATGCAGCAATTCATTCATCCAAGGCAACAAAACGGTTCTTGAGTACGCGGAACATACCTGTTTTGGGCTGGCCCGCTTGCAGCCCCGGTCTATACCCCATTGGTGACATGTGGGCAATATTATCCAAGTGGATTTTCAAGGATGGGAGACAATTTGACACTGTAAAATGCCCTGCTCAGCAGTAATTGAATGGAACAAAATTGAAGAAAATTGTATTAAGTCTTTAATTAACTCAATGCCACGGCGACTTCAACATGCTATAATTAAAAAGGGTTCATATACTAACTACTAACAATTAAACAAAAATAATATTTATAATATTTCCGAAATTTTTATTGGTTGGTCTTATCATTTGTTCGTATGAAATGATTTTTATTTATTTATCAAAAATATTTGAGTACATGAATTTAGTATTCTTTAAGTTAATTTAATAAATTGTTAGTACAACTTAATATTTGGCAATAAATATGCCCTGTATCAGTAATACAATAAAAGATTTTTAACATTTTGATGTTGGTCTTATCATTACTTCGTGCAGTGTATCTTAAATTAGGTAATTTTGCCAGGGTTGTGCCGAGCGTTACCATATGGTAACGGGCAGAGGTGGGCAAACAGCAAGCGGTCCAAAAAAAAAAGTTTGGAATTCGTTTCTTAGGTCATTTCTAGGTAATCCTGAAAAAAATCTTGAAAAAATTCATATTATTTCGCTCTCGGGATTAATGGGTTAAGAAAAAAAAAATGTTTCCTTCTTGCATTTATTCCGTTTTCACGTAGGATTGTAAGAACCTTCTCTAGACGGCGCACTGTGCACTTTTTCTACTTAAAAAGTGGCAAACAATAGTTAAAAAAATTTTTTTAAATTGCTAATTTAAAAAACTGTTGTGATTCTTATTGGAAATTTCCTGAATTTTTCATATTTATGTCGGCTATAGCAATTAAGAAAAAGAAACCTTTTTAGTTTCATTTTTTGAACTTTAGCTCTAAGGAATCAGAGGGGATCAGTCGGGAGTTGAACCACATTCCTACCACGCCCTACTGCGCCACCAGAACAACTTTTTTCAAAAAGTCGAAACAGGTGTATTTTTATTTAGTAAAATGTATTTTTACTGTGCAACAGCAAATTCTGATTGCCGATCTGATAATAGATTCTGAATGGTCTTGGTCAAAGGGTTTTTCTGGAATAAGAGACTTATTCGAGGTCAAAAGTCACAACATGGTTAATTCACTTTTCATAAAAAAAATAATTAATGGTAAGCGATATCATGTTGTATCTTCAACAGAAGTATTCAACTAGGGTTATATCTGTAATGTTGATAAACATTAGAATTCGCTAAAGTCAATACTTACTTTTCATAAATAACCCAGAATAAACAAAAAAATTATTACAATTTCTAAAAAAAAAAATGTTTTTCGAAAAGTAAAATTGTTTGCATGATATTTTCAGCAATATAGTAAGCTAATTGCTTAGTCAATACGTCATTTCAAATTTTTTTCAATTTGGGGTCACTCTGTACAGTCACCCTGTACGAATTAAATTCTTTGTTTTCAAAAATTGATAAGCGCCTCTATTATTTACAAAATAAGATTCAAAAAATATGCATCCATTCAAAAGTTACAGATTTGTTTCCACTTTTACCTCAAAAAAAGTGACACATCTGCCGCACAGTGCACTTTTTTTTGAGACCAAAACCAAACAACGATCTGTTGCATTTATTCAATTGTGGACAGCCTAATTGCTCGAATGTGTTTTTTGTGATTATCGAAATTGACGCACCCGAGTCCATTTGAAATGTGATTATTTTATTTAGAACTTGCAAATCAATAAAACTCTTTTTGTTATCGTTTTTAATTACACCGCTTTCATTGAAAATCGTATCGAATTATACGCAGTTTGCTTTGATATGCAAACGGCGGCAATGTGCCCGACTTTGTTGCACTTGTTCCACAACCGATTTGTAAGCTCTCAATTTGTTTGAAATGAACGGTTTGTTAACACGCAAGTGGTCGCGAGGCTTTTTCGAATTATGATAAACTGCATTTATGGGTGGACAGTTCTCGGATGGAACGCTCTCTTTCAATGTTGCAACTGTTTTTATTGCCGCTTCAAACGACTTGGCTATCAGTACTACTTCAGCTAACATTGGTTGTAGCTTCTGCAAAGCAGATGTTCGAACTGCGTCGTGTGGCGTGTGAAGAATAATTTTATCGCGTATTAACTCATCTATGTAGCTATGGGTGCAATTTTCGGAACCACACACGAAATTGCACTCTCTCGCTAATCCCACTGCAACCCACTCTCTATATGACTGATTCGGTTTCATTCCACACTTGTTAAGCTCAAATCTCGCAGCTACCACATGGACCTTAGCCCTAAAATGTTCTGTTAATTTCTGTGTTAATTGTTCATACGTTTGTTGTTGCAAATTTTTCAATAATTCAAACATTTCTCTGCCAACCCAGGATAGAAAAAATGATTTCAACTTCTCTGCTCCAAATATGAGTCCCACTGTTAAATTCCTATGTTGAATCGTTGAAATTATGGTACCATAACAGATTCTCCACCAGCCTTGTTGTCTAAAATAAACTGCATCCAGGATTGTTGCTCAGCTAACATTTTCCTTGACCATTCTTGCTGCTGCTTGAGAAGATTTTTAAGAAAATCTTCGCTTTTTGCATCGTTTGCCATGCTTAAATTCGTAATTAATCCTCGTCGCCAGATGAAACGTTCGTGATGCAGGTTAAAGTGGAACTGCCTTTATTTCATAGTATGTAATATGGTTACAGTAGGTATACATATTTATAACAGTACATTTCTCATAGCTATACTTTATTATAAATGTATTAAGTAAATATATATCATATTGAATTAAGAAAAATGCAAGAAAAATATGGAATTAGCAAATAAAATAAAAGTTATATTAACAAGATTCAGGAGAATTTTATGACAAAGGGGTGTGGAGTTACGCCCAAGGCAAAATGTGCTTAATTGGCATTTCTCAAGGTGCGCCGAATTCCACACTTTTTGCCTTTGACGAACAAGGTTCGTCCAAGACAGAAAGTGCTATCTGTCCGTCTGCCTACACGATTGCGGTCGCAGTTTTGAAACTTGAAATTTTGGGAACATGTTTTTTAGTTCAAAAGTAAGACCAAGTTCAAATATGACACCCTCAGATTGAAAAAAACCCTGAACAAAGTGTGTTTGCGAAAAAGCCATGGAAAAAATTGTGCATGAAGAAGCCGTGCAAAGTGAACGAGAATGAATTTTGGTGCAAGAAAGCTTAGTATGAAAAACTGATGGAGCGGCCATCAGACTTTTACGCTAAAAAGCTTTTTATTAATTTTCTGTGAAAAATTTTGTTATGCAGATTTTTTTTCAAAAAGCACGTTTCATAAGAATTTTGTACAAAACATTATTTTGAAGAAATTTTGAGCTAAATATTTGTTTGCAATTTTACGGCTTCATTTTATTTCGAAGCATATTTAAAATTTAGATATATTAATATTATCGCTTCTGTGAAAAATGGAAATGCAATTTGTTTTGTATTGTTCGCAGTGAATTTAAGTAAACTTTTTTTAATTTTGGGTTTTTTTAGTAAGTAGGAGTTTGTAATTGTGCTATGTTCGTTATTTATGTACACAAGGTGACGAAATTTAAGAACAAGAATTCTGTCAATAAAATTTTAATTTAAAAAAGTTTGTGTTGTTCAACTAAATTTGACTTTTAAAGAACAAATAATTTTCGTAAAAATTTCATTTAAAAAAATGAATTGAACATTTTTTTTTGTTTTTTACGTAAAATACAGAAGCTGTTTGGTTTTTTATTTTTTTTCAATTTCGGGAGCATGTTTGTGTTTTAAGGTGTATCGATGTATTTATATAATTTTTAAACTTCCTGCAAATAGCATTTCATGTGATCGCAACCATTTAACAATAAATTGTGAATTATTGAAGTTTTGTGTATACATACATGCATCCAAAAGACTTTCTTCTCTGGTTTTACTACGCGCATAGAAACACTTTCAGTTGTGCGTCGTTTCCTTAAAATTCGTAGTGGTCCAAAAACCACAACAAACGCACAAGTGCTCGTCTACACATTCTTTCGCATGATCGTCCCTTTTAACCAGTGATGGCATTTGACGCGTCAAATTTGACAAACTTGACAGTTAATTTTGAAACTATTTTAAAACAAAATTTTTAATGCTAAAAATTTTATTATTTGCAAATTTAGATCGGTTCTTTTGTTGAAAATCTATATATATAAAAGAGACATGTATGTTTGTCACCAGTAGACGCGAAAACTACAGCACCGATTCTCACAAAATTTATATATGTGTTCTAGGGGTCGTGAGTCGTGACATAGGATAGGTTTTGACACGCCCACTTTTACCGCCCACAAATTAGTAAAAACTGCTATATCTCAGACGTTTTTGATCACAAGAAAATGAAATTTGCCATGAACATTAGACCGTCTCGAAAAAATGAAGTTGTCCGCACACCATCTAATTTGAAGCATATTTGGAAGGAGATTCCGGAAAAAATTTCCTTTTTTTTATTGGCTGATCGTAGAGGTAGCGCATCGACATATTTCTTCATATTGTCTCTATTTATGATCCGATTTTAATGTATAATATATCAAAATTTTTGTCTCGAGGAGACCTACACTGCGGCAAATATATTAATGATTTTTCGAGAGCTGCAATTGGAATGGTGCATTATGGTGGTACTAACTGAGATCTGGTAGGTAAGTACTAGAAGGGTGTAATTGAAGGCAATGACGTATGAGGCATTATTGTTATAAATTTTGATATATTATACATTAAAATCGGATCATAAATAGAGACAATATGAAGAAATATGTCGATGCGCTACCTCTATGATCGGCCAAAAAAAAAAAGAAAATTTTTTCCGGAATCTCCTTCCAAATATGCTTCGAATTAGATGGTGTGCGGTTTTTTTTACCCCCTATAAGGTGATACGGTCTAATGAACATACTATAAGACCCCAGCCATAATCTGGGCTACAAATGGTCGGGATTAGACAATGGGGCGTGGCACCGCCCATACAAGTCAATATTTGAAAATGCTGTAATTTGACAAATGGCTTCATGGTTTCGTAATTGGCGTAATTGGACAAAGGGGCGTGGCACCGCCCATACAATTCAATACTTCAAAGTGCCATTCTTGGGCGCCCATTGAATATTCATCAACGGGAAATGGTTCTATGCTTTTAATGCAACATATTGAAATTGAACAGCGGGGCGTGGCACTTCCCATACAATCCAATATTTTAAAAACGTTACACTTGGGCTGCCGATGAACATTTTTCAACGGGACATGATTTTATGCTTTCAATTCTAAGTTCAGTAATACATATGGTTGGAAATGGAGAGCGGGGGGTGGCACTTTTCATACAATTCAATATTTCAAAATGCAACACTTGGGCTCCCAATAAAAATATGTGACAAATGTTTTCATTCATGTTTGCTAAAGCATTTACAGCAACAAATTAAGACAAAAACAAAACAAATCTTGTATTCAGATTCCTGCGGAGGCCAAAAAAGGAATATTAAACTCACATTGCTTCTTAAAAAATATCTGCACGACCAGCTGATGCGCTTGAAACTATAAAACAAAAATACTTTGTCCCTGGCCACAGCTACAATAGCTGCGATCGATCTTTTGGACTAATTGAGAAGGAGAGAAAAACTACTTCTCATATATACACTCCGACTCATTGGGTGAAAATTAATAAGGGATGCAAAGAAAAATGAGCCCAAATTCATTGTCACAGTAATGCAACAAATCGATTTTGTTTCATCTGCAGAGCTTTAGGCTATTATTGTAAATAGGAAGAAGAATGTTGAAGGAAGCAAAATCAATTGGTTTGATTTTCGAGCAATGATGTATACCAAGGCTGAGCCATTCATTTTTCACATTTTTGCCACCGATGGGAATAAGCAAACGATCAATATTAAAAAGGAAAAAATAAACGAAAATGCGTTGGCGATGTGTGCTTTGCCAATACTCTACCCGAATGGTAAACCAATTACAAGAGAAAAGTATTGTAATGGATTTTTGTTAGACATGTAAATTTTATTGTTCACACACGTACCATGGGTTGGACACCTCTGAATAAACCTCTGAACAAAACTATGCTCAGTTAACTTTACCATCATCACCTGCACACACTCATATCACTATACGAGTCGGTCGGCTAGACTTGTTTCAAATCCTACTAGTTTTGTAATGTTTGTATTAAGTTCCTATTCACTATCATACATTATAACTCTCACACATCATGATATCCATCGGGTTAAGAATTGATAATTATTAAATTTAGCGAGATATTCCTACAGACACATTTTATGTTTTTACTAAAATTCCCTTAGGGGAATAATAATTCAAAGATTGCATGTTGAATTTTTATTGTAAGTCAGGTTTACATACATACCTCACACCAAAAGACTTAGGGTAGGGTTTCTCATAAGCATGTTGCTTATCATAAAAAATCCGCGACAGACCCGTTATCTGTTATATCGAATGTTTCAAATGAGTTTTAACTTATAGCTGATCTTTTACTATTCAAAGAGATCACTTTTGCTGGAAGCCAACACGCGATAACAAGTGGTTTTTTTTCTTAAACAAAATTGAATTTATACTGCTAATTGAAAGTCAATTCAAGTACAGTAGGTACATATGTTTGAATTTGAGTCAATTTAAAAATTGATTAAAGTAATTTTAATAAATTATATGTACGTATATGAAGCCATGTAAGTAATCTTTTTTTTTTAAACTTATAGTTTTCAGGTTTCTAAATTAAACTCCCCTTCTGTAGATTTGGACTACAAATAGTTCATTTATTTTCCAAATCACTTGGAAGCTACATAGCGTCTGGAATCGTTCTTGAGAACGATTCTAAATATTTAAAATTATGTAAATTGGCAAAATTTTCTAAATTACATAGTTCTAAAATTTTTCTAAATTGAATTAAATTCTTAACTACTTAAAATACTAAAATTTTGTAATTGATAAAAATAAAAAAACAAATGAAATTATTAATGTAAATCAGTGAAGTTGAATTAGATAAAAAACATGCAAAAATTCATGTGGTGAATAATACATTCAAAAAAGAAAACCCATACATATTAACATATAAAAACTTAATCATCACAGTTACAAATTAGCAAAACTACATCGTCGTCGTTTGGCCAATCGTCGCTTCGGTGCAGTGCAATTTGGTAAGTTCATTTAAACGATTTATCTATTCTAAACTAAAATATGTATAGGCTAATGATCATTTTGCAAAGTTTCAAACCACCTTATTGCCCATTTTATTATCTACTCTCACTACATATTTTGACATTATGCTTATCTAAATTCTATTTCAACTCGCTCTTTCTTGTCATTTGTTTGTCTTTATCTTATTTCTAATTCTGTCTTGATTGATATTTTCAAAACAGTTCTTTCATTCTAAAGAGAACCGAAAACTGAGAAGTACATCTCAGAAATATTGTATTAAGTCCGTTCTTTAAAAAATAATAATTTTAAGTAAAATTATCCATAATGCCATTTGGGCAAAATAAATAATGTTTATCTTTATTTTTTTCCTAAATAAAATCTTAAGCAATATGAATTGTTAAATATCCCATGAAGGGAATGCTATCGAGAGTAATGTGTGTGTTTAATTAGTCAGAAACAAAGTGTTTTTTTTGGGGCAATTTAAAAACTATTGAGCGTAGTAATGGCCATAGGAGTTTTGGGAGGGAAAAGTGCGATTCATGTGATTTAACACCTTATCACAATCATAAGGAATTTGTTCGCGTTTCAAAATGTTAGGTACTTCATCATATTTTACTTTTCAACTAGGTCAATTCGGTGTTTAAATTATAGTGGCATGAAGATTTTTTTCTATTTGTTGCGCGTCGCTCTAGTTGAGTACAAGAACAACGCCCAGCCGATCGAGCTAGTCAAAGACCCTAAAACATGCCGCCGCGTACTCAATTACAGGTTTTGAGATTATTATAATGGAACTGCGACGTATGCTAACACCGCGTAACAGTAGATGGCGCCCAACGGTATGGCTAATACAGGCCAACGTTTGAAGTTCCCCTAAAGTTAATTTTCTTGATATAAATTGTCTAGCATCAGCTGGCATTAAAAACAAATCTCATTTTGAACGCATTTCAATTCCAATTCAACTATAGCGATGTATGTATGTGAGTTTTTTTTTTAAATTTGATTTTGAGGATCATTATTTTACTACAGATTTTTATAAGTCCCGGTGTACATAATAATGTAGTTTTGACCCGCGTTGTGGTGAAATTCTGTGTAAATTTTCAGATTAAATTAAATTTATAAATTTAACTTCATTTTGATTTTTTGAAGAAATTGTACATCGAGCCTAAAGTAATGCTTTTATTATTTGCAATCTTGGGAAGGTGAGTCCACAGAGTTTAATTCATAGTAGCACTGTCGTGTTTGACCGCTTTAGCCAATTTTCCGTATATAAAAACTGGGTCAATTTAGAATTAATCAGTCCAGTTTATTCTAACTCAAGTAGTATAAATCTGTTGCAATAATCTCTTTTCGACCAATTCAAGCAATACATCGCTAGAGTTTTGATTTATAGAATATGAAAATATTTTACCGAAGTCTTGATATTCGTTACATATTTTCGTATTTTTACATTATTTTTTTTATATCGCTTCAATTTGGTGCATTATGCAGTTAGGCAGATTAATTCAAATGAACTAACAAGTCATGTTATCTAAATTGAAGAATTTAGTTTAACTTGTTCGCTGCTTCTTTGCACATGCTGCTTTAATAGCATTCCCTTTCCTTTATATAAATAAAAATATATATACATATATTTTTTGGGTAATTCTCAATTTAGAGTTTGATTCCAATTTTGATTTAAAAATTTCCGAATTTTGTTTAACTGAATTTATCAGTTTTTTTTTAAATTAATGTTGGAAACCTGTTATGGATACCCGTAGCAAAAGAGGTGTACCAAACAGAAATACTTCAATTAGAGGCAGAGGTGGACAATCCTGGCGTCAATCCAATACATCCTTAAATAAGTCTAAAAGCGGAGCTATCGGTAAAGTTGTTCATTCTCGAAATGATCCGCCACAAAATTTAAATTCAAAAAAACAAGAATCTGAAAATATATCGATTCATTCGTCATCTGAAACTTTATTGATTGATATTTCTGAAACAATCGATCAAGCTTCAGGAATGAATTCTTCGTCGTTTCTCGCTACCCATTTCTCGCTACCCAAGATGATTTCCAAAAGGAATTACGGTCCTTTAGGGAAAATATAGCAACATTAAATCAGACTATCCACGGTAGAAGCTTCACGGAACAGACAAACTTTCAAAATCGTACGGATAGGACTGAAGCTGCACCGAGAAAAAAGACAGCAGTGGAAATGACAGTCGGGCACTGTTATTCTGTTTTTAACAGAATAACTGTTGTTTTAAAGTAATTTTGTTTGATTTAACAGTTTTACTGTTGAATTAAACCTTTTTTCAACTTCTCGAACTGTTAAAAAAAACTGTCAATCTATTTTTCTATTGAATAAATAAAAAATGTTGCAGCCAACGAGATTTGAACCCAGGAGTCCCTGGGTACTAACATGGCCTTTCAACTAACTAGTCCAAATGTCAACAGATTTGACAACCATCAAAATGATGTTATGAACCGCAGAGTATGTAACAGTGAGTTTGACAGATAGGAGAACATAAAATCGTATATCAGTGGCTGTTAAAAGGTTACTGTTATTTTAGTTCACACAGTGTTGCCATGTTTATGGCAAGTTTGTCTCCTTTAAGTTCAACTACAACTAAACTTTCCCTGGTTTTGACATATGTACGTATTTATTAAAGTTTTCTCACATTTTCATGAATTCCTTGCCCGTTTCATCTTTTGATAGCATATTCCCCGAAAAACAATGAAAGTCCCTTCATATGGCAACTCTGGTAACTCTGATAGTAGAGAACAGATCTTGCATAGCACATTTGACACCCTAAGATTGAAAAAACCCTGAACAAAATGTGTTTGCGAAAAAGCCGTTTAAAAAATTGTGCATGAAGAAGCCGTGCCAAGTGAACGAGAACGAATTTTGGTGCAAGAAAACTTAGTTTGAAAAACTGATGGAGCGGCCATCAGACTTTTACGCTAAAAAGCTTTTTATTAATTTTCGGTGAAAAATTTTGTTATGCAGATTTTTTTCCAAAAAGCACTTTTCATAAGAATTTTGTACAAAACATTATTTTGAAGAAATTTTGAGCTAAATATTTGTTAATAATTTTACGGCTTCATTTTATTTCGAAGCATATTTAAAATTTAGATATATTAATATTATCGCTTTTGTGAAAAATGGAAACGCAAGTTTGTTAGCTGCAAGTTGTTTTGTATTGTTCGCAGTGAATTTGGGTACAAATTTTTATATTTTGGTTTTTGGGTTTTTTTAGTTTGTAGGAGTTTGTAATTTGT